>CM053748.1:58810252-58847338 GCA_028658305.1 Pachyuromys duprasi
AGGGACTGTTTCAGTCATGATCTTGATGGCTGACTCTTTGACCCTCCCCCATACAAGCCGGGGAGTGACAGACTGGCTAGATCCCAGGGGAGGACATTGCAGCCAGCCCTGAGGAGACAGGATGATCTGGGGTTGGATGGAAGGGGAGGAGGTCCTCCCCTGTTGGTGGACTTGGAGGGGGCAGGGAGGAGGGAGATGAGGGAGGGGGCAGGGAGGAGGGAGATGAGGGAGGGAGTGGGAGGGTGGGAGGGAATGAAGGAGGGGGCTACGCCTGGGATGCAAAGTACCTAATCTGTGATTGATATAAAAATAAATAAATTATTTAAAAAAAGAAAAGTGCTGTTCTCTTCATACATGTATGGAAAGTTGTGCTCTGCATAAACATGTGGAAAGGTGTTTTGTGTATACATTTATGGAAAGATGGTCTGTGCATGCATACATATACAGAAAGGTGTCAAATGCTATAATAAAAGACCCTAGCTTAGATGCCTTCAATAAATAAAAGTTTATTCTATACACTTGCTCAGATTCTATTGAATCCTGGTAGAACGGAAAAGAAATTTAGACAATACAGACATTTACCCATCCTGAAATTACTACCTGCTTGTCTTCATCACCCTTATCACACAACAACCTGTCACCTCCATTTCCAAAAACCATTACAATGGGAAAAAGGGTTTCAACATAGGCACAAATATTCAGACCCTGGTAGAGATAGGGTAAGAATAAAGAATGCTTCTTCAATTTGCACTTGGTAAAAACAAGCAAATAAGCAAACAAAAATCAAGAATAAGCATCCAAGGGTCTGGAAAGATAGACCATCATTTAACAGCTCTTGCTACTCTTGGAGAGAACCTCAGTTCAATTTCTAGCACCAAGGTCAGGTGGTCAGCCACTGCCTATAACTCAGTTCCTGGGGTCAGATGCCCTCTTCTGGCCTCTGCTGGCACTTGCACTCATATGTACATACCCACATACAGACACACACATACACACATAACTGAAAACAATGAGCACTTGCCTCGCAAGCACAAGAACCCAAGCTTAATCCCCAGAATCCAAGTAAGAAAGTCAAGCAGGTGGCATGCATTTGTAACCTCAGCACCCCCTAGGGAGGAGACAGGCAGATTCCTGCGGCTCACTGGACATTCAGCCTGCAAGTTCAACAGAAATAAGTGGCTCTGTCTCACCACTTCTGAGGACACCGTGCTTGCTCTTTGCCCTACACGTACGTACTGCAGGCAGAGGTACCTACTTCCCACCGCACACAACATCCCTGAGTAATGGTGTTATAGAACCAGGTGGTATCTCTCTGCAGCCAAAAGTAAAGCAGAAACAGCTTCACTGGATGCCTGCAGTTTCAGTGACTGGTTCTGGGTCTGTCCATGCCAGAAGGAAGTGAATTAATCACTACCTGTGGTAGTCTGGCCAGAAATGGATCTCATAGGCTCATGTCTTTGAATACTTGATCATCAGGGAGTGAGGCTAATTGACAGTGATTGGGAGGTGTGGCCTTGTTGGAGTAGGTGTGGCCTTGTTGAAGTGTGTCACTGGGGGTAGGCTCTGGGGTTTCAAAAGTTCAAGCCAGGACAAGTGTCTCTCTCTCTTCTTACTGCCTGCAGATCTAGATGTAGAACTTTTAGCTATTTCTTCAGCACCATGTCTACATATGGACTGCCAAGGTTCCTGCCACGCCGGTAGTGAACCAAGTCTCTGAGACTGTAAGCAAACCCCATTAAATGCTTTCCTTTACAAGAGTTGCTTTGGTTGTGAGGTCTCTTCACAGCAACAGAACAGTTACTAAAATATCACCTATCAGTTTTCTATGTGCATAGCCACAAACAAGGACAAAGCGTGTGTTTAAGAAAGCAGTCAGTAACCCATTCTGACTCTTTCTGGGGCCAGTCTTCTAAACCTCAAGATGTGAGTGGGGCCACGCCAATCAGCTGCAGAAAGGAACATATGGGACCATGTCAGCTCACCTTCAGAGATGAGCATAAGCTTCATGCTTCTTCTGCCCTCCATGGCTCCCTGCACTAACAAGCTGTGGCTTTCCCTCTGCAGGCTTGGATTTCATACTGTCTTCTGTACATATTATTTATATTGGTATGTGTGGTTACATTTTCTAGGTAACTCAGGGTAAGTTCTGACCCTCAAGATCTTAACTTAATCAAGTATTTGGCTATATAAAAGACAGTCATAGATACTTCATGTCAAATCCTATCTCTGGCCACATGTTTTTTTGAGAAGGGTCATTTAAGTCACTGTAGGTGGGGAACTGGTTCTGAGAACAGAAAGTCAAAAGGCCTTTCTGTAAACAAGAGCAGCTGGTGTCCCAGGGACTGACTTAGGCAGCTCAGGACTGACTTAGCAGGTTAAGGAGTGAGCAGTTGTAGAATCTTACTCACAAGGCTTGGGAAGAACAAGGCAAAGAATGGCTGCTCAGTGGGCCCGTGGCAATTCAGCTATGTTTTAGATCACCCTGCTTTCTAAATGGCAAGCACAGATGAAATCAATACTTCTTACAAGTACATTAAAGATCTATTATCCAGCTTGTACAACTGTACAGTGGAGGGAATACTGTAGATATTAACATTATTTTCAAATTTCTTTATCTGTGCATGTTCATGTGCTGTGTGTACATGACTGCACATGTGAGCACATAATATATATACATGTATATGTGTATTTGTGTGTATGATATATGTTTGCATGTGTTTCTGTGTGCTCCTGTGAACCCACATGCTTATGTCTGTGTAGTTTCTGAATGTCATGTCCACAGTACTTTATCTGTTGTACTGGGGCCATGATATTACCCAGTCTTGTATGTGTCATCAGCACATCAGCATGAACAAAGCCAATTTAAAAAAAAATCAAAGTTTACTGTGTTAAGTTAAATAGATCATTGGGTATATGCCTTTTAATCTGAATATAATCACCGAACTTGTTATATGGGTACTCGGGTATATGTTTAAAAATCTATTTACACACATACAAATGATTCTAGGAAAAACCATTTTTAAAAGAGAGAATAAAGAATAAAAACGTAATCAGTGTATGGACAAGTTCTGGGGAAACATGAAGATTAACACAGGAGGGCAGCTTATTTGGGGTATCCCTGTTTAATCAGGCACCATGAGAACGAGCTTCCTGGCCAAAATTTCTGAAATGAGAGGTGGTGGTGAGTTGTGCTGAGCTTGCTATCAGAAATAAACTATGCAGACAGTGTACTGGTTACATGTAATATTTTTTGTGGGGGGTTTCTCTGGGCCACAGCAGAATTGGTTAAAAAGTACTAGATTTTCTTTTCGGTTGTTTCTGGGCTATATATTCAAATTTGGAGCTGTGAGTGGGTTTTGGAATGTCCAGAGTGCAGAGATAAATATTACCTTATGATGTCTTGGGACTGGGACAATGGCATGAGTAACTGAGTTTGAATCCCCAGTGACTCTGTCAGCCAGGTTGGGCAGTCATGTGTGCTTATAAATTCAGAGTTACAGAGGTGAGACAAGCAAACACCAAAAGCTGGCTGGTCAGCAAGTCTATCCAAAATGGAGAGATCCAGGTTCACTGTGAGACTAAGCCTTGATGAAAGAAAGCAGAGAATGATAGAGTAGGACAATTGAGACTCTCATCTGGTCCCTATCACAGCTTCCTGTGCCTATATTCTCACACATATGAACACACATATACACACCGGTATATGCCCATGAAAACAAAATTGAGTAACATTCTTAAAACAACAATGATTTTGTAAGATACTCAAAAGATATTCTGCATTAGACACATGAATTTTTGTAAAAATAATTTTTATTTGTGTGTGTACATCACACACAGATGGGGGCAGGCAAAGGAAAGCATCAGATACTCTGGAGTAACAGGCATCTGTGAGCCACTGGACATGGGTGGCTGAAACTGAACCAAGGTCTACTGCAGGTGTAACAGGAACCCCCAACTGCAGAGCTTGATTTCCAACCCCCTTTACAAGAGTTTCCATTGGGCAATCACTGTGCCTTGCCCAAGAAGCAACTGAAAATTTCAAAAGGAAATCAAGTGCATCTTACCCAATTTGTCTTAGCGCCAAACTTAGGTGAAGGAAAGGCAAATTCTGTCAAAGCACAGAGCATTTCTTTGACTGACTTGACCTAACTGGAAGCAAGCCATGGCTCTTATCTCTAATAAATCACATGAAGTCACAGAACCAGACAGGATAAAGAGAAAGAGCATTCATTCTAATGAAAATAAAGAACTGACAGTGATTATTTCAGTTAAAATTCTGCTAATAGTGTTAATAGTAGGGTTTCATGAGTCAATTTCATTTAATGTTATGAAATTCAAGGAGATAACATTCACATTGAAAAGCTTTTCTTTCTCATACATAGATTCAACAGACAGATACTTTGAATGATATATGTCTACAAGAGACTTTAAAATGCACACACACAGAAATGAAGTAGCCATTATCCCAAGGAGTGTGAGCTGAAATTGTCTGCTTTATCTGAGCTGAAGTTTGCTGTTCCTTTTAGAAAATGCCATCTTGCTTCATCTGCTAAATGAGCATCTATAAAATGACATCAAATGTACAATTGGGGAGAGGCCTCCTCGAATAGGCGTTTAACCAACAGACACAGTGAGTGCACTTGAGCCCTAAGTTCTGTATCTATTGTGATTGCAAACACTGGTTATTCTAAGTAGGAATCCTGCAGTCTCAAAGAAAAAAAAAACTGACATCTTCAGGCACATTACTTGTAAAATAAAGAAAACTAAAGATTTTATTCAAATTATTTGCTCAGAATAATCTCTCATATGGCATAGTTCTCACATTTTAAATTATGGGTATAATAATTAATATAAAAACATCATAGTACTATGAAAATGACACCAAGTCATTGGCTTGACAAATTTCAGACAAAAATCAACTGTTAATTACATATATATTTTTGTAAATGTTTATTTTACTAACGTTCAAGTGTGTGTGTGCATGTTTGTGTGTATATATTGATGTCTGAGAGTGACTGTGTGAGAATATATGTACATGAGGGCAGGTGCCAGAGGGGGCCAGAAGAGGCTATCAAATCCCCTGGATCTGGAGCTACAGGTGGTTGGGTGCCACTCAGTATGAGTGATGGGGAACAGGACTCCAGTCTTCTCTAAGAGCAGCAAATGCACTAAATGGCTAAGCCTTCTCTCCAATACCATAGGTATGACAACTTTTATTTTGCAAGAATTTGACTTCATCTATGTGTGTTTGTATGTAAGAAAATTTTGCTGAAATCTAAAATAAGTTTTTTTTAATCCATTTTTTTAAACCTCATTAGAGAAAGCATCTTAACCTAGCCTCTTCGGAAAGCAACAAAGCCTTGTACAATGTTCACAGAATTTTAGATGAAGAGAATTCTAGAAATGGAAAGGCAAACATGGGCCTACCCAGAAGAAGAGAAGCAGAGGGAAGATGGAGACTGGCTTGTTGCTTTCCTTGGCATCGTGTCACCCAAACATCCTTTACCTCTTCCATTGCTGCCTCTCTCCCCACAAGCTGAACACATTAGCAGCCAGGGTTATCAAAATAATCTGTGATTTGACCGTGTTCCCCAATTTGGCCAAAAAAATTATTTTTTAGAGAGTGATATTCTCCATGTGTCCTCAGGAGCCTCAATTACATCCTAAATGGTCTCTGGCTAGTTCAGCTGTTTGATGATTCCAGGTTCTATGCATCCCTCATCATCCAGGCCACTCACTATGTCTACCATGTAAACAATTATTTTTGTAGTTTAAAGTTTTTTGGTTTGAGTTTGTTTGATTGTTTTGTTGGTTGGTTGGTTTATTTGTTTGATATTTTTAGTTCATATTCCTTTACTGAGGACCAAATTACAAATTTTGCTGTGCAAAACACTTTGAGGAAAAAAATCTCTGTAGATTCTGTCTCCTCACCCACAGCACCTCTCTCTCTCTCTCTCTCTCTCTCTCTCTCTCTGTGTGTGTGTGTGTGTGTGTGTGTGTGTGTGTGTGTGTGTGTTTCATGAGTACAGGTACATGAAGTCACCAGAAGACCGAGCCAGATACCTGGAGCTGTAATTGCAGGCATTTGTGAGCCTCCTGACATTAGCGCTGAAAGCAGAAAGCAGGTCCTCTGGAAGAGCAGGAAGTGAAGTTAACTACCAAGGCATTTCTCCAGTTCCTCTTTTATGCTTTTAATAATTATTAGAATGACCCAGATAGGTAATACTCTTTAAAAAAAACTAATGAAATAAATTTCTATTTCTATTTTGTTTTGGGTATGAGTTGGGTAACAGTAAAAGAAAACATGTTAGATTGTGAGCTTTTATGACCACCTGAAATGAGAAACCTTTCAAACCTTGAAGGTGGCCTTTGTGACTTTGATCTTGAAAGGACTCATTTGCCCCACCTCCTTCCAGTTGCCTAGATCACCATACAAATACAGCTGTAATTACAAAGGATGTCAACTCAACTTAATTTTAATTATTTAAAAATATGTAAACACCAGAGAAAAACCTCATTAAGTTACAGAACCATCTTGCTTCTGATGGACTAGATGGTGAACATCTGGAATTCTGCTCATTACAACAGGCATTCTCTCAAGGTAACCACTCTGATTACCCAGCATTCCCTCTCATTGGGAGCCAGTTGAAATGTCAAGACTTGTTACCATTTTTTAAAAAATGATTGGGAAAATATGAATGAAACCCCATATTCAGAAGGGTCTGGAGAGATGGCTTGGTAGCTAAGAGCACTAACTGCTCTTCTAGAAATCCTGAGTTCAATTCTCAGCAACCACATAGCGGTTCACACCCACTCCAGGATCATCAGATCCTGCACACCTTTTTTTCTGGTGTGCAGATGTACATGCAGATACTATACCTGTATAATTAAAATATATAAACAGAAAGAGCCTGAAAAATCTTCAGCCTGAATGTACACTTGAAAAATGAACCAAAAAAAAGGAAAAAAATCCTCCTCAAAACATGTTCATTCATAAACTTTTATTTGGAAGATTGACCTCTTGGACTCCATCCTAGTGCAAGTTTTGAGTATAAGAGGTGGCAACCAACACAGCCTTCACAGCCACAAGGCCTTCCTGTGGTAGGGGATTCACATTCACATCAAAGTAGTGGACACCTGTGCCCTTCGTACAAAATATGTATGCAGTGTGGAATTTCCCTCTAACAGAGCTGTAAAAAGTGCATTAGAGTTTGGGGACACCTATTTCACACAGGCCACTGCTGATGAGACCTAGGAGATGGCTTGTGGCCTTTTCAGTCTATTTTTTAAGCAAACTAATTCAAGCATAAACAGAACTTTGGGTCACAACTTAAGGTACTCCAGGGATGCAAAGGTGGATCTGGTATAAAGTGCTTGGGATGCAAAAATAAAGACATGAGTTCAAACTCCAGAGCTCACATAATGTCAGACATGACAGTGTACATCTATGATCCTAGCTCTTCTACAGTGAAGTAGATAAAGACCAGAGACTTATGTGAGTCAAAGGTCAGTTAGCTTGGCACACACAGTGTGAACTGCTAAGGGACTCTCAAACAAGGTGGAAAGGGAAGACCAGCACTTGAGATTTTTTATGACCTCCACATGTACACCCCCACTCATTTATGTGCACAGTGTCACATATGCACTTGTACACACAGATAAAATAAGGTCTCTGATATATCAAAGACATACACACAGTTTGTTTTTAGCATTATCAATTCTGAAACAAAAAGGATTAACTAGAAGCATGGGCTCCGTAACCCTGTGCGGTGAAAGTGCACCTCAGCACCATTCACCATGTTTCCAAACTAGTGGGTAGAGGGTCTAAAAATAAACATTTCCTAAGTTTTAGCTCACCTGATGTTCTGAGCAGCCTCTAATAGAATGTCATATTCATGTTTTCATTCCTTATCAGTGTGTGACTCACCCATGTGCACAGCATTTCCACTCACATACAAGATGCTCAAAGCCACTCACTAGTCACTTGGGCATTGAGTCTCTAACATGCTCTCAACACACAGTGGTGCTATATGAATTGTACTGCAGTCAACCTCACTGCAAAGACTAATCAATGCTGGGTGGCAGTGCCTCTGTGATTCACCTCAGTCCATCATCAGATCCTGTAGTCACTGTGTCAATTTACTCCATTACAAGATTGAATATAGTATGACTTGGAGTGATTACATTCACGTGATCTTATTACAAAATGTTTTATTTTTTACATGCATATGTGTGTAGTATCCATGTGTATGTGCCTGTTTATTTCCTCAAAACTCAAACATTTCTACTTGGATGAGGAAGCTCATGAGACTCAGGAAGCTAAGGAAATTGACAAGGCTCAGGAAGCCCATGAAACTTGAAAGACTCACCAGGCCCCCTCATCAAGGTTTTACATGCACATATCTTTATGCATATATAAATACTTAAATCTTTTCATATACATATAAACCTCTCACTAGCTATATAAATGTATGTATATATGCACATAACATATATATATACATATATATATATGTCTTAGTTGTATATGCTGGCTCCTCCCAAAATTTCCCCTCATTTTCCCATATATATATATATATATATATATATATACCTTATATATGTACCTCCTTATTTAAAATATTTATGTATCTCAATTGTTTTATATACACACACATATATATCCATACACATATATGCATAACCTCAAGAAGAAGCCAGCAAGAAGTTAATAGATATTTGTTCTTTGGTAGTGCTATCTGCAAGATGATCAGGGAGCTCCAGGGATGTACCCATTGTGAGTTGCAAAGCATGCTAGGGCAGGTCTTTCAGTGACACAGCTGCCTAGGCATCATCGCTACTCCTGTTACTCAGTAAAGGTTTTATGAGCTTATTAGCTTGGTATAATTATTCCCCAGCTTCCACCCACACAGCAGTGATTGGGAACTGACATAGTTTCCATAAAGGCCATTTTTTAAGGAGGTGTTAGGTATGCCTTTCTTTTGGCTATTGCTGGTGCACTGTCTATGACGAACAGATATTCGTCATTCTCTCACCAGGAAAGTCCTGACACAGCTTGGCCCTATCTGAGATTTAAGACACTCTGAGGCACATTTTGGAAATTATTTTCCCAAGGATAGGGAGGAATAACTATAACAATAACTGTATTAAATTAGTCATCTTTATAAAGGGCATCAGGTTTCTAATATTTTTAAAACACTGTTTCAGCTCCTCCTAAGCAGCCTATATTGGGAACAACCTCTCCATGTGACAGATGACTAACCTATTCCAAGTTGTCATCGTGGCCCAACAAAACAGAGGACAACAGAGATGGCATACATGGCACCTTCCAGAGTTAACTCTGGCATTCTAGTCCCAAACTGGATGCTCCTTAAGGAACTTCCATGTCCATACATTCATAACCATTCCAGGATAAAATCTCCATTACCAAGAAAAGTACAAAAAATATGATTCCACAATGTTGGTGACTTAAAAGAAGGTACAGTTAGCGAGTTAACTATTATTTTGCATATCAACTAAATGACTAGATGCAATCTCTGCACTTCAGCACACCCTCTCTCTTGAGGAGTATATTCTCACTGTTCAGAAGAGCTGTGTGAAAGTGGAACATGACTGCCTCCCAACAACCCCGGCATTCGCACAGGTCCTGGGGTGTTAATGGTGGAGGAGATGAATTTATTTCACTTTATGAGTGAACTCATGCCATATACTGTGGCCCTGACATTGTCTCTCCCATTACCTCATTTCTATCACAAACCCTGTGCTTCCAGTTCTAGGACCTCAGTATGCACTGACAACCCAAACCTGAGGTCATTCATCAATGTCTGAGTCATGGAAACCTCACTTCTGAGCATGGAGCAACTGTGAAGGCTAATGCCCTTGACCATGGCTAGAGAGCACAAGGTGTGAAGATTCAGAACAGGACCTTCAGAAGTTCCAGCAGAACAGGGACAAAGGCAAACTCAGAAGGTGACAATGCAATTCAGTAAGTCTCCAGGTTTACTGAGGAGCCTTGGTACCTCTGCTGCTGGCTTTTCTCGGCTCTGACCATCAAGGCTCTTCCACACTTCCCAGGTCAGTGCACACAGGGACTCTCACGGCTTCTCCACTGTTCTCAATTGTTCCTCCTGGGGAGTATGAGAACTTAAAGTGAGGGCTGACCTTCATTTGCTCATCTAGGTCCCAAATCTAGGGTTCCACGGAGATGGATTCAGAGATTGAATGTAGAAGAGCCAGTGGTCTTGAGCAAGGGAAAAGGCTGAAGAAGGTTCTGCAGGGCACACAAGAGCTTTTTAAAATGAAAGGAATAAGAAAGCTATCCTGGTGAGAAAAGAGAGAGACGGCTTTCTGCTGAGCAGTTTATTTGGGTAGAAGGAAAATAAATGAGCAACCTTTGTGCTATTTGAGACCTGCATTCCCCTGCCTAATAGAAAGTAATCTTTCCTATTTGTGAAATGAAAAACCACACAAAGATGATAAGACTCTTTGTACTAAATCTATTTGGGGTAAGGTACAACAAAATTTTCTCCATTTGCTCAGCTCAGCCCAGAGTATAATACATGAGATTGAAATTCAGAGCACATTATCTATGCTGCTATTTATTTCCAGAGACATTCATCTAGGCATATTTTCTACATTTTATATCAATATATGTCCCTTAGGACTCAGACACATATTCCTATGGGAATTGGCCTACACCAGCTTTTTAAAATGTTGACTAACTTTTTGAGTGATGAGCTGAACCAAAGGTCACTTATATTAAACATGCATCAGCAAATAGCTTTAGATGGTTGAAAATATTTGTTAACCTTTCTTTGTCTTGATTTCATCACACACATAAAAAGAGAGAGAATGAGAGATAAAAGAATTCACTTTGAAGCCTATGTGAGGCTGAGCGTATTTGTAAAATTCTTTGAGAATCTCAGAGGGAAGTACTATTGGAATCATTAAAACTTAGAGGACCTTGGGAATTTGAATCCTTTAATACTCTAAAGGTAATCAGATTAATGGATTTTTCCCCTTAGTTAATCTTGTCAAGAGTCTGGTTGCTTAAGATCAGATGTTTTTCACTTCTCTATAGAAAATAAAACCAACTTGAGACTTGGAGAAATAAAAACCAACTTCCTAATTATTCCCTCTGTGTAGTCCTTGGAGACAAACACTGATCTGGGGTTAAATTTATTCTTTAACTAATTAAACCCCTTTTCTCTACTTAAGCAGCCCTAACAACCTTCCTTTACAGACAGCTGGCTTTGTTACAATGGAAATAATTTCAGTGTATTTACACAGTCTCACATCACTTATCAGATATAACCCACCCATATGTAAAAAATTGGGAGTGAAAACTGAATAGAAAATGGGCTGGAACGAGTTCTTCCGCACTGGTCAGAGGAAAGAGCAGGGCTGTGCTCTTCAGCCCCGTACCCCACGGAATGTCTGCTCTGACAATGCAGAGGATATGTCATCCTGGCTATGCAACCACCCCTTGTTTAGGACATGTCAAATTATTAACAGACACAACTGAAGTCCACAGCAAAACTATTATCAGGTATCTTACAATACTGTGTAGTTAAGAGTGAAGTCATCTGCTACCCTGAGGTTGGTAATTGTACTGAAAAATAATCAAATGTTCTCTAAGTTGCTAGAATTTTTTTATGAGAAGGACATGAAAATGGTGTATTTAGAGTATATATATATGAATGATGTGGAAAGAGAGGACAGGGGGATTGCTCTGAAAGTAAAATTCTTCCCCTGAAGGAAAGAATATCCAAGTTCAGTTTTCAGAGTCCACATAAAAATGCCAGGCCTAGTGATCTGTACTCCAATGTTGGAAGGTCAGGGACAGGTGGACCCTGGTGCTTGCTGGCCAGTTAGCAACCTAGCTGTCAAACTCCAAGCTAGTCATAGAATTTGTTTTAGAAAAAAATGGACAGCATCTGAGAAACTTCAACTAAAACTGTCTTCTGGCCTCCTGTATGCACTAACATGTATGTACTTACTATCAGCAAACACACACAGGCATGCACACACATGAATGTTGGATGGATTAAAAGAAATGGATTAAGAGACCAAAAATTGAGACTGTAAGATCATTTTTTTGTCCTGATTCAAGATTCTTAGTCTGCAGAGGAAGAAAATGAGGTTCACAGAGATTAACTTAAAGATTCAAGCTCATCTGTGTAATTCCTCCAATAAAACATTACTAAAATCTACAGCATTCCAAAAATTACATTAAGGCCAAGCTAAAACAATTTGCAAGCCCTTACTTCTATGTCTTCTAGAACCTTCTGAGAAAACATGGGTCACTCTTTTTAGAAATGCAAGTGGACTTTGTAGGCTGACAAGTCTGTAAATGCTGTTTACCTTACTCTTGGGTGATGAAATTAACAGATCAATAAATCAATCACCTGCTATCTTTCTTTGTCTTCCAAAGTGGGCAAATCAGGAAACCACAGGCTAGACATGGAGCAGTACCTCATCTGACAGTGTCTAGATCTAGACATAGTGCCCAGAAAACCTGACTTGCAAACTGATAGGTGAGAATGGACACAGGCATCAGGGGCTGGTTCCCAGTCTTTGTACAAAAAGTCTGTGGAAATGGGTGGGGGTGCATAGAAATCAATTTGTTTTATTGCAGGAGATGATGAACAATTAACACAAAACACTCCAGCAAGGCGACTATGGTGGCTAATTTTAAATGGCATCTTGCCACTATTTGGAGCCAGCTGAGAAGACAGTCTCTCTTGAGGAATTATGTAGATAGGTTGTCTTCTCAGGACGTCTGCGGGAGATTGTACTGATTATTAGCTGAGATGGAAAGACCAGCTCTTTGTGATGGCACCACTCCCTACGCAGGGACTCCTGGACTTTAGAAAAGACGAAAAACCCACAGAATCGAGAGCAGGCCTGAACAAGCTTAGCCTCATTGTTTTGAACTATGAAAGTACTGGCACTAGCTGCTTGAGTTCTTGCCTTGACTTCCCCAGAACTATGGACTGTGACCTTGAACCATAAGCCCAGTAAACACTTTACTCCTTTAATTGCTTTTGATTAGGTCATTCTATCAGAGCAACAGAAATGAAAAGCCAGGGGACAATTAGCTGCCAGGTCTCTGTCAAAACAGACAGATGGATGGACAGACAGGAAGACAGACAGACAAAAAAATAAATAAAATGGAGACACAAACATGAATGAAAAAATCCTGGGGATATTTTGAAATGCTTCCTGAGACAGTAACAGGAAGTCTAAGGTAAAGGGCAAGAAACTCGGGGCGGGGGGGGGGGAACTGGAAGAGAAGGAAGTGGCATGTGGAGGTGGCTCTGAGTTCCTGCTCTTCTCAGCTGTAGTCTTCTGAGCAAGAACACCAGTCTCCTGCCTCTGCCTCCCCTGGGCTCCTGGTGAGCCAGTCTTCCCAGTTCCTGCTCCAGTGTGTGCCTGGCCTGGCTTGATATTCCTGCTCAGGTTTGACACCAGGTCCTTGAGAAAAATAAAACTGCTTGCTGAAGAGATAAATACCTGGAAGATGCTTGTTGCTGCCTTGCTGTCCTTATTGAAATTCTATTTCTAGATTCTTAGCTTCACAATTAATTTTTTCTTTCTCAGGGTTGGGAAGATGGCTCAGTGGCCAAGAGCCCTTGATACACAAGCATGGGAGCTGAGTTTGTCTCCCCGGCGTTCACTTACAACAGCAGCATCAGCCACCTGTTCTCTGAAGCACCAGAACTTCAGGGACACAAATACGAGGATCAGTGGGGACAGCTAGATGCCAAGCAGCTGGCTCAGTGAGAGGTTTTGTATCAAAGGAATATGGTGAAGTCTAAGGAAGCAAAGCCCCTGACATTCTCCTTTGGCACTTGCACATATATATTTGCACATACACATACTTATATACATGTGCACCTACACACATCTTTTCACATGCATACACCTGCATGTGTACTACACACAGGTACTCATAAGCATATGCATACCCTACCACACACAATTTTCTTCTGAAACCCAGCCTGGCTACACACTACAATTTGTCTGTATAATTTTGCTAAGTTCTCTTTAATAAACTCAAATGTCACCTTTCCTCACTCTGACCCTCTCTCTGCCATGCGTGGCCAGGCAGATCAAAACACATCAAATCTGCTTCCTGTGTGTGTTCTACTTTCTTCAGACAATTTCCATTGTGTTATTTCAAGTGTAGGTGGCTTAGATATTTTCAAAAAAACCTCCAGTTCCTGACATTTTCACATAACTTGCCTTTAGTGAGTAAGGAAAGATGTCTTTGCTGTGCTGCATTATGAACCATTTAATTCTACCTTCTGCTTAATTCCTATGTAATCTATTCAAACTGCAAAAGGAAATATAGGAAAGTATTTCTCAAAACGTAGTATTTTTCAGTATATTGCAAAGCATATATAAGCAAATACCAAATTCCATGCATTGGTTACCTTTCCTGTTGCTTTGATAAAATGCCCTGAAGAAGCTCCTTAAAGTAGGAAGGGTTAAATTGGTTCACAATCTGAGGACACAGTACATAATGGTGGGAAAGGCATGGCAGTGGCAGGTCACATGGCCTCAACTGTCAGGAGACAGAGAAATGCTAAGGGTATTCAGCTCAGTTCTCCATTTAGTCTGTGCAGGATCCCAGCCATAGAACTACGCCATCCCTCTTCTACGTATGTGTCTTTCCACCCCAATTAACCTAATTGACAAACTCCCTTATAGATAAACATCTGCAGCTTTAACTCCTGGATGATTCAAGAGCCTGTCACACTGATCACCGATATTAACCATCACAATTATCATTAGCAATTCAAGTGTGAGTCGTGCACACTGAGTAAACAGCTGAATGAATGCATGGCACAGTGGGAAGGGCAGCTAACAGGTCAGGGTCTTCTGTGTTTATCATAACCATGGAAGGTGGCTAAGGCAGGTCAGATGCTGGGTGCAGAATTTACGTAAAGTATCAGAGCTTAAGAGAATGTGCAAGAGCAACTGCATAATTCTAAGTTTTATGAGCTATTTTTCTTTAATGATGTGTATGTCTCTATGTGTAGGTGAGTGCACACAAATGTAGGTGGTTATAGATGCCAGAAGAGGGTGCTGGAGGTGCAGGAAGTTGTGAGCTGCCTGATGTGGTTGCTGACAACCAAACTCAGCAAAAAGCAGTTTGCGCTTTTTTTTTAAGGTATGTTTTTATTTCACTTGGCACTAAATATTTTTTTTACAATTTATTCATTTTGTATCCTGATTATAGCCCCTTCCCTCATCTCTTCCCAGTACCACCTTCCCTCCCTTTTCCCCCCTATAAACTTCCCCTAGTCCACTGAAAGGGGGAGACCTCCTCCCCTGCATTTGACCCTCGCTTATCAGATCTCATCAGGACTGCATGGATCTTCTTCCTCTATGACATGGTAAGGCTGCATCGCCAGGGGGGAATGATCAAAAAGCAAACCACTGAGAGTATCACAGAGGCAGCCCCTGATCCTCTTATGTGTGGATGGGGACTGAGCTCCCTGTGTGCTACACCTGAGCAGGGGTCTAGGTTCTTTCCATGCATGGTCCTTGGTTGGTGCATCAGTCTCTGGGCCCAGATTTTTTGGCTTTATTGGACTCCTTGTAGAGCTCCTGTGCCCTCTGGGTCCTTCTATCCACCCCCTTCTTCCATAAGATTCCCTGCACTCTACCCAAAGTTTGGCTATGAGTCTCAGCATCTACTTCAATCCTCTGTTGGGTGGAGCCTTTCAGAGAACCTCTATAGTAGGCTCCCATCCTGTTCCTACAGCTGATACACACCTTTGGAAAAATGGCAGGATACAAAATTAACTCAAAAAAATTCAGTAGCCCTCCTGTGTACAAAAACAAGTGGGCTGAGAAAGAAATTAGGGAAACCACACCCTTCACAATAGCCATAAAACACATGAAAGTTCTTGGTGTAACTCTAACCAAGCAAGGGAAAGACTTGTGTGAAAAAACAAAACAAAAAACTTCAAGTGTCTGAAGAAAAAATTGCAGAAGATATCAAAAGATGGAAGATTTCACATGTTCATGGCTCTGTAGGATTAACACAGTAAAAATGGCCACCCTACCAAAGCAATATTCAGATTCAATGCAATTCCCATCAAAATACTAACACAATTCTTTGCAGATATTGAAAGAAAAATCCTCAACTTTATATGGAATAACAAACAACCCAGAATATCTAAAACAATTCTTTACAGTAAAAGATCTCAAGCAGTACTGTAGAGCAACAGTAATAAAAACTGCATGGCACTGATGCAGAAACAAGCTGGTGGATCAACGGAATCGAACTGAAGACCAAGAAATAAAATCACACTCCAAAGTACACCTGATTTTAACAATGATGTCAAAACCATACAGTGGGAAAAAATAGCATCTTCAACAAATGATGCTAATCTTCCTGGATGCCCACATGTAGAAAAAATGCAAATAAATTCATATATATCACCCTGTACACATTTAAAGTCAAAGTGGATCAAAGATCTCAACATAACACCAGACACATTAAATCGGTTAGAAGAAAAAGTGGAGAAGAGCATTGAACCCATTGGCATAGGAGACAACTTCCTGAACAGAACACCAACAGCACAGGCTCTAAGAGCAACAATCAATAAATGGGACCTCAAGAAACTGAAACTTCTGTAAAGCAAAGGACACTGTCAACAGAACATAACAACAGCCTACAGAGGAGGAAAAGATCTTTGCCAACCATAATCCAACAGAGGGCTAATATTCAGAATATATTAAAAACTCAAGAAATTAGACACCAACAATCAAAACAATCCAATTATTAAAAAACATAGTACACAGCTAAACAAACAATTCTTAACAGAGGAATAACAAAAGGCAGACAACATTTAAAGAAATGGCCAGCATACTTAGTCATCAGGGAAATTCGAATCAAAAGGACTTCACCTTACACCCATCAGAATGGCTAAGATCAAAAAATCGAGTGAGAGCACATGCTGGAGAGGATGTGGAGAAAGGGGAATTCTCCTCCATTGCTGGTGGGAATGCAAACTTGTACAACTACTTTGGAAATCAATCTGACACTTTCTCAGAAAATTTGGGAATAGTGCTACCTCATGACCCAACTAAACCACTTCTGAGCATATACCTGAAAGATGCTCCACCATTCAACAAGTACATTTGCTCAACTATGTTCATAGCAGCTTTATTAGTAATAGCCAGAATCTGGACACAACCTAGAATAAATACAGAAATTGTGGTAAATTTACACAATGGACTACTACTCAACTATTAAGAATAAGAAATCATAAAGTTTTCAGGCAAATGAATGGAACTAGAAGAAATAATCCTGAGAAAGGTAGCCCAGATCCAGAAAGGCACACATGATATATACTCACTTCTAAGCTGATATTAGCTGTGTAATATAGGATAAACATATGACCTAAAGATGCTAAACAATAAGGAGGACCCTAGAGAGGATGCTTAAATCTCATTCAGAATGGTAAACAGGATAGACACTGCTCTTAACAACTGAGCTACTTCTTCAGACCCTAATTCTAAGATGTTTTACCTAAAAAAATGTTTACTCAGAATTCAGTTCCACAAACCCAGGGTGTACCTTGTTCAATACAGTGTTAAGAATACAAAGATGGGTGACAGTCCTTGTGCTAGAGTAGAAAAAGCTGTTATACAACATAATCATAAAATCTGGAAAATTTAAAACCCTTTCCTTGGCAGAGTAAACAGTTCCTGGAATCTTCAGAGTGTCCCACTAAGATACCAAAGTGGAGTTTCACCAAAGTTCATCTGAAGAACCGGTGAGCTCATTGAGTTAAGTTATGGAGAATGGGATAAGATCTTCCTGGCAGGAGACTCCTCACTTAAACCTTCCCCAGCCTGTATACACTAGCAGCTCTGGACCCCAGAGGTCATATGCAATTGCAGCAGCAATGCATACACATTTTTGGAAAGAGTAGCTGGATACTTGGGTTGGTGGGTGGGGTACAATAAATCTCTGCCATGCCCTCCATCTATGAGGAAATGTCAACTGCTCCAGCATAATTGATGGTTGTAAAAAATCACAGCTGATTTGATGAAGATGATAACTGTTTTGCTCAGAGAAACCTGTTCTACAACGATAGCAAACTAGGATAAGGCATAAAGCCAGACAATAGTTTAGTAGAAATGGATAGCAAAGGAGTTTACTACTAGCTGAGATGTTACATAATTATTAATATAAAGAGACATATTTTTGTTTTGGCCTCATGAACAGCAAGGTCTACCAAGATGATCTTTCTGTGAAGGACATGTGTTCTGAATTACCATATGAGTACACAATAGTCCAGCTCGTGTTTGCCATGTCAGGATGGCCAGTGTCCTTGGAGAGGTAGGTGGAGAGAAGTCAAGGAACCTGGAGGTAGAATTACATTCACTTTCAATGAGTTTGGAAACATGCTGTCTCCTGTAAGGAAAGGCAAGGTCCTTAAGCATTGCCTTCCTCACAGGGCAAGAGGGAGCAGTCTGTTCCTCCTCCCATTAGGTCATCTTGGCACTGCCTGAGAAATCAGATGTCCTGGAGGCCATAGTGAATCATTTCTCAACAAGATGATTAGTCATGTGCTGACATTTACTAGAGGATTAGATCTCCAAGTGGGCAGATAGTATCATCCCATCACATGAAATTAAAAAGCCGATGGATAGTGGCTAGAGGGACATCCAACTAAAAGCCACAGGTTGAACATTTCTGTATGTGACTTTTCATTTTCTCTTTAGCTCCCACTTCTGGAAATCTATTACGAACATCTTGCATTTATTTGACTCCCTCACTGCTATTTGGGAAACCAAACGAGGAAAAGGGAACTGTGATGGTTGGTCTCAACTGTCAACTCAACACAAGTTGAGTCAACCTAGAAGAGAATTTCAGTGAGGGGCTGCCTGGATTGAGTTGGTCTGTGGACATGTCTGGGAAGGGGCAGTTGTCTTGACTGTTAATTGATGTAGAAAGGCTCAGCTGCTGTGGGTTGCACCATTGCCTGGATAGGAGGCCCTGAACTGTGTAAGTGTAGAGAGGGTGCTGAACTCAAACATGCATGCATTTCATTTCTCTCTGTTCTTGACTATGGTTGTGATTACCTGCTTCAAGTTCCTGCCTTGACTTCATTGTTATTACAGAGTATAACCTGAGATTTCAAAGATGATAAACCCTTTCTCCCCAGGTTACATTTTACGAGGATACTTTTTAAGTGATGATAATAGCAATTACTTTATTGTTTTGGTCACTGTTTTCCTAGTTAATTAATTAATTTATTGACTTTACATCCTTATTGTAGCCCTTCGTTTCTCCCTTCCCAGTCCTGCCTCCTTTTCCTGCCTCCCGTCCCCCCAGTTCCTCAGAGAAGGTGAGCACCCTCCCACTGTGGACCCACCCCAGTTCATCAAGTTGCATCAGGACTGAGCACATCCTCTTTCCTCTCAGCCTAGTGAGGCCACCCACCGGGGAAAGAAAGCAAAACACAGACAACAGAGTCCATGTCAGAGATAGCCCCTGTTCCCCTCACAGGGTACCCAAATAAATCTTGAGTTGCCCATCAGGTACATCTGTGTAGGAGGCCAACTTTTGTGTGGTCCTTAGTTGGTGCTTCAGTTTCCTCAAACCCCTCTAGGCCCTGATTAGCTGGTGCTGCTGGTCTTCTTGTGGAGTCCCCGTCACTCCAGGTCTTTCTATCCTCACTCTCACCTTTGCACAAGACTCCCTCCACTTCACCCAATGTTTGGATGTTTCAATCCACTACTGGGTGGAGCCTCTCAGAGGACAGTCATGCTAGGCTGCCGTCTGCAAGCACAGCAGAATACCATTAATATTGTCAGGAGCTGGCTTTCTCTTGTGGTGTGGGTCTCAGGTTGGGCCAGGCGTTGGTTGGACATTCCCTCAATCTCTGTCCTGTCTGCATCCCTGTGAGGATATTTTATCATCATAGCAACACAAATGAAAGTAGCAGCACCACAAAGGACCAAACTAGAGGAGGGTATTACTTCATCAAGACCCCAAAGTAACTATTACAGTCAGGTGGAGTAGGTGATGGCTCCAGTTGTCAGAGCTGCGGTCAGCTCAGCCAAAATAGTTATCTTGGTGAGTCATTCAACAAACAGGATGAAAAGAAGATCAAGATGAAGCACAAGGCCAGAAATGACCCAGTCAGCAAAGCACTTGGCAACCTGAGTTCAACTCTCAGCAACTCACATAAAGAGTAGAAGATGGCGATGCATGTTTATAACCCCATTGCAGAGAAAATAGAAGCATTTGGATCACCGGGGGTCAAGGAAAGGCAAACCAGCTTAGCCAAATTGTTGAGCTCTAGGCCAGTGAGAGAAATCTCAAAACAAACAAACAAACAAACACACACACACACACAGGTGGATGGTGTCTTGAAAAGAATTGCCATTGGCTTCCTGCCTCCCTGCTCCCTCTCTGTATCTTGCACATAGTAAGAGCCTTCAGCAAAGTCATCTCAAAGAGGACTTGAAAGAGTTAAGAACAGAATTGAGTTAAGCTTTAAATAAGCTGAATCAATTTCTTTCCATCTCCAAGGATAGGATGACGTGGACCAGCCACACCAAAAAGGCCAGAGGATGACATGCTGAATGATACCAATTTATTTAAATGTTAAAGAACAAAGATTCCATTTTATATTGATTCAAACAAAAATGATGAATGCCAAAATAAAAGAAAACAGACATTAACGGCTGCAGTCCATTTGAGCTCTCTAATACACTGAAGAAGCGATGAGAATGTGGCATGACATTTATTGCATTATTTAGGTTGTTCACCAGCTATTTTCACTCTGAGTCTCATTGTACCAGCCAGATGAGTTTCTGGGAAGCATAACTCACAGATATGGCACCTGTCTTTTGGTAAGACTGTAGCTGGTCTTCTGAAGAGATCTCTTAATCTTCCATCTGGCCCAGCTGCTCCTGAAGCTTGCTGCCCCCCATAGAGGGTGTTTAATGCACCATGATCCTTAATTAGATGAACCAATTAGGACAGTTATTGGAAAACAAGAAAAGAGATCTAGAGTAAGAATGAAACATCTTTCTGTCTCTCCTTGTATTATCGGTAACTCCAGAACTACTGTAGTAAAAGCACTTGACAGAAACGAGGGATGAGGCATTACCTTGCCTTACAGTTTCAGAAATGTGAGCCCATACTGGCTATGAGAACATAGTGGGCAGAGCTTAGTTCCCAGTGTGGGAGAGGATGCTCACCTCATAGCAGACCCCAAAGGAGAGAACAGATGAATGATAGTACTCTACTCACATTCTTTTTCTTCTTGTCCAGGCCCTTAGCCCATGGGAGAAGGATGTCCACATTCAAGGTTATTATCTCCCTCTATTAGTCCTCCTTTGAACCACTCACAATGTGACTCACCATGTCCTAGTTGGTCTTAAATCTAGTCAAGTTAACAAGGAAGATCAACCATGACACTTTTCCTGTATTACTTCATTTCCTCAATGTTCTTTGATTTCCAGTGTTACCCTGAAACTTAGACTGGGTCACATGACTAGATCTTTTAACTTTGTGGATTACTGTATCCACAACATCCTCTCTATGACCTTATCGTCATCTTCTAGAGTGTTTGGTTGTCGTTGTTTGGGTTGTTGCTGATTTCCCCTGGCTCTGTTAGGGATGAATCAATGCTTCCTTCTTCATAACAATGTCCTTAAAGGAAGTATCACCTCATTCACCAACAATGCAGTACTTAAAATCTAAGGTACATGAGGTTAAGGTTTATTCTCTAGCTGTGATTAACACACTGACAAAAAGCGATTTAAGGGAAGAAAGGGCTTATTTTAGTTCGTCCTCCCTGGTCACAGTCTATCAGGGAAGTAGGGCAGGAACTCGGGCAGCTGCCTGAAGCAGAAACTCTGGGGGAATGCTGTTTGCTGGCTTCCTCACTAGGTGTATGCTTAGCACACTTTCTTATGCAGCCTGGGACCACCTGCCTAGGGATGGTGTTGCCCACAGTGGACTGGACCCTCCTACATCATCTACCAATCAAACCCCACACAGACATGGTCATAAACAGTTTTATCTGGTTATCCCTCAGTTGAGACTTCATTCAGATGACTGTACACTGTGTCAAGTTGATAGTTAAAGCTAATCAGGACAAATGAGTTTCATTTTTTCTTGGTATATAAATGAACATTCTTCTAGAATGTTCCATCGTACTCAGGATATGATTAATTAATACCAATAAAACTTAGTGATAGGTAAACTTCAATTTTTCTTTAAAATATTTAATGCTGAGTGAAAGGAAAAGAAACCAATTTGCTTTATTTAAATGCTACCTCTTAAGTTTCCATTTTTGTTGCTTTTCATCTGCTAATTCCCTATAAAATTATATAGCAAATCTAGGAGTAGGGATTATGTTCACTACAGCTGATATTGTGAAAATATGAGACAATTTATGCTATCTTTTAGGCAAACAAACTTTAATTAAATGAAATTTATGGGTAGTATCTAAAGATTATTTCTCTTGGACTTCTGTGCAGACTAGAGATGAAAACTTGGATATGTTGGTTGACAGTGAAATAATGGTTTTGAAAAAATAATTGGGATCATTTCTGTTAGAAAATTTTAGCTAGCTGTACAGAGCTCTTGGAGTATGGAGTTTTACATGAAGACTTATTTAGCTTTGATCACATGTGCTACTTCTCAAAAATAAAGAAAAAATAAAGGTAATGGAAGGCCCCCTCCAGATTACCAGTTAGTCTTAACTAATCTAAATGCTCACAAGGCTGCAGTCATTAGGGCCAGAGGACTCTCACTCCAAAAATAGATAGTTGGATGCTGAGATAAAGTTTGTAAGTCACTTTCATTTTTCTAAAATGCTGTGGGATTGAGAAGATCCTCCTAATAACAATGTGGCTTTCTTCATGAGGTATACAAGGAGCAAAATGGGACCATAATTCTAATATCTTTCATATATCAAGACGTATTCCTGTCATTCATCAGTCTACATATCATCTGCAAAGGCAGATGTGCTGGCCATGGTCTAGGAAAGAAAAAGATAAAATATTTTCTCTGAGTGTGTATGTGTGCATGTGTGCATGTATGTATATATGGTCACATACTTATATACAACTGAACATGTGTGTGCATATGTGTGGAGGTCAGAGGTTAATATTAGGTTGTCTGTTTCTATCACTCTCTACTTGTTTCCATTATTATTATTTTCTGGGTTTTGAGGCTCTCACCTTTACCTGGAGCTTATCGATTTGGCTAGCCTGCCAATCCAGGGATCCATCTCATTTTGCATCTTCAGTGATACAATTATGAATTTATGTCACCACATCCACTTGTTTTTATTTGGGTTTTAGGGACCAAACTCAAGTCTTCATGATTGAACAGAAGGCACTTTACCAACTAACCTATCTCCCCAACCCTCAAATCTTACTGAAAAAAAAAAGAAAAAAGAAAAAAGATAGAAAGGCCTTTTTGGGCAAAATACAACCCATGGAGTCTTAGATAATATACCCATCATGACATGTAGTGAGAAATAAAAAGAAATTAGCTTATGCCGAAGTCCAGAAGTTACCACGTGCAGAAGCCACTGAAAGAAAGTATTCAGTAACCGTGTGTTTGATAGCTGTGCTTCCTGTGTGCATTTGCATGGACAACAGGGATCAAATCTTCTCTCTCATTCTCCAGTTGTCACTCAATTCCACTTCCCAGCCATCTACAACCCCTCCCCCTTTTTACTTCAGTGCCATCAAGAACCTAAAAGAATGAAGCTGAGTGGAGCTTCCAAAGTGGGCCATTTTCCTTTCTCAGGGCAAGGCAGACAAATGTGCGCCTCACAGTGAAGAGCAGTCAGCGAGCAGTGATGGACACAGGAAGAGCAGCCATCTCTCTTCTCACAGGACAGAACCAAAGATTTACTGCAAGGCACACTTTGGTAGACTTGTGAATCTCTTACAGTTCTTTGAAAATGTGCTCTTCTCCAGAGGGCTTCTACCACCATCCCAGTCCCTCACTCTAGTGGATTTGGAGGCCATTGATGGATTTTGTGACTCCCATATGCTCTGTGAGCTGTGGGGGCAGCTTGCTCTCCGGCCATTGCAACCAAGACAAACAGAGCTGTGTCCAGACAGCCAGTCTGAAGCTGATGAGAAACAGACTTCCTCATCCACAAGTGCCAAACTCACATGGTTTTGCTTCCATTTTTATTTCAATAATGATTGGGGGAAATGGAATCTGCATTAGTTGAAACTCAGAGCATGTGGGCATAGGTCTGAGATGAAGTATTCACTCATATTATCATTTAATTTTCAAAGCTTTCCTTTTTGATAAGGACTTACTTCTCAATTATTTAGCAAAGCCATGCATGCATGTAATGTGCTTTAGTAACTTTCATCACCATTGCCTTCTCATTCCTCTCCCCTTCATGCTGGACCTATTCTTTCCAACAAATCCCCTCTAACTTTCATGTCTTTTGATTTTGTTCATTTTGTGATGCAGTGGGTGAATTACAGTTGCTTCATGAGCATAAACTGGGGTTATCCACAGGAGCAAAGGTAACTTCCTGGCAACACGGAGGAAATATCTCTCCCTCCCCTAAAAGCCATTAATTGCCTATAAACCTTCAGGCAGTGGTGGGCACCATGAGCCCTTCCTTCATCCATGGTGGGATACTGGCAGGTCCTATCTTGTGCAGTTCTTGATGAGGTAACTGCAACTGCTGTGTGCTTATGTGTCCAACGGCCACGCCATGTCCTGAAGACCATGCTTCAGAGCAGTGCCCATACCCCCCAGTTCTGCCACTCTTTCCACCTCGGAGCTTTCTTAGGAGAGAAATGTGCACCTCCAGTTCACGGTTAAATTGGGATGGATA
Organism: Pachyuromys duprasi; assembly: GCA_028658305.1. NCBI lineage: Eukaryota > Metazoa > Chordata > Mammalia > Rodentia > Muridae > Pachyuromys > Pachyuromys duprasi. Next base: position 58,835,125 of record CM053748.1, read on the forward strand.
AAAGAGATTCTTCACACCTCAAGTCCCGGAACCAGATGAAGAGCAGAGCTGGCATGCGGAATCTAGCTTTAAATAGCTACAGAGAAAGAAAACTATACAAACCTGGCCTTCTGGGACTGCTAAAGCCCTTCTTTGAAGAAAATAAAAGTGAGGATGGAAGAAAAGACAGATGACTTCTTGAAGGAGAGAAAAACTGTCTAAAAACTTGTAAGGGACTGAGGCCTTACCCCCTCGCACATGGGGTCACTGGCTCACAATACTTGCTCTGTCTTGGATGTAGTACACATTAGCCTTTCACCACCACACACACACTTTTTCTCTGTGTCCCAAACACCATTTCAAGTGTTGCATGTCCCTTGTTCTTAGATACATTTAAATAAAAAACATATTCCCAAGTCAAGCTCACTATGCAAAACACTACTGAAATCTGGATGAGCTAAACTTCCTGTAATGAGTTTTAATGATACAGTATGAGTGCTAGTAGGTGGTAGGAAAAGCGAATGGCTATCCATGCCTCATAGGAACCAAGACTCTCCAGAATTCTACATTGTCTAGACAAAGCCTTTAATATAAACCCAATGATCAATTTTATTCCTCATGGTAAAGAAAAAAATCTCATCTATGGGTATTATTTTGAGCTTTGTTTAACAATGAAATTGAGGGGTTAGGGAAATGGTTCAGTGTATAAAATACTTGCTAAACAAGCCTGAGGACTTGAGTTCAAGTGAGCTTAGATACACCTATAACCTCAGCTCTGCTATGGTGACATGAATGCAAAGGCAATGCGCAGAAGCTCATGGGTCAGCTAGCCTGGGATGCACTATAATGAACAACAAGGGACAGACACTAAGATAAGGCAGATGGTGAGGGCCAGCATCTGATGTTGTCTGAATGCCACAAGTATACTATTGCAGGAGCATGCCTTCACACACACAGCAGAAAAGGGTGCTCGTGTCCAAGGCAATGACCTGAGTTTGGTCCCTGGGATACATGTCATGGAAGAAGAGAACTCAATCCCTCAAGTGTTCCTTTGACCTTCCCATTGGCACTGGAACACATCAGCACAAACATATACACATGCAAATCAATGAAGAAAACAAGACTTATTAGCAAAGTACCAGAAAGAAAAGTTCGAAAGCCCCAACTAACCACAAATACAAAGATTCAGTGCCATGTTGAAGGACAAATAGTCTATGTCCTTCAAGTCAGTTCCTTGTTTGCTGTGAAAACAATAAAGCAAATCCCACAGGTAGGAACTCACACAATCATTCTGGTTTCCCTTTAGAGGGGCTTAAGGACTTAATGTGGTAGGTGACTTAATATGGCGTTTATAGCAGGCCTATCAATCATACATATACATACATACATACATACATATAAAGAGACAAATCCCATTTAATTTTATTTCTGGAGAGATGGATGCCTAACAACACTGGATTAACTAAGATATTCTAGAAAATAATTGCTTCAATGAATCGATCTTGATAGTTAATTTGCTTACAAATAGAAATCGCTATAAACTCAGGATTTAGGGAGATGGCTCTATTGGTGAAGTGCTTGCTCTGCAAACATGCAGACACAACTTCTGATCCATGGTACTCACATATGAGCCAGGCATGGTGATGTGTACTTGTGTGTTTTTATTTCAAGTATTTTATTTATTGTATATGTGTGTATACCACATGTGTGCTGGAACATGCAGAGAGATACAAGAGCATGTCAGAACCATTGGGGCCACAGGTAGTGTGAGTCACCCAACATGGGTGCTCTTGTCTGAGCCTGAGTCCACTGGAAAAGCAATGTTCTTAAGTACGAAGCCGTCTCTCCAGCCCATGGTGATGTGCACATATAATCCTAACACTGGGAGGTACAGAAAAGGATTCCTTGGAGGTTTGCTGACAGGCCAGTCTAGCTGAATGAGTGAATCCATGGTTCAATGAGAGACCTCATCTTAGAAAACAAGATGGAAAAAGGGCAGAGAGTGATAACATTTAGTGCCCACCTATGGCTTCTACATGCAAGAGCACAAATTCATTCATAGATGTGCATGTGCACCTGTCCACACATGAGTACACATGCATACAAAATGTACTTTTACAAAACTAGAGAGAACTGATAAAAATGCCCACTAAGTCCACTAAAGGACTCACCTTGAGAAAAATGAGACTGCATCGCCTATGCACTGTGCACCTATGCACCTATACACACAGTAAACACCTGAATGCGTTAGACATACTCTAAGTAGCCCTGTCTTTCCCTATTGCTTTCTTTCCACCTTGAAGAAGTGCTAGCACTTGCAGAAGGCACCAGCTGTGCCCACTGTTGCTGAGAAGCAGAGCAGGGTTAATGCAATGAACACCAGAGAGAGATCTGAGTGACTCCCGAATAATTAATCATACTGGGAAGTGGCTGAGTTCTGTGAGCCACTGCTAGGACACTACTGTAGATGAATCAGGAGTCACACCCTTTCTCGGGAAGTAAATGGAGACATTCCAAATGTCAAACCTTGGCTTTCTAATCAATAATTGTATTGTCAGATCATTTACAACAAATGTGTTTATTTAGCTGGCATTGACAGGGCACTCAATTTATTACTTCTGAGCTGTTTGACGTTTTATATATACATTGCCAGTATACATTTATACATGCCAGACCCAGCTGCAGTTTCTTGGTTTTTTATTTTTGGTTGGACAAGTTCATGGAGCTTACCAAGGAGGACTTGACCAGATCATAAATCAAGGGGATGCAATTTCTGATAAGTGAATATGAGTTTCTTCTGAAGCCTTATGTGACAAAGAGCTCAGGAGCCTGGGGCCTAGCGCAAAGCCAAACCTATCATATTTCCCCTCCCTTAAACTGCTGGCTTTTCTTTTCTAGAACACATCCACAACTGGAAGGCTCTTTGGGGGACTTTAATGTACATTTATTCCCTTTAGTCCCTAGAAAGCAGCTCTGCAGCTTCATCCAGCCCCTTCCCCCACATTGCGTTCTTTGTGTCCAGTGTGATCTGAGTAAAATGAGCTCAGATCAAGTTGTGATTCTCTGTCCAGAACTATGTTTTCATGCCTTCAGTGTAACCAAAGCAGGGAAACTTAAGATACCTAATATAGTGGGTAGGGAACTGCTGACATCTGAGAACCAGGGAAAAACTCTCAAGGTTTGCTTTCCTTTGCTTTCCTGCAGGCCCTTACCATCCAGGCTTGCCTGCAGTTCTGTCCTCGGTGCTGAAATGAAAACTTCACTTGCCTGTGAGCCACCAAACACAGCAGGCACACCCTGCAGGGGCAGCTCATGGAGAAGCTCATTGGGGCTTGAACCCTCACAGGGATATCAAACAAAGGAAACTCCATGAGTGTGTGGGAACAGCAACTGTCGACCTCATTCAGGCTTCATGTGAGCCCGGGCACTTGTTATCAAGCATAAAGCTTTAGGGAAACATAATCAGAGGATGAAAGAAACTAGCTGCACAGAAATCTGTGACATTTTATGGTACTGGAATTTACAGCCCCGTTCTCCTGGAAACAACAGTGATTACAACTCAAAGAAGAGTCTTCAAGTGTTCTAATAACTTAACTATAGGCTTTTGTTTCATTACAGTTTTGCCTATGCAAAGAAATCTTTCTAAAAGGGTCTTCCAGCAACATGAGTCACACAGATGCCAGAAAGAACGCCAAACTGAAAAACAAAATTTTCTTCTAAGTGGATACTGCCACTTTTGCATGATTATACAACTGAGAAAACAGATTAGGAGAAGCTGTTAAAGAGTTTTCTTTTATTGCCATGAAGCCATTTCAAAGAAAAGATAAACTCACAGAACTATTACAAATGTTGTAAAATGCCTAAGAAAGCCTGGTAAATAAGGAAGCTTTAGATTACTGCTCACATAAAAAGAAGTGTTACTGTCCATCATCGCTGTGGGTGGAATGGGCTCTGCGTGAGGAACGCGCAGGTCTGTAAGGAAAACTGCCAAGGCTGATTCCAATTCCAATTGCACATTGTTTACAAGACAGTCTGCCTTCTAATTTCTCTGAGCTTAGCCTTTGCAAACTACACTCATAAAACTTCTTCTTTTGTTTCAATTTCTATTGGAACTTAAAAGTTTATGGGACTGAGTGGACCAGTCCTTCTGAGGCGACTTAATCACACTCAGGCTCCCTGGCATCTGTCTAACATCCCATTATTCCAAGAGGCTTTGAAAACAGTAGCCTTCCTGCACCGCTGAGAACTGTATAGCCATTGTCAGGACAGCAAGCCGTGTCATTTAGGCTCATCATCGCATGGAATGCGGATTTTTCTGAAAGGCCCTAGAAGAATGTGCTTTTATCGCAAGCCACCAGTGTAAGTAGGCAGAAATAGTAAGTCTGAAATCCAAGAACCATGTGCATGATTTTTTTAAAGTTCAAATTGATAAAAAAATAACAAACTCTCTAGATGGATAAAGATTATAAGTAATAATTTTCCAACATAACTCATTACGGATAATTAGCCAAAGAGAAAATGCTTGTCGCCCCCTTCCCCCACCAAACATGCATATTCTCACTCATAGCCCCATAGAGGAGCGATGCTGAAAGAACAGCATGTTCAACACTTCATCTTCCACTATTCTGGGTCAGACCAGGTCTAATTATCTTGCTGTCAAAGAAAAAATTATTTGGGCTGGAGAGATGACTCGGCAATTAAGAGCATTTGGTGTCCTTCCAGGTGACCCAAGTTTCATTCTGAGCATCAACAGCAGATGCTCCACAACAATCCCTATCTCCAGCTCTAGGTAACTGAACAGCTCCCTCTGGTCTTCATGGACCTCTGCACATGCATAAGTGTGCGCACGAATGAAAACACATGTACACACAAGTACATGCACACAAATGTGCAGAAACACACATGAACATGCAAACACGCAATTTTAAAATAAGACAAGTATTTTTAGAGGGAACTATTATCCACCTCTCCACATGCAAAATTCCATTTTATATTTATTCTTGCCTTAGAAATATCAGAACAGTCTGCAATGATTTGGTGGGAAGATAAATATTAAAGTCAGTGTGCCTCCTGTAAAAGAATCTCTCTTCCTTTGATGGACTTCTCTGTAGCTTTTAGGCATATTTCCTGAGACCTGACCTCAATTTAGGTCTAACATTGCAAATCTAAACTTTAACCACTTTTGAGTGAGTTGTTATACTACTCAAAATGTTTTCCTAATACCCTAGACCAAGTCATGAAGTAACAACAATTTGAATTTTAGAATAGAGAAAAGTGAACATAATTTTATAAAAACAAATCTGGGTTCAGGAGGGGCCTACACAGACTGAGTCATCAGCCAAGACCATGAATAGAGAGGACCTAGACCACCTGCTCAGATGTAGCTAATAAGCAGTTGAGTCTCCACGTGGGTTCCTTAGTTAAGGGAGCAGGGGCTGTCTCTGACAGGAACTTGTTGCCTGCTCTTCGATCACTTCCCCCGGCAGGGTGACCTTACCAGCCCACAGAAGAAGCAGGTACAGGCAGTCTTGATGAGATTTGATAGACTAGGGTCAGATGATAGGGGACGAGGACTTCTCCTTCCAGTGGACTACAGGGGGTGATGGGGGAAAGAAGGAGGGAGGGTAGGACCAGGGGGAGATGAGAGAGGAGGCTACAATCAAGATACAAAGCAAATACATTAAAAAAATTACTGGGATCTCTAGGCTGGGATAACATTTTGTTATAAGGGTTATTTGGACATTTGGTGGCCTAGACACTTCAGGTCTTTAATTTTAGATGAGATTGGGCATGTTCAGCATGGGAGGGCAGACTGTGCTATATTTTCAACAGCCCAGGAAATTCTCCAACAAAGATGTCCTAAAGCCACATGAGTCCTCTGTATTTGAGAGAGAACACACTGTTTCTTGGTTTCCCTTGAAGAATGCAGGGAACCGAAACCAGGAAAGAATGGTCAAACCCAGGGTCATATTACAACAGGAGCATCAGAGTTAGCTTTGGGGCAGCTGGATGTATAGCTTTCAAAATGGTTGCCCATTTCTGGTCTCAAGGTACACTGTGTCTTAGGGAAAACAATACACAGAGTAGAGGTCTCAGTACATTCATAGCCAAGTGGGAGGCAATCAGTTCACTGAAAAGAGTGATTTTAGAGGTAAGAGTGAAAAAACACAAACACTGTCCAAGTCTGTGTTGCGGTATTTTGGGGGAGCTGTGAAAATAGGAAGTATTCAGAGCTATCCTGTTGAATTCCCTTCATGGTGAAGCCATTGTAGATTGTTTCTCTGTAGATGCTTAGACTGACTACAATGAAAACACAACACAATTACTAGGAAGAGCACTCTTGAGATGAAGAACAGGATTTGGGTAGAAGGTGGTCTGATACAAAAGTAGCAGACTAGGACATAGTTGGGGTATGGCAATCTAGACTTCATATTCTTGGTGAATAGTCACAGGAGGAAGCCTGCCGCTGACAAGAGTGAAGAAATTAGGAAAGATCCATCATTTACCATACGATGGCAATGCCCAAGGAGGGATTCAGGTCTCTTATACTTATGTTTCTTCCCTGTATGGAAACAGGGGACATACTACAGTGGGAGCACACATTACAGGATTCACTGTAGACATTCATCAGATCTCTGAGGTACAGGCTTCGCGCAAATGGTGGGGACCAAAGGTGGGGAGATGGCTCAGTTAATAAAGTGCTTGTCTTGCTAGTGTGAAAACATGGATTTCCAGAACCAACATTTTAAGAGTTAGGCATGGTGGCATGCTCTTGGAACCCCAGAGCTAGAGAGAGACAGATGGCTCCCTGATGCTCACTGGTCAGGCAATATATCCTTTCTGCCAAGTTCTGTGTCAGGAAATACCCTGTCTAAAAAAAATTACCAAAAACAACAAAAACAATAAATCCCAAACCCAACAAAAAGTAAATCATAAACACTAAAACAAGATAGAAACCACTTGAAAATGACAGTTGAGGTATTCTTCTGGACTTTTCATATATGTGCCCCCACCCCACCCACACATATAAAAGGTAGGACCAACCCCAATGCTTCTGAGCACTTCAGCATCCAGGCATCCCATAGATGCAAGAGCTTAAGACTTTGATGCCTAAAGAGTAGCTGTGGAGTCCTCCCCAATCTCTCCCCCAAAGCCAGTGAAAATATGCATTCTCATGGTCTGTCTTTCATGACTTCTGCATTGCTGCAATCATATGTGATGACAACATTGGTCACAGCACCAGCACACTGCTGGAAGGAAAGTAGAAGCCAGTGAGTATCATCACGGGGCTCAAGCCTATGCACGCAAGATGAGCTAAGCAAGGTGTTCCGGTAGAGGCTATTCTATAGACAAGTCCCCTAGTTTTTGTTGTAAATGCTAAAGAAATGAGTTAACTTATGAGACTTATGAGTCTTAAAAATCATGAAACAACTTAAGATATGGTAAAAGCTTTCTTAAGTGATGACTGAGTTCCACTCATGACACCACCATCCAGGTAAGAACAAACAGTGTAGCCACAAAGAAGATTAGGTCAGTTTTCTTTCTGGTAATTTATCTCTTGCTGCAAGGCATTGGAAATTACCATCACATCTAAGGATTTCACACCATGTGTAGCCAGTGAACGTAGCTCAGTATATTGAGGGCTTCAGTTGCAGTACAGGTCTCCGGTTTCTATCCCTAGCATTGTATACACCAGGCATGGGAACATACACTGGTAATCCTAGCATTTGGAAAGTGTTGACAAGAGCATGATAGTTCAAGATCATCCCAGCTACTTCTCCAGCTCAAGGCCAGCCTGGAATACCTGAGACACTATTTGGCCATCCATCCATCCATTCATCTATCCATTTTCTATTTAAATAAGAAAGAAAACAAACAAACAAACAAAGAAACAGAATACTATGGAAAGATGTTTTCCTTAGAGTTTAAGTAAATATGATATATTTACCTAAATATATATGATTATGTAAATGATGTATCATTTATGAATGATATATAACAAATTAACTGATAGTCCACCTATGAGAAAAAAATCCATCTTTATGAAATAGCCAGTTAAACATGGCATGTGTGCATGTTAAATTGTGGTAAGGAGCATTTAACATTTTCATAATTAAAATATATTCCTACATTAAAGGAGTTCAGCTTAGCTTTTTTTAATTTATTGTATTTTATTTCCCTTTGACCCTTTGCATCATCTTTAATTTTAACTTCTCTCCTACGTAAATATCCTTTAATGTGCTTGCTTTCACTTTCATGATGCTTAAGTGGGTTAGATTATTGCTCTACATGTTTCTGTAACAAAATCTACTAAGTATTCTCTACTGCTTTTTCTTTTTTTGCTTTTTATTATATCTAATTATTTTTATTAACTACAGTTTATTCACTTTGTATCCCCACTGTACCTCCCTCCCACCTCCCCTCCTAATCCTACCTTCCCTCTTCCCCACCCATGTCCCTCTCCCAGTCCACTGATAACAGAGGTCCTCCTCCCCTTCCCTCTGGTCCTAGTCTATCAGGTCTCATGAGAAGTGGCTGCATTGTCTTCCTCTGTGGCCTGGTAAGGCAGCTCCCCCCTCAGGAGAAGGTGATCAAACAGCCAACCAATCAGTTCCTGTCAGAGACAGTCCCTGTCCCCATTACTATGGAGGCCACTTGGATACTGAACTGTCATAGGCTACCTCTGTGCAGGAGTTCATGCTGAGACTCATAGCCAAACTTTAGGCCGAGTGCAGGGAATCTTAGGAAAGGAGGGTAAGATAGTAAGACCTGGAGAGGACAGGATCTCCACAAGGAGAGCAACAGATCCAAAAAGTCTGGGCACAGGGGTCTTTTCTGAGACTGATACTCCAGCCAAGGACTACTCATGGAGATGGCCTGGAACCTCAGTTTAACTTTTAACAAAAGTCTGTTTGAGATAAATTTGAATGTGAAACAAACATTTGTTACCCATTCATATCTATGTTTGAAACCAGGACTTCTGTGACTTGTCACTACTGTTTTTTCTTTGTTGCTGAGGTGTATGCTGAGTATATGCTCTGATGAGTGTTAAATAGGACATCAGCCCCAGGAGAAGCAGTACTGGCTTGGGAATCCAACATTACATTATGAGATGTTCTCAGTAAAAGTAGAATCCTTGGGGAGTCTGAAAATCCCAGCCTAAGTGGAAAAGAACTTAGAAGCATAAAATGCTTTCAGATAAAATATGTTATTCCTTAGTACATTTGTGAACCCCTTTTTCTAAATGTCGGGATCTTTGTGTGTGTAGGCCAGAGGTTGACATCAGTTGTCTTCCTCCATTGTTCTCCCCTTTATATATTCAGACAAAGTCTGTCACCAAACCTGAAAACTCACTGTTCCTGCCAGACTCCAGAGCCTGCATGCACTTGGGATCTGCCTGACTCCAGCCCACTGCCAGCTTTAGAGATGTGTGATGCTCTGTCTGGCTTCTAGATAGGTGTTGAGATCTGAACTCAGCTCTGCAGGCTTGCTCAGCAAGCACTTTACCCACTAAGCAATCTCCCCAGAAGTCCTCCAGCATCTCTTGATTCCATTAAAGGTACTATATCTACTTGGTATGCTTCCTAATCTCTTGCATATCATCCTGCGTGATAGTGAACTGACATAAACAATACCATATTCTACACTCTTTCTTCCATTTCTTGTCTCGTTCACTCAAGGCCCCCTTTCTATTAAGCAATTGATAAAAAATCATAATAATTAGAGCAGTACCTGCTTAGTGAGTTACCCATCCCCTCTACAGAAAGACTGAAAATTTATTCCCAACATTCTAATTCCTATGTCTATACAGAAAAAAAAATACACAAAACAAACAAACAACCCACAAAGTCAATCATATCCCAGGAAACCAGGCAACTTTCTTCCCATCCCTGTTCATCAGTAGGGCTGCTTTTCCTCTGTAACAGATAACAGCTTACAATGTAGCTGTTTGAAAATGACTGCATAAATCATAGAAGTAAAATAAATACATTGCTGATTTCCAAAAAGGCAGATAACAATTTAGAGTGATGCGGAAATAACCCCATGCCTTTCCCTTATAGATGATACTCAAATATTTATGAATGTGAATCACTTAATAAGTATGTACTTGGTTCAGCATACAGTATTTTTCTACTCCAAAGTTACAATTTATGGGGAGATTGAAATTTGCAAGGCAGGTATATACAAAAGAAAGTGCACAGAACAGAGGAATTTCTGAAGTGCTATCAGGCCTCCCTCACAAAGGTGGGTGAAGTCTGAGTTAAAAAGCTGGAGTTCAACTACTTTATCAAATACTGACATTGATAATCACATATAGAGTTTGTCAATGTGTAGGAAAAAGTGTTTCATTTTCTGTGTGAGCTTGAGACTCTCCTCTTGTAAAGGACAGTCTGAGAACACTGTCTTTTTACTTTGTGAAAAATAGTGTTTGAACCTTCAGGCTGTGCAGAGAATTAGCCTGTAAGGATAATAAATGGAAACTAAAGACAGAAAGTACATTAAAATAGGATCTATGGCTAATGAGATATGTCAGAGCATCAGATCCTTCGCACCCAAACTGTTGATCAATTTTCATGGAGTCCTGGTTGCTAGGAGGGATTCTGAGACCCTACTCCTCAGGGAAGGCACACCTGTTCTCCAGTCTGTCTAGACTCCAGAGAAGGAAGGAAACAGACTTCCCCACCCAACATCTCTCCAGGACACCCAATAACAGCTTCCCTGTTTTAAGTTTCTTAAGGGAACAGACTCTTAACAAAATCTTTAGTGTTACCAGTGCATCTAATACACGATGGAAAACAATTGGCTTCTTCAGTCACTGTTATTGGAGGCTTCAGAATGATAAACCCATAAACCCAAATACACATAAACATTAGGGTATACAAACACAGACACACACACAGGCATTCACATACACATAAACATTAGGGTATACAAACACAGACACACACACACACAGGCATTCACATGCACTTTGCACACATAGTTCCTTTTTTATTGAGACAAAGATAATTTTATGAGACACAGGGAAATATGAATAGTATGCATATATATCAAGTGGGATATAGATTATGAATAAATAGATGCTAGATGGATAGACAGAGAGACAGGCAGACAGAATGATAAAAATAGAAGCAGCAGATAGCAAAATACCATCATCATGGGATTATTATCTTCAGCATAGAGGGCTGACCCAGCCTAATTGAAAGAGCAAAGAGAGGTATCATCACATCAGGGCCTACCATGCCCAGTGTAAATCAGCTGGGAAGTTGATGCTTTAGCTTGAGTTTCCCACTAAGCTCTTTAAAATGGATGCCTACTCAAGGGTCCCACAGGGTCATGTTTATGCTATAAAATTTACAAACAGAAAAAAACAAAAACACCAAAAAACATTAACATGGGCTTGAAATGCTTTACCTTCTAGCAGTCCTCAAGAACAAGGTTTTTAACAGCCTTTTAGCGCCTGCTATTTTTCTCCTTTCACATCATAGAGTCAGAGGTCCATCCTGACCCAGCACAGCAGGGTTGGAGGACACTTGAAGTAAACATTCTTGAATCTCAGACGAGGGGAGGTCTCCTCACTCCAGAGTACACCTTCAACAAACCTGAACAGCCATGACAATTTACCAATACAAGACGTATTTTATACACTTAAAATATTCTTATTATTTATATATTTATTGTTTACATAACATATTTATAACATATAATGATACTATATAGGTACATATCATGTTAAAAATGTTACTTCGTAGAAATTATGCATCCTGCTGCAGGCACACTATACTAATCTTAATAATTCAGTGGTGCATGAAAGGTCACCCTAGCTAATTATAATTCTAAGAGAGTCAATCACATATCCATCAATTACTGCAAGGCAAACTAATGGGATGGATTTCAGCATGCAAAAGACAAAAGATGACACTAAAGGAGCCAAGAAAGACAACTATTCAATTCCAGGAAATTTCAGCTGTCCACCAATCAAACTGGCAATGAACAAAAGACACCTGACATTAGTTAAGGAGCAGAAAAATCCAAGCTATAATGATGTAATAGAAATAAAAGACTTACATTAGGATGATAGTCTTTCTAATTTGACTAGTGGATCTCTACGAAACTTGCCTTCTTTATATTATCTATCTATCTATTCTATTCATCCATTCACATATCTATCTATCCATCCATTCACATATCTATCTATCTATCTATCTATCTATCTATCTATCTATCTATCTAT
>CM053748.1:58847838-58922613 GCA_028658305.1 Pachyuromys duprasi
ATAATGTCATAGTCTAAAAAGTCCTGAGCAACACTCATGTTTGAACCTGAACATTGTCGGACCTGCCCCTGAACTCTGTCAGGTCAGAGATGCTCTCCTGTGGCCAGAAATGTTCTTGGGTTACCTTTTAGAAACTGATGGTTCCTCCAAAAAGACCTATAGATATTAGCATTCCACTGTAGGGAGGTACAGTGATAAAGCGTTCATGAGTCTTCACCTATGTGGGAGTGGGCATGCTGGTGAAGCAGCTGTCTTTGAGTCACCCATGCTCCTGAGAGTGACTATTCACCCATGCAAGTGACCCCTCCCCCATGCCCTTGTGAGTTACCCGTTATGAGCCAGTTAGGCATCTTTAACCTATATTTCTGTAGGATACCCCTTACTTGTGCTCATGCAAACACCCCTCCCCCATGCTCCTGTAAATAACCCCAATAGAGTCAGTGGCTGACTAAATGAAACTCAGGCTGGCTCTCTCTTTGGTCTGTCACCTGTACCCTGTGTGGGGTCAGTAGACTTGCTCACCTCTTTCAAGGAAAGCCACAATTTGCACTGGGTTGTTTCCTTCTTTTCTCCTTGAACTAAGCAAGTTTTAGAGAGAAGAAAAAAAGTCTTGTAATAGGAACTCACTGACAAGGGATTTATTCAGCAAAGTGATTTCCACAGGCAATGCTAGACTTGTTCACATTCAGTTCAATACTCAGTCTCTTCCACATCTCTATCTTTTGTCCTACGCAATGATAATTGATGGTCAGCATCACAGCCCTGAGGTTCAGCAACTCACTGACTCATCAAAGGGAGATGCAGTTATGCTCATAAGGCCAGATGGACGATGGCAGCAAAGGGGACTTCAAAATTGAGGAGCGCTGAAACTAAGGATTTTCTGATTAACTCTTAGCAAGCCAAATTAAAGAAGGAAATATTTCATTGTGCTTAATATTCTAGTTGATAGGAAAGGATTTAATGGTTGAATGTACATTGAGATACACAGATATTCAAAGCATCTGTGGAGATAGCCTATGGCTCAGATGGTAAAGTGCACAATACAGTTTGATTCTTAGAATCATGGTATTTAAAAATAAAATAATAATAACAAATTATGCAGTGGCATGTATTTGCAATACCAACACTGGAAAGATAGAGTCAGGGGAATGGCTGGAGCTCACTGGCTAACTGGACCATGAGTTCCAGGCCAATAAAAGACCCTCTTTCAAGAAAACAAGGTAGACAGTGCCTAAAGAATGACCTCTAAGGTTGACCTCTGGCATCCACATGCACAAACACACATGCATGTATAATCCCACCATACATCCATGCAAACACACACACATTTATCTTTAACAAAAAATTCATTTTAGCATTTTAACAGAATGTTTTAAAAGACTCTACCACCTAGAATTATGTAATGGTGCCTACTTTCAAGAAATGTGAGATGAAATTATATTCTCAAAGCCAAAGACATACGGAATCAGTGAGGAAGGCAACTGCAGCATTAGCATTTGCGTCCTATGATGAGATGTGTAGGTAGTAAAGGATTTCCCAGGAGAGAGAAGTAGCACAGGACTGGAAAGATGGCCAAACCCAGGGGGATGCAGGATTTAAGCTAGGCTACAGGTGGAAAGAAAGGCTTGAGTTGACAAAGCAGGGTGAATGCACTCTTCTAGAGTAAAAAGCACTACAAGTTCACAGTGCACAGACCTCTGGTGGGAATCTATCCCGTGTATGCTGACCAGAGCACCAGAACACAAGTGCTAAGACTTAAGGCATATAAAGGTATGCATGTGATAAAAGACATTCATTTTATGTTTTATAAAACCCCCAAACACAATTTCCTCAAGTAAATACTCCTCTAGAAAACACATTTTTTACAGTAACTTATTCCGTGCCTCTCATGCCATCTTCAACCCTCCCCCTTCAACTTTAAGTAAAGATTTGTTTCTCCAAACACTTGGATACTGATGTAAGAATGATAATGATTAGAAAGACTCAGCAGAAGAGGAGCCACAAGCCAAAGAAATGCCACCCTCAACACATGCCAAGTCTCTGTCCAACAGCACACATCTCTGCTCTAGACCCTTTTGTCTATGCGGGTAGCAATGCCACAACAAAATTGCAATCTTTCTGATTCGACTATTGTTTATAGATCTTTCTTAATTCAAATGTGTTTAAAATCACTGGTCATAAGATCTAAGAGCCATTCTCACAGGTGAACACATACAGACAGAACAATGAATACAACAAACACGTTCTTCTCAGTGCCTTGTGTGTAAGGAAAACGTTGGATATGGAAGGGAGAAACATTTATACAGAGAAGATTTATAACAGATTTAAATAAACAAAAGCTCAGTCAGTAACATAATTTAATACTTGGCCTCCAAATAATAGATGGTAGTTATGGTCCTCAGCACACACAGGATCAGCACTTCACCATCTTAAATCTGCTGACCTCCAACTAATACTTGTGGGGTATTGAAATCATACAGTTGGATATGTATCCTTGTGAGTGTCAGAGATATGGAGTCAATCAATAATGTGTCAAAAATATGCAGGAAAAAAAGGACTGGAGAGATGATTCAGCAGTAAAGAGTACTTACTGCCCAATGATAAGGACTAGAATTTGGATCCCAGAACCCATGCTAGGTGGGTCATATGCACAATTAACTTCCGTTCCAAGAGATATAAGGCCATTCTCTGGTCTTCACAGACACTTGAATGTATACACACTCATACAAATACAGACACACACAGATATGAACACTACACATGCATAAAGATGATAAAGAAAATCCTTTAAAATTTTCAGCAAAAACTAGTCATGAAAATATAAAGGAATATTTGGAAGAAGAGGTTAAGGGGCTGAGAAAAGAGTAATCAAAGTTAAGTATGACAAAACAGTATATATGAGCATATATGTATATAAATAAAAGCGTCATAATGGTATGTATTATTGCTTTATTATTCTGGGTCTGTCCACCTTGGACTAACACAAAGTCTCTCATGGCTCTATATTTGGTCAAGTAGGCTAGTGTGGCTGGTGAGGGAACCCCGGGATCTCCCTGCCTTTGACTACCCAGAGCTGAGGTAAAAGGAGCACACCATAACACCCAGGGGTTTTGTTTGTTGAGGTTCTAGAGAGCAAACTCAGCAAAGAAAGCACAGCATTGAGTGAGCTTTCTCCCAGCCGGAATTTCCTTCTTTCTTAAGCCTTCTGCCACTTTCAAGATAGTGGGAATGCCGCCATATTCAGAAAGGTTTGCCTGATAGGGGGCATTTGAGTGGACAAGCCTGTTCTCCTCTCATATGAGAACTGTCCCTGGTGACAGGTTATAGAAGTTGAAAGGCTTTGTGCTAATGACTCTGGTGGCCCCAATGGCTTGCTGCTTAATTATATAATTATAGACAGTTAAGAATGCATGATATGTAGTGGAGAGAAAATAGTTGGTGCTTCGGGAGCCATTACAGATTACAGTTTATGAAAATTTAAAATGGTGTGATATTTATATGGGTATGACTGCATTGAGTCACCACACAAATACCACAGCCCCTTCTGGGGCTGTCTCACCATTCATCATTCTTTCCCAGAAACACAGGGAAAACAGCAGAGTTAAGCTCTTAGATCTACTGAAGAAGAAAGAACAGGGAGCTTCATAGAAGACTATTATAGTGTCAATACAAGGACAACTCTAATGAGGTCAGAAGATCTAATGTAATCATCCAGAGGAGTCTAAGATAACCCTAAAGATGAGGTGACCACTGAGACAGTGTCTGAAGAAGGATTAACAGCTTTTGGATACAAAACAGTCAGGGCAGCACCAGGAGTGGGAGCAAAGTCCAACAATGTATGGGTGCTTGAAAGTACCCAGTATGTGTGTGCGCGCACACCCATGTGTGTGTGTGTGTGTGTTTTATGGAACAGATTGTCCTCTAGGATGGTTACATGAGAAGAAAGAATTAGTGGAGGAGTGAATATGTTGGGAATGAATATGCATGGCTGGAAATGGCCTTGAATATAGCAGTGAAAACAATGGAGCCATCTGGCATAGCTTTACCTTGGACTGTGCTTTCGACACTTACAGCAACAATGTAAAACAGAGTATGGCTGACTGTGCACATGAAAAGCACATCTTCCACTCCTGGGTTCTGCTTCTATAGGATCTCAATTTTCTTAACTATAAAACATAAGTAACATACCTTTGGTGGATTGATTTCAGGTATCAATGGCTGTCCTAAGTGAATGCTTAGCAGTGAGTTCCCTAGATGCTAAATCCCACTCTTGTTTGCAGTGCAAAACATTGAACCTAGGCCCTCAAGCATGCTAGGCAGGCTCCCTACTGCTCAGTGTCTACATAAGAACCTATCTGCCAGTCAACAATGCTATCATATTGCCAACATCACTTCAGCAGATTAAAAAAAATCTCCACAAACTATGCTTTTAAAATTACAGACTTTAAAACTAAAACCAAGGAGGACTGTCAACCTCTTAAATCACACCATACAGAGATCTATTCATCTCCAGTTTAATTAAAAGTGGGAATAAACAGAGTGTTACTTCATCTGACACCCAGCCCCTTCCTGTTTTCCCTCTGATAGCAAGAGCTTTCTGGAATGTTCACAGCTATTTGTTTTCATTTGCTCTTGTAAATGAGCCCAAACCCAATGTGTGACTCCTTGGAGAATTCTAAATCTATGCTAAGTTACTAGTGAATGCTACAAACATGGAGACAAAGTCATGCAAAGACCAAAAGAAATGGTCTAAAAGAATGGCTGTTTCTCTTTTTTCGATCTATCCTCAGAATTAAAGATAGAATTTATTGATGAAGACAGAGAAGTAAGCCTCTGATGCATAACTGTTCTCAGTACTCTTTCAATTAATAGACTTCACTGTATGCAAACACTGACAAGTGGATGGAATGTGTTCCTTCTTAATGATGTAATCTGTATTCTAACAGGATACAGGTTCTGCTACTTGTGTGGTTATTTCCCCCCAAACATTCATGCCTCAGAGTATGCTGGCCATTTATTTTGACAGTGATGTCTGATATGGCCATCTCTGCTGTTTATAGCTCAAGGAAGATTTTACAATGAAAACACCCCACAACTGGAGTGAACCCTGTTCCTTTCCACATTAATAATTCTTAGGGCAACTGAGCATTAAACCTCAAAACAGCAGCACATAGATGTCCGGGGGAGGTGGCGAGATCTCCTAGCCAAATTTGTTAAAGCTTCGTTAATAAGGCTTTACTAAGCAAGTAATCTCTCTCTTCCAGGGGCTTCGCTTTTGTATTTATTAAATGAGCAGGCTATATCCTTCATGAGGTGGTCATTCTGCAGGGGGTGGGGAGCTACTATGTAGAACATATGAGAAAAGAGATCCATGAGCTAGGATAAGTGTTGCAAGGGCTCAATTTCCCTTTGGTATACTCCCCCTCCTTCACATGCTCTCTTGGTGCCCATCCCGCCATCTGAGCCATCTTCTGGTTTATGTAACAGTATCAGGGCTTTATTTTTCCCCTAACTCAAACATTAACTGTAATCTCTCTGCATGATGTGGCATGCAAACACCAAACATTTGGCCATTGGATGTCAACTGCAGTCTCAAATGCAAATAATTAATAGTTTGAGCTGGGTACAGTGGCACCCGCCTGTGATCCCAGCACTCAGAGAGGCAGAGGTAGGTGGATGTCTGTGAGTTCAAGGCCAGCCTGGTCCACCAAGTGAGTCCAGGACAGCAAAGGCTACACAGAGAAACCCTGTCTTGAAAAACAAAACAAAACCCTAGTGTGTGCTCTGGTGTGTAGCACACCTGCAGATGGAAGAGCACTTTCTCATTCTTGCTAAAAGGCCTTCAGATGACGTGATGGACTCCAGCGCCTGGTGCTCATCCTCCTACTGCCTAGGCATGCAGTGTGGATAGACTTTTTCCTCACGTATGGAATAGAATTGTTATCTCTGCCTTAACCCTCTTAGGAATTTCCATGTCAAGTTCAAGATGTCTGTCTCCAACCAAGGCATCCCTGACCAGACAAGTTCTTCTCTACCACCCCATGTGTGTACACCGGTGGGTATGAGTGGATCTAGTGCATGAGTACATGTAAAGGACAGAGGTTGCCTTATGTGTCTACCTCAACCACTTTTCATCTTATTTTGAGATAAGGTCTCTCACTTGCCTGCAGCCCACTGATTCTGCTAAGCTGGCTGGTACAGTCATGTACCACCACACCTAGCTTTGAACATGGGTTCTGGAGATCTGAGCCCAGGTGCTCAAACTTATATAGGAAGCACTTCACCCAGTGAGCCATCATCCCCACTCTCTCCCCACCTTCTCATAACTTTTCCATACTACACTTCATTCTCCAGTCACCTAGTAAGACAATACTATCCTCTGTCTTTATCTTGTAAGTATTGCCTGGAATTTTAAGTTCTGTCACATTACTTCTGCACACAATATTCCCTGTTATCCAATCATTATGTCAGGCTCCCTTTCCTAATCTCACGTGAAATAAACAGATAATATAATCTCCCGAAAGTCTTTCTCTTTCTTTCTCTCACTGTCTCTCCATACACACTCTATATGGTAGAATAGTGTGATACAAAGAAGAAACCCAGGAAAGTACTTTGTAATAAAGCAGTGTGTTCTAAGAAAGGTTATCCTACTACACGGAGTGAATTAAGCAAAAACTAACACCTGTAACAACAGCATTGTGTATTTGTGTGCATACATGTACATGTATGTTTATGTGCATACACATTCTGCTACTACAATTATAATGAATAATTTCTTCTTTAAGAAACAACCAAGATGTCTGGGGGAATTAACTCAGTAGAAAAGCACTTTGTTTCACAAAAATAAAGTTCTAGGTTTGACCCTCACATAGAAAAAGAGTCAAAGAAAGATGATTAATGAATTTTATGTTCATGTAAGAAGTCTGAACCCATTAGGTAGACATACTGGCAGGCAAGCACAAAGGAGAATTTTCAAGAAACTACTTGGTTTGTTGCTGATATGTCCTCGTTAATGAAAGAGTAGAAATGAAGAAAAGAATGTAAAAATCAGAGGTCGGTGTCAACTAAGATAAAAAAAAACAGTACTTGGCTAAATAATAAAACCTCAGACTTGTTGGTGTACACTAAAGAGAGAAAAATCACCAAATAAGGTAGAGAGAACATGCAGGGACAGTTTATATACTGTCAAGCAAATATGTGAACAAGCAGATTCTGCTCTCCTAAGTGAGCAGGGTCTTGTCTACACCAGCCGTAGACCCTGAGTGCAGCTGGCAACTGTGCAGTGAAAAGTACAGAGAGTGATCTCTTGTCTTCACTGCCAGCACCTGCTATGGTTTGCAGAGTGACTTCATAGCACGAAAGGCTTTAGAGAACACTGTCTCCAGTGGGAAATAAAAGATGAGTGGGGATAGAAAGAATAAGTTAAGACACTAAAAGCTGGTGCCACAGTGAATTCTCAGGATGCAATCACACTAAGATGGATGGAAAGACAAGAAAACCATAGTAAATATTTTTCAGTAAGTGATGCATGCACTGTTAAGCTTTATTGTGTAGCTAACAAAATTACAAAATGTATACATATACACAAATGCATCTATTTCATGGTAAAAATGAGAAGCAATTTTTAAATACATTCTGGTAATAGTCAATTAGGCCCAGTCAGTGTCACTTGTTTTTATTAACTTAATATTATGTGATTCTAAATGGGTCAATCCAGATCAGGGCTGGAGAGATGATGCAGCACGTAAGGGCACGTGCTGTTCTTGCAGAGGACCTAAACTCACTCTCCAGCACCCACACATCTCACAACGGCCTGAAACCTCTGCTCCAGGGAATCTAATGTCCTCTTCTGGCCACTGCAAACAACTGCATTTGTGTGTGGGAACAAACAGATACAGACAGAAGACACATACACATAATTTAAAAAATAATAAAATAAATCTTTAAATGCCTCTATCAATCAGAATTTTCAATCACAGGGTCATATGTGGCCATTACAAGAGAAGAAAAATGGCAGGAAACAGGCTTATTATTAATATGGACCATACAAACCAGGGCTACAGTTTATAAAAAAAGTTAAGAAAAAAAAGGAAACAATCTTATGTTCTAAATAAAACAAAGCACCCGAGCTTATGAAGTGCCTACAGGGTGACCTGTGCTATGAACAAACTGCCTGACTTCTCTCGGAGAAAGATGCCTTCACAGGAGCCAGGACAGATTCATTTCCTCTCTGCAGAGAATCCATCTCACTTTAAAAGCAAACATTCATTGGGGATTCCGGCCTAGGTGATTTCCCCTAGACAATTCAAGATCCCTCTGAGAAGAGACTGCTGCCTAGCTCTCACTCTGTACATAGGTACGTGTGCATTTGCGCAAGCAGCTGCTGAAAGGCCGGTGTTGGATCCTCTAGAGTTGGCGCAACAGGCAACTGTGACCAGGTATAAGGGCTAGGAAGAGAACTTGTGTCCGGTCCTCTGCAAGTGCTCTGTATGTGCTCTAAGCTACTGAGCCATCTCTCCGGCCCCCGAAAAGTTTTTGTTTGTGTTTGTCTGTATGTTTATTAAAAATATTATGAGGGAATATTTAGATATAATTATCTATAGATATTTTTGTTAAAGAAAACCACTTTCTACTTTAATTGCAGCAATTATAAATTATTTCCCTAGATGAACACACATTTTAATGAGCAGGTTCTCCATCATGTTTAAGGTCTCATCACTCTAAGCCCTGATTTCATATCTTCTGCTTGAATACCCTCAGTTCATGGCACTTAGGGACCCAAACAGTAGCTACCCAGAAACTCCTGGTCTACCCAAAACAGATATTCATGAACTGCTTGAAAATATAAGCTCGGTAAATATTGTCAAAGTAAAATAAAGTCCAATGGCTTGAGGCAGAACTGAAATCTTGTAATTGTCCTCTTGATAAGAGGGAGATTCAGACACAGATGCAGGTATACACACAGGGAAAAGCTGACGATGCTAAGATGAACAGGAGAACCAGATAACAGGGTGGTGAAGCCATAAGCCAATGGCTGCTGCCAAACTCACAACCATAGAAGAAGCAAGAAAACCTTTTCCCCTAGAGCTCTGCACAGGAGCATGAGCACACCAATGCTACATGCTGCTAGAAGACGTTAGCCTCCTGAACTGAGCAGGGATACAGTGCTACTGTTCCAGTGAAGTTGGTCTGTGGTTTTCTGCTAACAGCCCTGAGAAGTTGACACGGCCAGCATTCACTTGTATGTTTAATGCTTGTCACGTTTCCTAAAAGTCACCTCGCTGGGGGCTGGGAAGACGGCTGAGTAGGAAGTGCCTGATGTGCAAGCATGGAGTTTTATCTCTATAACCCACATAAGAGCTGAGCTCAGTGGCACCTGCCCAAACCCCAGTGCTCATGTGAAAAGAGGAAGATGGAGAATGGGAATTGCTGTATTGAAAAGCTCCAGGTCCCATGAGAGACCATCTCCAAAATAAGGCAGATAAATGAAGACATTTGTCCAACTTTACTATCTGATCTCCACATGTGCATTCAGGGGCAGACACACACATATTCTCATACTCACTCACTCACTCACATACACACATTCATACAGACACACAAAGTTTTTAAAGAGAGTTGTTTCACTGGGATTTGTCTCACAAACACAATTTCTATCAACTTATTGATAGACCATTACATGAACAACTCTACAACTTATTGATGGACCATTACATAAACAACTCTACAAAACTGGGGACTTGCCCAGGCAGACAACTTGGAGTCATGAGAATTTACAGAAGACTGAACGGTGAGGACCAGGCCACTGGCGCTTTGAGAAGCGCTCCTGCGCCAGGAGGTTGGACACTTACTGTGTTTGTGTTTAGCACCTTGTGCTCTCTCTAATAATTTTTCCTCGGTTATTTTACTTAAGAATCCAATCTGTGTATTAGTTTCTTCATCTGGAAAATGGAAAAACATAATAACAACCTCTGCCTCATAGAGCTATGAAGATTAAATTGCGTGCTGTGTAGAAATGCTTATTTAGCACACTATCCAGTGCATGGTAAGTATGCAGTAAACACTGGCCATTACTATTAGTAAAGTTCCTGTTAGTGAGGGCTATAAACAAATAATTACCTTATTCAATTATAAAATAAAAGCAAGAGCTGGCTCAGCAGTTAAGACTCTGTACTGCTCTCACAAAAGATCCGTGTTCAAGCTGCAGCTCAGCATGAGAGCAGCTCACAACCTGTGATTCCAGATCAGAATGCCCTCTTCTGGTATCCTCCTACAGACACACGCAGGTGTGTATGCACACACACATACATGCATATACACACGCCCTAACATGGGCACACACACACAGGCACTCAAACACACAGATACAAAACGTAGATAAAAATAATACCTATAAGCAGTTGTCAATTGCAGACATAAATTACTTTTATCCAGTTGAATCTCATTGGGTATATAAATCACAGTTAAGAGTAGCCCATGCTCCCTTGTGCCCAGCAATACTTGGCTAACACAAAACAAACTCAATGGTACTTTTGTAGACTTTTGTCTCATATTGTATTGTTTGGGCATTTTTTTGTCTTGTCTTTTGTCCTTGCATAGTATAGTTTACCATTTTGTATTTTTATGGTGTATATGTGTTTCTCCTGTGACACAGACTATACTGGCTGCTTTTTCATCACTCCTCCTGATAGGGCTTCCCTACCAGGCTACAGGGAGGAACAGGAACTCAGTCCTCATGTGAGTAGATGAGCTGGGGAGCCTGGGTAGGGGGGATCCCTTATTTGAGGAGGAGAGGAGAGGGGATGTGGGAAAGAGGGTGGGAATGGGAGGAGAGGAGGGAGGGGCCTATGGCCATGATGTAAATTGAATTAATTAAAAAAAATAATGAATAAATAAAATAAATTTATTCTGTTCTATGTTCATTTATTTGTTTTGCTGGCCTGCTTGTTTTCTAAAGAGGGAGATAAAGAAAGGGCACAGAGTTGGGCAGGTGGAGAGATGGGAAGACATTGATCAGAATTTATAATAAGAAAAAGGTTTCAATAAAAATTCACTTAAAATGAAAAAAAAAGCAAAAATGATGTGATGTCCATAATAAAGCCCTCAAAACTGACACTGTTTTTTGAAATAGAAAAGCTAATTTTCCTTGAAGATTATTTGGGCAT
The DNA here is from genome assembly GCA_028658305.1 of Pachyuromys duprasi. Lineage (NCBI taxonomy): Eukaryota > Metazoa > Chordata > Mammalia > Rodentia > Muridae > Pachyuromys > Pachyuromys duprasi. The sequence goes on from CM053748.1 coordinate 58,859,004, forward strand.
TCTGTCCATAGATTACCTTTAAATGCAAAATCCAATTTGATTTCTGAATAGCAGTAACTGAATACTACAATGATTGTCAGGGTTTGCCTACATTATCACTGATAAAAGTTGTCACCTTGCAATCATTTCTGAAACTCATAGCTAGTAAAGCTTTGTAGGAAGAAGACGGTGAAGACATACTTCTGTCTACAAGATTTCTGTGTCTGCATCATATGCACACGTTCTGGTGCCCTGCTCTGGCACTCTCTGCCTTTGGGATTGGCATTCAGATCACCACACTTGTACAGCAAGCATTCTTACCCACTGAACCATCTCTCCCAGACACAGCCATTTTTATTTTTAATTTTTTGTGGGTGATGGGATCTGAACTCAGATCCTCATATATGCCTACCTACATGCCAGACACTTTAGAGACTCAGCCATCTCCCAGTCCCTGCCCAAGGTTTAAGTAAACATCTTGAACATCATCTCTCCTCCCTAATGCAGGAACTTCCCCTACTAGAAGCAGAGTGCCTCTTTCCACCTCCCACAAAGCTCAGGAGAGGATGTGTGGCTATCTGTGCTGCGGTTCCACAGGACTAGCCTGAATGGCAGCGAAGTAGTATGGCTAAACAGGGTGTGCCAAGAGAACACTTAGGGTACTCACTGACCGTCAGATAGGGGAAAGACAGAGGCCTATGAGTTACACTTCTTGATGAATTCAGAATCCCTAAATCTAGACTATACTTCAATGCAAAACCACAGAAGAGAAGACAGTAAGAGAGGGCCGGGGCCTCAGTCCTGGAGCCCCACCACCACAACAGCCACCTACATCCCAGCCTGCAGAGAGCAGCTCAGGCTCCGGAAAGGGGAGAGAATTCCAAGCCTCACGGGATCTGAGGGCACTCTGGTTGATTAGAGGACACTCAAGAGGTTGAGACACTGGCTGCCAGCAAATCAAAATGGACGTGTCATTTTGGTTTGTTTCTGTTTGTTTATTGAGGCAGGGTCTCATGAATGCCAGGGCAGCTTCAAAATCCCTGTGAATCAAACTATGACCTTGAACTAAAGGTCCCCCAGCCTCTACCTCCTAAGTGCTGCCATTGTAGATACAAACTGTCACCTCCAATACATGCAGGGCTGGGGACTGTACCCAGTGCCTTGTGTGTGCTTCCTGAATTACATCCCCAGCCTGGTATTTTCACATCACAATGACATGGGGTGATAATAACCAATCCTAGACAAGCTTCTGACGCATGAGACGGATGCAGTAACACTGGCTCAATCCTGGGACAGTTACAGTGAGAAAACGTGACTGCACTGAAGGGCCTGGAGAGTCCAGCCTCTCCAGCTCTGCCTAACACATTCCTTCCTCTGGAGTATATTACGGAAGGAACAGAGCTTCCTATTTGCCAGAGTGAAAACACCCCTGCTTCCAAGTTCTGGCCCACTCTCCCTGTGATTTCGATTAATGTAGAGGCAGAGCAATTTTAATACAAAAATACAAACGTCTCCTTATCTAGTACCTTCTGAGCATGACGCTAAGCCACAAGTGGAAATCTCCATACTTTGGATCCCATTCATAGGTCACAGTCCAAACAAGAAAATGTTACATTAAAATCACCTTTTGGCTATTTGTACAAAATGTATGTGAAACAGAACTTGTTTATCTATTTATTCTTGGCTTTGAGGGCTGCGGAGAGGGCTCAGTTGGTAGAGTCCTTGCCAGGGAAGCTAAGACCTGAGTTTGATCCCTAGCACACACATATAATAGCCAAGTGAGATAGCATGAACTTGAAATCCCAGCACTGGGCTACATTAAACAAAAGGATTCCGGGAGCTCAGTGGCCAGCTTGCCTGGTTGAATTGGTAATCTTTAATTAAGGTTAAGTGAATAAGACCAAGTCTCAAAAATCAAGGTGGGGGGTAATAGTGGAAGACACTTGATGTCAACCTCCAGATTCCACACGTGCATGCTGGCGACAATGCACTCACACACTCAGCACGCCCACCCACTCACCCCCTCTCACGCCCCACAGAAATACAGGCGAAATCCTGGGTTTTAGTTCCAAGGAGTCTTATATACATGCCAGTATTATAAAATCAAAAACTAAAATTCTGAAATTCACACGACTTCTGTTTCTGATACTTTGGATTGGGGATTCGGAAGCCACGCTATCACTTCAAGTGGCCTCCTATGCATATGCATGTACATTTGCTATCAGTCTGGGTGATGGGTGCTTACAAATGCAGAGAGTGGGATCCTGGAATGCCCTCACAAAACTTCCTGCCTAATCCTTGGAACTTTGGATTTGATGAGAGATTACAGTCTGATTATGTTATGTGTCACAGGGAATTTTGCAAATATAATTAGGATTACTAATGAGTTGAATGTGAATCAATCACAAGAAAGAGGAGCCAAGTGGGCCTAATGTAATCATATGCCCTTCAAAAGCGGGGCTTTCTCCAGGTGGGCACAGAAGGGAAATCAGAGGTATTCAAAGCAGGAGAAATGAATGTGCCATTACTAAGCTTTGAAACTAGAAGTGGCACTGTACCAGAATGTAGGAAACACTAGGACTTGAATGACCGAAGCTCAGAGGCAGCAAGGAAATGAGGACATCACCCTACAACTACAGAGAAGACAATTCTACTGCATTTTATTTCTTCAGTATAGCACACCCAAAGTTGGCCTTAAATTCACTGTGTATCCAAGGATGACCTTGACGTGTGACTCTCCAGCCTTCACCTATGGCACCCTACAATTGCAAGCTTGCATCACTACACCCAAATTGTGCAGTTCTGGAAGTAGAACCCAAGGATTCTAAAGGGTGGGCAAGAGCTCTAGACAGCACACCCCAGACACTGCTACAATTTCAATGAGCTTAGAACTAGATTCTTCCCAGGACCCTCTAGGTAAGAGCACCTTGCAGCTCAGCCATAACTTTGATTTGAGTTGAGACCCTATGCAGAGAACCCCATGGAGCCCACTTGGACTTCTAGCCTACAGGATTGGAATGAATATAAAATATGCTTCATGTTCCCAAATCTCGGATTGCTATTCAGCAGCAGAAAACTTATGGCAGACATTAAGGAACAATTCGGTTTTATTTAAGAATTAGTGTGAGCTGAGGTTCCAGACAATGGCAGAATACTGTCTATGCATATGTGGGTCCCTGGGTTTGATCCCTGCATAGTGAACAACAGACAAATTAAAACAAGGATTAGTGATTTTCCTGTTGCTATGATAAAATACCCTGACAAAACACAACACTGGGGAGAAAGCGTCTATTTTTGATTATAGTTCCCAAGTAGATACAAACCATCACTGGAGAGAGAGTATGGCAGCCAGGCATGAGGCTGACAATCATATTCCATCTCCACACACGCAGCGGAGAAGGAGAGGGAGCAAGACATGGGGCCATCTAGAAAAACCTTAAAGCCCACCGCAGGGACATGCTTTTTCCAGAAATACTTCACCTCCTAAAGGGTACATCACCTTCCCGAAGAGTACCACTGGATAGGGACCAACAGTGCACACACATGATTCTGTGGGGACATATCTTGTTCAAAACACAACAGGAAGTCTTATGTAAACAGCTCATGCTTTGAAACCATCTCATGCTATCCCATAGTATGTGGGCATAGCACTTTCAAAAATGGTTGGCAACACTCCTTCCATGACTACCGAACCTGCAATCAGCATCTAGGCTCACCTGTTACTTTTTCTCATCAGTAAATCAGGGGAAGCAATACGGTGGAAACTCTCAACTTAGATTCTGAAAGACGACCTTAAGAACACTACCTGCTCATAAACAGAGGCACCTGGCTTCATGGACAATAGACATGAGCTGATGTCAGAAACACAGGGAGACTGTGCAAGCCAATGATACTCAGGAGTCTGTCAAAGGCAGAAACATTCTATGTAGCACCCGAGTGAGGCCTGAGCCTGTGCCCTCTGAACAGGCCTGCAGTGCCTCTAAAGTGATATAAATCTAGCTCCACTCTAGCTATCGTCCATGGATATTTAGGCTTATGCCTAAATATCAACAACAAATATGACATACCTCACTAGTGGGGCATTCTGGAACTACAGAATTGCTAGCATAAGGATTCTTGATATTTTTTTGTGGAATCTTAAAAGTTTTGCTAACATAATTCACTTTCTTTGGTTAGTAAAATATAGCCTGTCCCCTGAAAAAGAATGAGATTTTTAAGTGCTACAAGCCATTTTCTCCTTAATGTTTCCTTCATTGTCAAATCCTTGACTAAGAATAGGATTCAATAATGAAGGAGGGAGGTGGGTGGAGAGAATGAGGAAAGAGGAGGTTAAGAACATAAGGGGCACATTATACCAACAGCGAGCTTTTACTTCACAGCATCAGGTTGTGTCCCTGACCATACAGCACAGCAGAATGGAAGCACACTGTGCCTTAGACAGCAGGGAATACACAGTGAAATCATGTTTTAAAAGTGTATCCTGGGTCTGCAGAGATGGCTCAGTAAGCAAAGTACCTGCCAAATAAGCAGGATGATTTGAGTTCCAGTTCCAGCATCCATGTAAAAACTCTGACATAAGGCTGGGCATGGTGGCACACACCTTTAATCCCAGGACTTGGAAAGCAGAGAAACACAGATCTCTATTTGTTCAATACCAGCCTAATCTCCATAGCAAGTTCCAGGCCAGCCAGAGCTATGTCATGAGGTCCAGTCTTAAACAAACAACCAACAACAGCAGCAACAACAAAACAGCTAGCTGGACATGGTGACACACCTTCAATCCCAGCACTCAGGGGGCAGAGGCAGGGGATCTCTGTGAGTTTGAGGCCAGCCTGGTCTACAAAGCGAGTCCAGGACAGCCAAGGCTACACAGAGAAACCCTGTCTCAAAAGAAAAAAAAAGGAAAGGAAAGGGGAAAGGGAAGGAAGGAAGCCATGTACAGTGGTGTGACCCACAGCTAGGAAGGAAGAGGTGGGGAGTTCCCTGGAACTCACTGGTCAGCCAGTCTAGCTGAAATATTGGAATTCATGTTCTATGACAGATTCTCTCTCAAAAAAGTGAGGTGGATATGATTAAGGAAAATATTTGGCATTGACCTCTAGCTTCAACCTGCAAACACATATTTCACACATACCTACAAACCTACAAGGACACACACACACAAACATACACAAGTATATCATTTGAAGCACACCAAACCTAGTGTAATTTACAAGGGACTCATCCTTGAAGCTTGTGTGGCAGGAGACCTCTGTAGAGGAACCAGGGTGATCCTCAGAGGGCAGCAAAGGCTCCCACCAGCCGTCCCCGTGAGATGTCACAAACCATCGACAGTCCTGCCGTGGTGGCATCCTGCAATCTTTCTGTCTGGACGACAGCCTGAAACACCGAAGCCAACGGGAACTATTTCCAAAAGTGGAACAGCAGCATAAACACCTCAAGGAAAATTGCCTTCTGTCCCCTGTAATGTGCTTATAATTGTGCACATCAATTTAAAGTTTTCACCAAGTCCACAAACTTCAGTGCTACTATATTGTCCAACCAAACTGCATTAAGATAATTACATCAGGGCTCCCCCTACCACTTTATAATAAGTGGACAGTAATTGTTGCTAAATTACAACTGAATTGCTGTAGAATTAGATATTATATTCATATTAGGATGGTAGTGCTCCATGGTGATGGATGAGATGGCTTTAACTACAGACAGAATTAAAATGATTAGCCACTTACCCAACGTGTTGACATTTTTTCCATGATTTTAGACTTATGTTTTAAGAAAACTTTCCAATTAAACTAGTGTGAATGGCTGCTTAGTAAAATCCTGAGACAAATAGTCTTTAAAGGTCAACTTGATTAGTGAATAAACATTAGCACTAAAGAAAAAGCCACTTGGTCGAACCACCCACCTGAAATAACTGATGGCAGATGATGTGCTCAATGCCCCAGTGAGAGTTGAACAATGCAGCTGTGTGATTAAGGCATGTGGCCATAATTAAAGCGGTCATAATAATTACCTCATAACAAGTCATGCGGATCAAGATTACATACATTGTAACAAGCTCATAAAAAAGGAAGGGAGAAAGGAAGAGAGGGGTAGAAGAGAGGGCGGGAGGAAGGAAAGAAGAGAAAGGATGGAAAAAACACATTAGCAGTTTGGGATTCATAGATGTTACCCAACCCTCGGAGATTTTTAAAAAGGGTTTTAAAAATTATGAGAAGTACAATCACAAACTGGTGCTTAATAGTTTATGTCAAATGCTTACGTATAAAGTACTTGCAAATATTCCCCATTTGAAAACTTGGGAGCAATTCATTAGACCCACACTTGGCAGTGTGTTAGAAAAACAATCTTCTATGAAAATGGGTGTTAAGCAGCCATAGAACATGATGATTTTCACACTCTTTTATAGCTGCTGAGTATTAGTTCTAAGATGTGTTTGACAGTGGGCAAGATGTTCTAGTTCCAAACAGTATTTGCTACTGCCTTCAGAGTGGCTTTCTAAACAAACGAAAATGTGAGCAGTTAAGAAGAGAAAACTTGCCTTAAAAACTGATTTGAACTGATCAAAAAAAAAAACAACACCCAGTTTCCACTTTTTAAAAATTGATTTATGCAACTGAACCTTATATAATTACTTTAATGCATATAGAGCTCATTATCTAAAAATATTTATTATAGCTGTGTATGTGTGTGGTGTGTGTTTGTGTGTGAGAAAGAGAAAACACAATCAAAAGAGTGGGAGCAAGAGGGGGAAAGGGAGGGAGACAGAGAAGGAGAGGGAGAAACCAAGGGAGAGGGAGGAGAGGAAGGAGGAGGAGAGGGAGAGGAAGAGGCAGGGGAAGAGGGAGGAGGGGAAAGGGGAGAGGGAGGAGAGGGAGGAGAGGGAGAGGCAGAGAGAATTATGTGTTTGTTTTCTGGTGCCGCACCGTGTTGTAGAAGTCAGATGATAACCTGCAGGAAATTGATTCTTTCCTCTATGTAAGTGCTGAATATCAAACTCAGGCCATCAGGCACGGAGGAAAGGGCCTCTTCCTGCTGAGCCATCTTGCCAGTGCAGGATTCAATATTTTTTTAATTTGTTTTTAGACTCTTCAGAAAGAGGATAATTTAATTTTCCAGTGTTTTTCAGGGGCAAGAAACCCTGCCCCATTTGCCTTAGTAACACATGTATACAGTAAAGACATATTTGAGCCCCAATCTTTAGGGCCACTGACACGAATTATCTCTGGTACTGTGCAAACAAGGGCATATGGACCCCTGCATTCATGAAGAATTTCTGGTCCCTATGAAGAACATCTGGAAAGATCTCAGGCCTAGGCTAGTGGTACATGAAGATACGTTCCTGGTGGCCCATTGGCCTGTGTCTGATAATCTATTTGAAATAAGAATTACAAGTTGGAGCTGGGTGTTTAAGTATGGTAATCATTTTTTTTTAATTTATCTGATTTATTCAACTTTAACCTGCTATGAATACCTTGGGCATAAAATGCTTGCCTTTCAAACAGGAACACCTGGGTTCCATCCCACAGGATCCACATAAATGAAACTGGGTGTAATGATGTCCATTTATAACCCCAGAACCGGGGAGGCAGAGACATGCAGGTCCCTGGGGGGGTCAATCCAATTTCATTTCATTAGCATGTTAGCAGCTAATTGTCATCTGGGCCTCAAGGGCCAATACCATAGTCTCACAGAGACCTCCTGTTGCTCTCCAGCATACAAGGCAGGACCTTTACCTCAGGGTACACAAGAGCCATCCTCCAGCCTGTGCAGCTGCTGCGCAGGGAGTTAAAGAAGCTCCTCAAGACTGTGCAACTAGCACAATGGAGAGCGGGACTGCCTGAGCTCATGCAGCAGGACTCAGAGTCCATGCCGACCCACACTTACTTTCTGTTCACTCCTTGCATTTGAACTCTGGGAACTTGAAATGAAAACAGGAAAATTTGGATTGTAGCAACTGGCAACAGACTTTCAGCGCTTACAGAAAACTTACAAAAATAATCACATTTATTTTAAACTACAAATAAATTCTATTCCCAAATTTCATTTCTCTTTTGATCAAATTAGGAGTAATGTTTTACATTTCTGCAGTTCAAATGAACTCTCTTCAATGGCTCAGAAAAATAAATCTCTATCTGAAAAAACTTCTTCAGCATGATTACTCCAGAATATATCTAAGACTAATATTACCCTGTTCATATTTCCTTGTGGGTCTTCTTTCCTTTCTTTCTTCCCTCCTTCCTTACTTCTTTTTCTGTTATTTCAATATGGCAAATAAGTGATGATTTATAAAAATAAAATTATTCTTTATAATCTGAGGGAGAAAATGCTAAAAGCAGCACATGAGAGAGACCTGTAGAAATGCCGGCTCCCTGACAGAAGAGGACAATTGTGGGTGTGACTGGGAGACTGTTCCCTTGAGGCCTGTGTGGAGGAGGTGATCCAGGAAGGCTCTTCAGAAGGGAAGACATCCTGTGGGGCATGTGAACAGAGACAGGGAAGGAGACACATTAGCTAGAACCTGAGGCAGTTACACAGAATTCTGAGCTCACTTGATTCTGAACCACATCAGAGAAAAAAAGGGAGAGTCTTGGAAAAGAAAAATGAAGGGCAGGGAAAGAAAAAGGTAACAGTTTTGTAAGAACTAAGCAAAGAATTCAATGGCTCTAGGAACGAGCAGCAGGTCATGAATGAATCATAGGGAGACTTGACTTCTTTCTCTCAATAGACTCCTGAGCTCAAGAAAATAGCATAGGAAAAAAATGTATGAGGAGAGGGAAAAAGGCAGGGAGGGATGGAGGAAAAGAAAGAGAAGGATGAAGAGAGAGACAGAGAAAGGTCAGAAAAGACGGCTGGCTGTTTTACTTGGCGGATTGGTTTCCTACAAACATTTTTTTATCTATGTATCTACATATCTATTTACTTGTGTATGTGTGCATGTGTTTTTTTGTACCCACATGCCACCACACACATGTAGAGGTTAGACTACAGTCACTCTGAGTTGGCTCTCTACTTCTACCGTATAGGTCTCCAGGTTATTGAACTCAACTCCCACCCCTGGCAGCAAGGGACTTTATCTGAGCCATCTTACCAGCCCATGATGCCTGACAAATATTTTTGAACTTGTCATTATTTGTCAATTCTTCTTCAGGTTGTCCTTGGGAATACTGATTTCAAGTTCTAGGTGATTTCACACATATGAAACACACACTCCTCCCACCCCCTCAGCCCCTCCCCCACAGTCCCACCAGCCACCCACACTTCTGCTCCTTTGGAGACACAACTCTGGCACTCTAAAGGACCATGTTTAATTGACGTGCATGTAAGCACATGCATGCAAGCATGTAAACACAATAGTGTCAGGGAACCTTTCACACTCACACTCACAAGTGTCAGGTAGGGCACACATGGAACACTAAGCTCCCAGAGAACTGAACACAAATCCCTGCAAAGTGATAGACTCAAAGGGTGACTTCAGAAGTGTCACCCTCTCTCTCTGAGCCCCTGTCCTGCCCTGTGAAAATTGATGACTTGGGATCAGCTCTCCTCTTCTATCATCTGCAGCTCAAGGCTGCCACTTCCCCCTATTTCTCCAGTGCTAAAAGCTCATTTCTTTTCATTTTGCCCCAGTGAGAGTGATGGATAGCTTCCCCCTTAGCAATCTCATTATGTATTTTTACATATTTGTTGGTTGTTACATTTCCCTCCCATCACTTTTCCACATGAATAAATGCTGTAAGTTATCTTCATCTATAGACGCTGTACCCTCATTTCCACCATCTCCTTTTATGGCTACTTTTGGAATACAATTCCATCAAAGCTAAGCAGGGTCATGGTTTAAAAACTTTGGGAGCTGGAAAGATGGCCCATGCTTTGAGGACCAGAGTTCAGATCCCAGCACCCATGTTAAAAACAAACAAAGGAACTACCACCACCCACAACAAAATAGTCCTGGCTCCACAGCTACAGCCCCTGTGCTGTGGGGAGGTGAGGACAGGGGGGCCTTTTATGGCAGGGACGGGCTGCCTGCCTTCCAGCCTAGCAACAAGTTCAGTGGGAGCCCCTGTCTCTGGGAACAAGGTGGAGGCGGCAGAGCAGCGCAGCTGGTGTCCTGCTGGCCTCTGCACGCACACAGGTACAAAGTACAGCAGCAAACACAGTCTCCCATACAACACACACAGACACACAGACAGGGGCACACACTAAAAATGAATGAAGGCTTCAGATTTAGACACTGTCTGGGCTTGAAGCCACTAGCTTAAGGGGAAGCTTTGGAGTAAACTTATGTATCTTTTCCTATCAGATAGGATTATACTAGAGACATATTCTTGAGCTACTGTGACACTTAAATGATGAAGGAGAGGGCCTTGCATGTTGACCATTAAAATGAAAGCTGATATTTAGATTCTTCCTCATCCCAACAATGTCCTCAATCAACTAGCACTTTCAATAAGATTTATCCAAATGAATGCTAAGGTAGTTAGAGAAAGCATTTCTGTCCTCTTTGGAAAACAGGGCTATCTCTTCAACTGTGATCTAAAGTGTATGTGCTGTGCGTGTGTGTGTGTGTGTGTGTGTGTACTTCTGTGCATGCATGTATGTGCCTAGGTACATGTGTGTAAGTGGGTGCATGTATGCACGCAGGTGTGTATGTGTGCACATGTGTGTGCATGCCTGTATGCATGTGTACATGCATGTGTGTTTGTGTGCATGTGTGTGTATAGTGTACATGTGTGCATGTGTCTTAAGACATATGTATGCATGGGGAGACCAGAGGACGATGTTAGGCATGGCATCTTAGGGTTTCTGCTGCTGTGGTACAACCATGACCAAGAACAGCGTGGTCAGGAGCTGAGGCCGAAGCCGAAGTTGTGGAGGGATGCTGTTTACAGGCTTGCTCCTCAAGGCTTGCTCAGCCTGTTTTCTTATGCAGCTCAGGGCCACCTGTCCAACAGTGGTACCACACCCCGTGGGCTGAGCCGGCCACATCAATCATCAATCATCAATCAAGGGGATGCCCTACAACTTTGCCCAGAGGCCAATCGGGTGGAGGCATTTTCTCCACTGAGGCTCCCTAACCCCAAATGACTCTCGCACATGTCAAGTTGACCAAAAAACTGTCCAGGACACAGGGCTCTCCCTGCATCTGGAACTAGCCTGGAGACCAGCATAGTCCTCCTGCTTCTACCCTTCCAACACACACACAGTGCTGGGGTTACTGAGCAAGCACAGGTGTGTTCCGGGGATTGGAACTCAGGTTCCTATTCTCATGCAGCAATCACACCCACCTGCGAAGCCACCTCTCCAGCAGTGACTTCTAATTTCGGTCACATTCTGGGCTCTCTTCTTAAAACTGCCTGTGACCTTAGGAAAAAAATCTTCCGGCATCCTGAGAAAAGAGGAGGCCCTGCCAGGCACAGGGTCCTTATCATCCTCAGCTGAAAACAAAATCGTTTTAGGAATGGTCAGGACTAGCCGTCTGAGGGGCTTGATTTCTTCTCAGCTGACAGAGAACTTAGCCACAGAGCTGCAGCCCCATCTCTAGTCTGGCATGGAGCACAGCAGGGAAGGGAGTACCCACAGGTGTGGAAACTGCTGCCTGCTGACTGCAGAACTGTCGCCAAATGCCTGTCTGAGCCTCTGTCCCTGTTTCCCCATCACTGAACTGGAAACCAGAGCTGTTACCAGAATTTAATTTCTCAAGACAGGAATTTAGGGCTTCCAAATTTGAGGCTGCCAGCTTCATCCTGAACAATGCAGTCTGTTAAGCCGTCCTGAAGTGTTGGTGTCAGAACCTGAGTGGATCAACAGAGCACCGAACTGGTATCAGAGTCCCTAGCTGTCCAGGTAATCGACACCACCCCTTTCCCACTTAGATCCCATGCCTTCTTTGATTCTCCTAATTCCCTTCAAGACACAGCCTGTGATTCTCCTTGTTACTGCTGCAATCTACCCTTTCTCCTGGCCTCTTTATGCACTTATCTTCTTAAGCAATAGCAAGCTTTTGCATCCAGCATCCCTTCTTTCTAAGTACTCAGAGATCATCATTTCACTTGCTCTCTTGCTCCTTCAGTTGCATCCTTTAGGACTCTTAAGTGAATGTCATCAAACCTCAATGAGTTCAACATGTTCAATTACTGCACTGTGCCTCAACCTGCTTCCTGCAGATGGGAACCACATGCTTGCTCATTAACTGCTCCTGAAATTAGCACCCTCTTACTATTAACCTCTGTAGTGAAGACAGCAGCAGAGGACCTTTTAAGGCCCTCACCTGCCGTCTGCCATGTGCCCTGCCTCACACTTGCTTTCTCTGGCTCCCTCTTGATAGAAAGCTGGCCTCCCCTTGTGGATAATTCATGCCAGGCTGGAGGGCTTGAGCAACTATTGGGCCACTTAATTCTCTAAGAAAACCACTCTTGTGTCCTCTTGTGTTTTCTAGTTTATGCACCTTTGGTCCTTTGCCTTTCCATAGAATTGTTAGGAGTCTGTCAAATTCCTGGGGGCTTGCAGATGTGAGCCATCTAACATGAGTCCTGGGAACTAACTCAGGTCCTCTTCAGAGCACCAAGTGCTCCTAATCCCTGAGCTATCTCTACAGCCCCCTCTCCCCCTCCAATCCCCCCCCCAACTTTTTGTCTTCGTAACAACCAGCCAATGAACATAGGTAATAAAAGTTACTTCATCCCAAGGAGCAGTGTTTTGTTTTGTTTTTTAAGTTATTTGATCTTTTAAATTTTATTTCATTTTAGCACCTTAAACATGTCCATGTGGGCATCAGATCAGAGGTGCCTGCTCATTGGACAAGTGTTTGGGGCATGTTCATATTGTCCCTCGTCTATTGCCACTGCTGCTCTGCTCTCTTCCCCAGCGAGGAGGGAGTTGTATTCTTCTCATCATGCAAATCCTAGGTAAAGGTCATGATTTTAGAAAACAGGAGAAAAGTGATATTGGACTCATTACTAGTTACAGCCTTCTTTTCAATCCAGAAGGGCTGTGGCAGAACTTGTTAGCCTGAAAATAGCAGTTTGCACGAACACAGCTGCACTGGACAACTGAGCAAGAGTGAAAACTTCCCTGAGAAGCTTGAAGAGTGTTTTGTTTTGTGTTATGTGTTGGCTCATAAAATGTTACAGCAAGAAAGAGTTCAAAAGGTTCTTTTGGGGAAGAGGACATTCAGACCTCAGGACTTCCAGGGAACTGCTTGGGCCACTTTGGTTGCTTATTAATGGAACTGAAGCCACTGGGAGGGCCATAAGAACCATGGTTGGGATGTGTAATGTTTTAATAATGCCTCCCCACTTTCTTTCCAAATATCAGTCTTTCCGTTAGCCTGATAATATATGGAAACTACATTACCTACCTCACTGCTGCCTGCATCTAATATTGGAGAGATACAAACCAGTTGTTTTATAATCATGAAGGTTCAGAAGGCCGTGTTGGGGGAACCAGACATCAAAAATGGGTGCCTTCCCCAAGCACCCTCCAACTTACTATTTGTTTATTTTGACACAAGTTCTCCTAGTAAGCTTGGAGATCAGAGATTCAGCTGCCTGGAAATCCAGGGAGCTCCGGGCATCTGCATACCTCTAACCTCCCAGTGCAGGGTTTAAGGTTTGGCTTTCCAGGTCATCTGAGTGTTGGAGGTCAGAAACGAGGTCGTAATGCTTATGTGGCAAGTGCTTTACCAACTGAGTCTATGCCCAGTCCCGAGCTTACGCCTTAAAAGAGGTTTGTGAGGGAAGTGAGAGAAATGTAAGTAAAGTGCTAAGTTCGTGTCAGTCAGTGCACATGCTCACTTGCTGAATTTCCATATTTAGAATTTTGCAAAATAGAAGATCATCTGCATGGAGTGAAGAAAATGCCCTTGAGTGCCCTCCAAATCAGCTGCGCTGGCCAGCCCATGATGAGCCCCTCTGGGCAAACGGTGACTGAGCACCCACTCTGATTCTGGTCCAATGCCATCCTCCCCAGATGCCGATAGAAATAGAAAAAGCCTTTGGCAAGCTCCAATCTAGCAGGGGAAATAGACCTTTAAAAAATCTGTTAGAACCTCATCTAAATGGCTTTGTTGGGAATCATTTCACCCTTTTCTTATTTCTGCCCATCTACAGGGCCTATTCTTCTAAGGTAGAAAATAACCTTTAAGCATTATCTAGTCCATCGCCCTGACTGTAGGCGAGAAAATGATGTAACTGCTTCTGTCACTGAAGAAAAGAATGAGCCTCTTTCCCGTGGCCTCTAATATTTAACCAACTTTACTATTAGAACAGAATTATGTTGTTTCCAGGCAACACCCACACACACACACAGTGTAATTCAAGCTCCTTTTCCTCCTTTATGGAAGATGAGCGTTTAATAACTCTTCTAATTTAACAAGAAGATCATCAACTCTTCCCGCTTTCTGAGATCTACAGGTTGACTTTACAGCTGGGCAATGCACAAAATCCTCTTTGCCTGTCTTAATCAGGGAAGCCTGAAAGCTGTTCAGAGCAGACATCCAGAAATATCTGCAAGGCAGTGGCAGTCTCGGACAATCTCAGAAAATCCAGTACGACAGCTAAGGAAGACAGGGTCTAGCTGTGCAGTCCTGGGGACAGTTGCTCTTTATTTCCAGTAAGGTCTTCCAGGGAGACCCTGGGAGTAGACGAGATATACCTCCAAATCTCTTTAGTCTTCTCCATGACCTTGACTCTGTCTCCCAGGAAGTGAGGAAGAAAAAGGAAATCTGCACATTGTAGTGAAGGCTGCGAACCTTTTCATATATACACATATTTATATACATATATACATGCATGCATCATATATACATATAAATGAGTGTCACTGCTTTGTGAGTTATGCATGTGTGTGCTTGTGTGCATACATGTTCTGGCATGTATGCACATGTGTGTATGTGCACATGGAGGCTCAGGGGCAATTTCAGGTGTTGCTCTTCTGTTGTTTGAGACTGGGTTTAGTGGGGTAGGCTGTCAGGCCCGAGAGTCCCAGAGATCCTCCTGTCTCTTCTTCTCCAGTGCTGTGGTGTCAAGCACAGGCCACCCTCTCTTTGCTTGGATACCGGACCTGCGCTCAAGAGTACATGCTTGTACAGCAAGCTCATCTCTGACTAGCTTTCTCCCCAGAGTGCCTTTACTATTTGAGGGAGTTCCTGGTATTGCCTGTAGAATTCAGCACCAATTGTAAAGAGTCTCATTCTACACAAATGATGCCTTATGCCCTCTGGCAACTATCCCCCCATGCCCTCCAGCCCTTGGAGGAGTCCAACTCTATTCTGTGCTTGTGCTCATTCTTCACCTCTTTAGTATTCAACATGGAAGTGAGGTCATGCAGCATTTGCTTCTCTGTGCCTTATTTCACTTAGTCTAAAGTCTTCCAAGTGGGGAAGCTGCCTCTTTTAAGGCTGATAGACACCCACAGCACAAATATACAATTTATCCTTTGTCCATATATTTTTCTCAACAGACATTTTTTGTTGATTCCATTTCTTGGATATCGTGAATAATGGAATATAAATTTTATCATCTGTATAGTCATCCTCATTTTAATTCTTTTCCTTTCACATTTTGTTAAGGTGCCACCATTTTCTCTCACATTGATTTATAAATGAAGCAATTCTATGAAACACATCTTGAGTTTGTATAAAATATACCCTCTGAGAAGCAAAGCCTTCAGATTACACCAACATTAATTTAAACAACAGATAGTCCCTAAACATCTCAGGATAAAAGCACTTTATAAAATTAAGGGATGATTTACCTAGCTGCAATGTATCTCAGAGACAGACAGTGAATCCTTATGCTCTGGCCAACAGATATGTGCTACAGAATTCTCAGAAACAAAATTCTTCCAAGTTGTTTGGAAAGAACTACATTTGCTACTGAAAAACCAAAGTGTTGTCAATACGCATCAGTGATACATGAAGGAACATGCAGATCTCAATCAAATCAGCTCTGTCTTCTTGAAAGAGTATTATAAAAATGTTTTCCTCTGGGCCAGTGAGCTTTCTTTTTCTGTAAGGATGCCTGAGGCCATATGTGATGACTTGGTACTAATCTCTAAGGGAAGAAAACTAACTCCCCAAAGTTCTTCTGAACATCACACATTCACACATCCTCAATAGACAGATGATTAGATGATAGATAGATAGATAGATAGATAGATAGATAGATAGATAGATAGATAGATAGATAGATAGGTAAAATAATTTTTACATTAAAATTGTACCCTCTATGTGTTTGCAGATATAAATAGACTTAAAAAAAACTGATGTTCCTGGTTCAAGGACAAAGAAAATAGAGGAGTAGAAAATACACAACTCAGTGTTATTTCAATTATAAGTTTATAAAAGCTTAAGCTCCAGCTTTTATTTACTCAGATCTTCTCATAGCTACAGTTTTTGAAAGTCTGCTTTTAAATATGAGCATTCCTTTGAAGTCAAGTGATTAAGCAGATGGAGTATCAAGCTTTGATTCCATTTAACATTCTCAATGGTACCAAATTTTACTGAGGAAAAATATATAAATGTAAAATAAAGCAGTGAAACACTTTATTCCAACATGATAGGGGAGTTCCGGAATGGATGCAAAAAATATAAAGTCAACATAAATCAATTATTGAAGCAAGTTACCAGAGGAACATGCAGAAACACAGGTGCTCAAGTAAATAAATTATTCTGATTCTGTTACTGGCTGACGAAAATTACTCATTTCCTTGAACTTGAGACAGAAAGACTTCAAACTGAGGGAAGAAATGTAGTCAGGGGACCAAGCTCATTACCCATCCTTGCAGTGACCAGGAATTCCAGTCATACTTCATCCTCCAAGGGCCTCACTGGAGGTGTCCCTGAACAGCTGTCAGTCACAGGTCTGCTTCTTGTAGGTTCTGAGACAGTTCTTTGTGGCTATAGCCACACTCATTCTTTATGAATGACTGGGGCTGCAGTTGCTCACAAGGCTGTGAAGTCTGGGGGCTATGCAGATAGTTCAGATACCAAGCACGCAGAACTTAGTTTGACCCCTGAAGCCATGTGTAAAAAGGTAGGTGTCTTATGATCCTAGGACTGAGGAGGGAGAAACAGATGGATCCCTGGGGCTCACTAACCGAGAGCTTGGCCCAGTTGCTGAGCTATAGGCAAAACGAGAGACGCTGTCTAAAAAAAGTGAGGTGGGATGGAAAACATGGTTCTGCAGGTATAGGTGCTGGCTATGAAACCTGATGGCCTGAGTTTGATTCCTGGAGGAGAGAACCAACTTCTGCAGTTTATCCTGTGATCATACACATACCTGGGATATTTACTTATGCACACAGAGAAAGAAAGACAACTTCCAACCTCAACATGCATTCACACACACAAACACACACACACACACACAAGTATTGGAATTTTCAAATGACTTACTTATACAATCTGAGTTGAAAGCTAATTTAAAATTAGTTTAATAAACAATAAGAATGATAAATAAGACACTGGCACAGGAAGGACCCTGGCAAGGGGGACTACCACTGTCCCTGGAGGTGGGTGAGTGAGAGCTCTGAGGAACAACAGGGGCAATGCCCTAAGGCAGACATTGCCCTCTCATGGCTGGAGGCTGGTATGGCCTCTCTTCTTGGCTCACAGGCAGTAGCTTTCCCACTGTGCTCTCATATGGCCTTTCCCTTATGTCCTCAGGGAAAGAAAATGTTTTCTTCTTATAAAGAAAGTGATTCTATCCGATTAGTGCTACCCTTGGAACCTCATGTTAGCTTAATTACTTCTGTAATGGGCTTATCTTCAAATAAAGTCACATTAAGTGCTCGGATCCCATCCGGTGACTATTGGGGAGGAAGGGTTCAGTCTATAGCATGTACCAAGTGAAATACAGAGGTAGAGACCTGTTTCCATGCATTCTCTACTTTAACAAAGAAATATTCATTTGGCTAATGGTCACTAGAGAGAGGTACTCACACAGCCCGTCACTCCCTGAGAAGCTATAGGCAGTTGATGACGGCTATGGAAGAGGAGGCAGGAAGATCCCAATACTGCCCGCTAGCCTAGCTGAACCAGTGAAGTCTGGTTTATTAAAAAAAATACTGTCTCCAAAACTAACATGAGACACTGAGAAAGATACCTGATATCTGTACACATACCTGAACACACGAGTACACACACACACACACACACACACACACACAAACACACATGATAAAGCATGAAACTTTGGAGATGAAACATTGCCTCTGTTATGTGCATTTTCTTCTGGTCTCTTGATCTTTATCTCTAGGTGTCCATTTTTCATCACAATATACGTGGTGCTGCCGTGCACTGGCTAACTGAGGAACCAGATGAGTACATACACATGCAGGAGCACACAGAGTGTCTGGAGCCTAATGAAGTCACTATATATATCTGTCCGGGAGCTGGATTAACAGTATAATTTGTAGCTGTGCTTCTGATGCTAACTTTCAGCTGAAGCTGTCAGCCATCATGCACAAGAATGGCTTCGCCATCTGTGGAGAGACCAGAAGCTTTTGAAAGCCTTCCAAGCCTTTGTGTGGACAGCTGAGCAGCAGCCATTTGGTTTGATATAAAATTGTTGTCAGAACGATGCTATAATTTGCCTCCTACACATGTCCAGATGTCACTAAATTGGGCCCAAGGTCACCATGTTGGACCAGACTGGCTCACAAATGATTGTCTTATTTCAGTTAGAGATGACCCTGGGCCAGATGTTTCATGGTATCTACTGTTGGCCTTATGTATTCAGTAAGTGGATGGAATAAACCTGCCCTACCACGCTGATGACAGGTCAAAGGGCAACCGAGCCATTCTCCTTGCAGCAATCATTTTCCGACTTCCTGTGAATGGAAACGTGCTTGTGAGTTTTCCCTAAGGTGCATAACACTCTGCAGATCAGCAGTCACTGTTGACATTTGGGTATCTATCCGGTGGACTCACTAACTGACTTGTTGCTGTAATAAACTGCCTGACAAAAGGAACTTAGAAGAGGAAGGTGTGTTCTGAAGCACAGTTTGAGGGTACAGTCTATCACAGTGAGGGCTGTAGTGCTGGGCTTTCCTGGAAGGAGGTAGAGGACATGTAACTACCCTACTCTTCTGGGCTAATGGCCACTGAGGATCCCTGAAGGTACATTCTTTTATTTGGAGTTGTGATATATTCTTCGTATAGTTCCGATATCTCATTCTTTCTGTTATAAAGATGTCTCCTAATGAGAAGCTTTTCCTCTCATTGGTGATATATTCACAGTTCCTAAAGACAGAACAAATGCTTGATACTCTCTTCCTTCCTAGCTGGAGGAATCATAACTTCATTTCTAGCATTCGCTAAGGTTTAGGTGTGCTGGGGGGGTGGGGAGGGGTCTTGATCACATGATTGTTTTTCTCAGTACTGGAGGTCATCTTTTGTATCAGTAGGAATGGGAATGTTCCATGCAGTAGCTTACTTCAACATACTATACCATCCTAATTAAGTAAGTTGAGGGTGGCAGACTTCCTATTGGACCTTGAGTCTCAGAAGAACAGAACACAGGATCAGTAGCTGGCTTCCCAAACCAGCTAGGTTCTGACTTACTTTTGGTGCAGATATGATCCATCCTAAGAATGTACAAAGTTCTGCAACTTTAAGTCACTTAAATGGATTTTTCTCTGTATATATTTGTTATCAATGAAATTCGTTACCTATGAACTGCAAAAGTTATAGATTCAGATATTAAGTTACATACACTATATGTGTATATTACTAAAGCGAAAGTTTACAGTCGAGATTAATTCGTGGCAATGTAGTTTTGATTCCTGTTCTGTCACATCTTCTCTCTATAGAAGTGGCTCCTGACCTTCTTCATTCTGGGACCCTTTACTACAGTGCCTCATGTTGTTAGGGACCCCTGAACATAAAATTATTTTCATTGTTACTTCAGAACTGTAATTTTGCTACTGTTATAAATCATAATGTAAGTATCTGTGATTTCCAGTGGTCTTTGGTGAGGCCTGTGGATGGGACATTTAATCATCAAAGGGGTTGTAACCCTCAAGTTGAGAACCACTGCCCTATAGGAAACTTGTCTCTTTATCTTTCCAAACACATTGGTGAAATGTCTTTGTGCACACAAAAATGCATGAATCTATTTGTCTTGGAAAAATCAGTATATATGTAACACAAACGTTCTCTTCATTTGTATTTACATACAGAAATATTTATTTACAGAACACAAAAACACATTAGTACATATGGGTATCCATGCATTCATGTACGTGTGCACACGTGTGTGCATGCACAAACGCACACACTTTCTCCATATGAGATGTTTTTCTCCTTACAGAAATTGGACAATTTTATTCTATGTGAAAACCCAGAAATGAATGTTGTTTGAAATACTTCACATAAGTCAAACTATTTTTAATTGGGTAATAGAAACTATGAACTACATAAATCATTATACTTACCTTTATTCTTTAGTTCAAATTTAACCACTTTCTTCCGTTTTGAGGCATTTATATGGTATTTCTGGCATAACAATGCTGCTATTTTATTATGAATTTAATTATTAGGAAACCTCAGTTGTGTTGGAGAGATCTAAAGACATTTCTCAAACAATGTTCTGCTTCTTCGGCAAAATGAGGCATTTTGTTCATCAAACAGGCTGTATCTTACAAATTACAGTGGACTGAGTTTCTCAAAGACACTCAAAGACCAATACAGCAGCAGACATTTAGAACGTGAACTACATACTTCCTCAACAATAAAGTCCTACAGATGCAAGTGCTGAGTGTTTGCAAAGCTTAACACATTAATTTTTGTAGGGTGCAATAAGACATGAATGCTCCTTAAGGGACAGGTGGGCCTGTCCTGACTCAGCCAATTCAATGGCTGTGTGACCTTCACCAAGGTGTTTAACCTCTCTGCCCTTATTTTCTTTATCTATAAAACATAGATGTTAATAGTTCCTCATAGGACTATAAGCAAGGACAAGGCGCTTTAGATCACAGAAAGCACTTGCCCCAAGGTGGATACACCTCAGCTCCTGCATAGCTAGCAAAACTAGGAAACAATAGAAAGTGATGGCTAAGACCCAAGATGCTTCAGATCAGCCTAGCTACAGAGAATCCAAGTTGTATGCAGAACAAATTCTTTTCAGCCCCGTGAACCTCAGGGTCCTCTTCCATAAAAGAAAGGCTCTTAGAGCTCTTCCCTGGTGCGATGTAATCCGTTAAATTACAGGGATCTGGGAAGGCATGTCACTTGGTAAAGGGCCTGCAGACTATGCACAAAGGCCTGGGCTCAACCCCAGCACCACAAGAACTGGCCATGGTGATGTGTGCCTGAAAAGCCAGCATTTAGGAAGTGGAGGCAGGAGAATCAGAAGTCCAAGGCCATCCTCAGCTATGTAATGAGTGTGAAGCCAGACTGTGCAACATAAGACTCTGCCTCAATTTTCAAAATACTTATGATCTGACAGTTCTGTTTAACTCAAGAAAGAGAAAGTCACCCATTTTGTCTTATAACTATATCCAAGTTCCCCTCAATAGCATTTGCACAATATCAATTCTCCTTAAATGATCATAAATATTAATGAGAAAACAGTCTGAATGTCTTGCATTTTACGTTTAAAGAACACCGTGCGAGGGGTGTGGGCTGAGGTGATGGTGCAGTTGGTAAAGTGCCTGCCTTGAGGGCATGAGGACCTCAGTTAGATCCCCAGAACCCATGTTAAAAATTCTGAGCATAGTAGTGCATACTTGTAATCCCAATACTGGGATGGCTGACCAGCCAGCCTAGTCAACGCAAGTTCCAGGCCATGAGAGATTCTGTCTCTAAGACAGGGTAGATTGTACCTAAAGAATTCTCCGCTGGCCTCCACATGCATGTACACACATACACATAAATCCAAACACACAAAAGTTAAAGATATCTGTCCACACATAGAAGTCATGGTAGAAGTTTGAAGTTGCAGATCTTCACATCAAAGGTCATTCTCCATTTATTTAGACCTAACCAGTCACTTTATTAAACAGAGCACGTTTGCATCATCTGTCACCTCAAGGTCCTCTCCTTTCCTGATCTGGGCTTCAGAGGCAAAGAGGCAATGGCATGTGCCTTACAACCCACTGCTCAACCCTTTACTTGGGACAGTTTGTTGTGAAAGTCCCAGCCTGCAGAACCTGGAAGCTATTTTAATCTATTACAAAGTCCTACAGGATGTTTCCTGATAACATAGCCTGGGCTCTTGTGATTGTCTCTGAAAATGCAATAGACTTGTAAGTGCTATGTGCGTCTTGCATACTGGAAGTATACTAAATATATTACTACTTCACCAGGGACACTCTTGACAATAATGTGAATGTCTAGGGGAATAGAAATCAATTCTTAAAATGTCTCTGACATCAAAGGTGACCGCTGAGCTTCAGAAAATAGTACAAAGTAAGATTGACTTGTATGATTGGGATATTCATAAGACCAATGCGGCAGAGGTAGGCTGGGAGTGGTTTGGTATTTATTTATTTAAGGTGGAAGGGAAGAAGGCATACCAGGTACAAATATCTCTTTGGCTCAGTCCTTCAATCACTTTTCCTAGTTGTCTATGGCAAATATGTGACTCCATTTTTAATGACATTTTTCTGATGGTATGTGTGTCTATGTGTGTGTATATGTGTGTTCATTGTGTGTGTACAAGTGCACATGTAAGTGAAGGCCAGTTATCAAAGTCAGGTTTTATTTCTCAGGAGCCTTGTACCCTATTTTAAGACTCTATCTTTCCTTGGAACTTGGAACTCACCAATTTTGGTAGGTGTGATGGCCAGTGAGCCCAAAGGATCCTCCCATCTCTGCCTCTTCAGCTCTGGGATTACAGGCATCCACCATCACACCTTGTTTTCTATACAGGTTCTAGGGCTCAAACTCTGGTCGTCATAGTTATGCCACAAGCTCGTTCCCAGATGAGCCACTTGCTCAGCCTATGTATGATGTTTTACTAACTGTAAGATTATTAGGTAGAGGGGGATGCTTTGTCTCTTGCCCTACTGAACACAAAAAAGAACAAGTTTTTGTCTTTTCTTTAACAGTTATATTTTGGTTTTAATAGTACAGACATAAAAATGTATTAATTTATTAAAACCATCTGAATAAAAAATTATTTTAAGCCAAATAAAAATAAACTTATTAAGTCTAACAATTTTATTATTTAAGTTTATTATTTAAACATTTATTATTTAAGTCAATAAAATGGCCTAGGGAGTAAAATGCCATTCATCGTAAGAGTTCAATAGTAAATTCAAACAGCAGTGTGGTCTATCTGAAGTAGTATCTCATTAATCTTATTCATTATTTATGCATTAAAATGGAAAACCATAGCTAACTTCAGTGGCTACATAGCTGTGAAATCAATGACATTATATATTGATAGTTGTGGAGATGTTTAGGGACATTGAGTCAGTTAAGAGGAGGATCATGAATTCAAAGTCAATCTTGACTACATCCAGTGAAGTAAGGCATGAGGAGGGTCATGAGGAGGGAAGATATGGAGATAGGAAAAGAAAGGGAACAGGAAGGGGGAAGGGAAAGGAAGGATAAATCCATTTGATGGGCATGGTAATGTCTATATTAACAGTGTTCACTACAAAACATTACAGCTGAAACTGAATATAGGAATTAAATATCAGAAAAGAGATTTACATTTCTGTCTTGAGACAGTGCATTCTAGCACTTGCTAACACTGTAAGCGACCCACCCAGGAAAAAATGAAAGAATTTCTGAAATGCAATTTAATGACATCTACAGCATATTTTTCCTCTACAACACAGTGGTTTCGAAATCTGTTTTATTCTAGGCAAACAACCCTGATAACCTGAGCCTGTTCATTAGCAGTAGACATTTATAAATAACGACTATATTCTCTCAATTATTTTTTCAAACTTCGCAAAAAATGTCTTAGAAAACAATTCCATGTGTTTACCATAAACACCGAGAGATGCATTCTATGTGAATGCCACTCATTAAATGCAATGACTATGGACCAAGGAGGTAGTGAGAACTTCAGTCAACATTTCCAAGATTGCTGCTTTCCCATTGGCCTTGTGGGCAAGCAGAGAGAGGCTGAGAGAAATGTTATCCAAGTGTCATAAAACACTCTCAGAAAGTAAACGTTACCCTTCGGGAAGTAAACTTTCAATGCACCAAATTCCATTTAGTGCCCTGCAGAAAGGATTCCTGCAAAGAGTATTCTGCAATACACAGCTCATCTTTTATAGGTGAGCACTCCATCATCAACGCCCTGGGATGGAAAGCCAGGTCTTCATCCTCCCAGGCCATCATGGTTTATAACCGCAAGAGTGATGACTATTATCAAACCTTCAAAGATTCCCCAGGAACAGCTTTTCTATAACCTCCCTTGGAAGCAAATTTCTGTGATAAACACACTATTCATAAAATTCTTCCATATGCTTAAGTCTGTCAAAGCACAATCCTGAGGCACCTTTCTATTGCAGTGAAGATATCTATTCATTTCCATATCCACTCATTTATTACTTAATCAACAAATAACCATATGCATCATGGCAAAGATACAATCAGATGCCCTCTTGTGGCCTGCAGAGACATAAGTATTCATGTGCATACATACTTACCCATTCTCACATATACACATGCCACAGAGGACCTCTGAAAGGCTCTACCCTGCATGGTATCAAAGCAGATGCTAAGACTTATGGCCAACCTTTGGATAGAGTGCAGGGAATCTTATGAAAGAAGTGGGAAATAGTAAGACCTGGAGAGGACAGGAGCACCACAAGGAGAGCAACAGAACCAAAAAATCTGGGCACAGGGGTCTTTTCTGAGACTGCTACTCCAACCAAGGACCATTCATGGAGATAACTAGAACCCCTGCACAGATGTAGCCCATGGCAGTTCAGTGTCCAAATGGGTTCCATAGTAATGGGAACAGGACTGTCTCTGACATGAACTCAGTGGACTGCTCTTTGATCACCTCCCCTTGAGGGGAGAGCAGCCTTTCCAGGCCACAGAGGAAGACAATGAGTCAGTCCTGATGAGACATGATAGACTAGGATCAGAAGGAAAGACAGGAGGACTTCCCCTATCAGTGGACTTGGGGAGGGGGATGGGTGGAGAAGGGGGAGGGAGGGTGGGATTGGAAGGAGAAGAGGGAGGGGGCTACAGGGAGATACAAAGTGAATAAATTGTAATTAATTAAAATTAAAACAAAACAGAAAGATCATTAAAAAATAAACTATATCTCCTTTTTAAAAACAGGCAAGTGTGAAGGAAAAGAAAGGGATGGAGAGTAACTCATAGATCCTTTGCTGACAAAAGGCCAAGACCAAATTGAAATGCCTTATGATATTTATTAAATGTAAATTATTATAAAAACCAAGAGGTCACTTAACTCCAAAGTCACAGTCGCTCATTGTCAAAGACCTAAGACTGAGAAGAAGCACTGGTGTGGCTGAAAGAGTTTTCTTCCCCCCATCCGTTTCTTCCTTCCTTCCTTTCTTTCTGGATTCAAACCCAGTTTTTTTGTGAGTGCCAGGCAAGCAATTTATCAACTGAGCTACATCACTGGCATCAACTTGTCTGTCTTGACCCAGTGTTTGTTTTAAAGATGCTCACTGTAGAACAATTAATTAGATTAGTATTTATTCTGCTGGTTTTCTATTTGTGTGCTTTCTATATGGACAACATGCATCACTGTGGACAATGAGAACTGGACATCGCTAAGGGAACATACAAAGTAGTGGCTCCTCTGGAAGTGTTTTGCTAATCTCTTGAAGGGAAAATATACTCTGCACTTAGTAATGCTATTCTAGTTATTTATGTATATTACAAAGACACAAAACACCCTGTAAGACCCACACATTAAAAAAAAAACACTCTAGATTTACTTATACACCCTCAAAACTAAAGGACAGGGCTCAGTTGTTAAGAGCATATACTGCTCTTGCAGAAGACCCAAGTTTAGCTCTGACCACCTACAGTAGGTCATTTATAAGGTTATTAACTCTGGTTCCAGGGAATCTGAGGCTCTTTTCTGGTCTTCACAAACACACACACACACACACACTGCAATATCCTCATGCAGATGCAACATAAATGCACAAACAAAATTAAAGTGAAAAACCGAAAAAGACCCAACTGTCTACCCGTGGGTGAATGGCTGCTCAAACAGGAGATGTGTGCACACCGGCCCTAGCCAAGCAGCAAGGAGAGTTAGAGTAGTTGGAAACACCAGTGAGGCCTGTCCACGAGCAACGCTGAGTGACAAGCAAACAGGAACAGTTCCCACCTTTATTTATAAGCTTGTTTCAGAAGATCCAAAGCTACAGGAGTGAAATCAGATCCACAGTGGCAGGGGCTTGAGATGCAGACAGGGAGCTAATCAGGATGTGGGAAGGTTCCACGTTTATTACTGGTAGTGATGATGTAAGGGAATGTGTTAAAACTTCCTGGTACTTTTATTGATGCCTATCTGGTAAGAGAAATTGTTCACACTTGAGAACAAAGTAAAGTCAATATAGAGCTCCCACTCCTAAAGGCTTTTCCTAAACAGGTTCAATAAATCCCGAGGCAGACACCATTGGAATGAAGAACAGTAATGGTTGCTCACCTTAAACCACTTAGATCACTTTCCTTTGAGCCTTAATTTCCATTGGAACCCAAACAATTTTATTTAAATCTGGCATGGTAGTTTTCTAATTTAGAGTTCTCCAATCAAATTCCAAAACTGATGCAGTCCCAGACCAGCCTCATGGAGATCACTGTGATGACAGCCTGGGCCCCAAGACAACCAGTCTACTAGAGCACCTGCACATAAGAACTCAGGGCAAGAAACTTCAAAGACCTGGCTACATCTGTGTAATATTTATTTCACACGATAAATAAATGCATTCCATTCCTAACTCACTGTCTTCTAAAGAGCATGAAAAGAATTATAAAACCATAAAGCAATCCACTTTCCTCATTTTACACGGGAAAGGATGGAGATCTAGAGGATCCAATGACTTCAGCAGAGTTATTGGGGAACTTACAGGTGGACTGCAGCGGACGTCTCAGAACAAGAGAGAGAGAGAGAGAGAGAGAGTGAGAGAGAGAGAGAGAGACAGAGAGAGAGACAGAGACAGAGAGACAGAGAGAGAGACAGAGAGACAGAGAGACAGACAGAGAGACAGACAGAGAGACAGAGAGACAGAGAGAGACAGAGAGAAAGACAGACCGAGATAGACAAAGACACAGAGAGATAGAAAGAGAAGAAAAAAAAGCCAGAGGCCCACATTGGTTGTAATTACTCAAGTGCCACCCACCCATTTTTTAATTAATTTATTTTTTTGTTAATTACAGTTTGTTCACTTTGTATCCCAGCTGTAGCCCCCTCCCTTATCCCCTCCCAATCCCATACTTCCCCCCTCTTCTCCTCCCATGCCCCTCCCCCAGTCCACTGACAGGGGAGGTCTTCTTCCCCTTCCCTCTGACCTTGGCAGGATTGGCTGCATTGTCCTCCTCTGTGGCCGGGTAAGGCTGCTCCCCCCTTGGGGGTGGGGGGTGATCAAAGAGCCAGCCACTGAGTTCCTGTCAGAGACAGTCTCTGTTCCCATTACTATGGAACCCACTTGGACACTGAGCTGCCATGGGCTACATCTGTGCAGGGGTTCTAGGTTATCTGCATGAATGGTCCTTGGCTGGAGTATCAGTCTCAGGAAAGACCCCTGTGTCCAGATATTTTGGTTCTGTTGCTCTCCTTGTGGAGCTCCTGCCCCTCCAGGTCTTAATATCACCCCCTTCATTCATAAGATTCCCTGAACTCTGCCCAAAGTTTGGCTGTGAGTCTCAGCATCTGCTTTAATAATATAGGATAAACATACTAAAATCTGTACAGCTAAAGAAGCTAATCAAGGAGGACCCTTGCTAAGATGCTCAATCCTCATTGAGAAAGGCAAATGAGATGGACATAGGAAGAGGGAGAAGACAGGAAACAGGACAGGAGCCTGCCTCAGAGGGCCTCTGAAAGGCTCTACCCTGCAGGGTATTAAAGCAGCTGCTGAGACTCATAGCATTTTTTTTTTTGAGACAAGCTCTGTCTCTGGCCTGGAGTCCACAGAGTTGACCTGGCTGGCCGGTCAGCAAGCCACAGGGACCTACCTGTCTCTGCCCCTCCAGCATTGAGGTTATAGGAACATGAAATCACACCTGTTTTTTTATGAGTGGACTCAAGTCCTTAGGCTTGTTCTGTAGACACCTGACCCACCGAGCCATTTCCTCAGCCCAGTGCCTAATAGTTTTATTTTCAGAACTTTAAAAAGTAACATGTTACAGTATCATTTTTCTTAGGTAGAGATAAAAATACAAAGGAAGAACAGAATGTTCCAGGTTTGTTAAGTTAGTGATCACCCAGGCTGCAATAGCTTTTCTTTCTAGTTCTCTGTATAGTTGCCTTCTGCTGCCTCTGCTTTGCTGCAGGAAGATCACTGAAACACAAACTGCAGACAGAAAAATATGACCCATGATATGTTAACCAGCAATGTTGAAAAATAACGTTTAAAATATTTTCTCCCATCTGTTGTAATCTGAAGAAAATTTATCCTCCTACCGATGTTTTGCAGCCATTTTAGATTTCTGGTGCATTTATATAGAGTGGCAAGTATTTATATGAAAGTGGCCCCATTTTCACGAAAAGTCTCAGGCAGAAAAAAATGCAGATGGTGGGGAAATAGCAACTCGAAATCAACAGGCCATTATTCTCTAGAATACTGAGGGAAAGTGGACAGAAAAAAAAATGGAAGAGCCAGAGGAGGAAGGAACACTGAAAGGCTGCCTTCTGCATGTGACTGGGCTATCGCACATAAAACTCAAGCAGCTGTGGGGGTCTGCACAAGACCTGCACAAGATCAGCATGGAAGGGGCTGGGATGCCTAAGGCCCTGCTCCTCATGCTGAGGAAGTGAGTCACTTTTCCTTATATATGTGACCCATGGTAGGTCCCCAATGCTCCGGTGCCTGGCCACACACTCGGGCAACACCAACTGGACACAGGTGGGATATTAGTGAAGAAAACAGTTGTTGTTGTTGCTGTTGTTTTAAGAGATAAAGTAGGGTGATGTTTTGGTGGGTCCCTGGAAATTTGAAAGGGAGTAGTTTGGATGGATAAGATAAAATAAAACAGTATATGCCTATATGAAAGAGAAAAGAAAACCACTCTCTATAAGCACAAGACATACAGGAAAGTTAGGCTCAGAGCTGAGTTAAAGTTGACAAAGTGCCCTTAATTTCTTCACCTGTGGAGGCCTGTTCAGAAAGTCCTTTCTTACACCTACATTTTGTAGGGTGCTATCTACATTTTCTTCTAGCAATTTTAGTGTTTGAGGTTTTAAACCAACGTTTTTGATCATCTGGGAAGAGCAGAGCAGAGGAGCTACTGGCCGTCCAGAGGTGAACAGGTGGCTCCTCTTACATTTCATTCCAAGAGATGCAGAGAAGCCACTTTTCAAGTTGTTATGATTAATTTTTATTTGTAACGATGTGTATGTATGTCTGCATGCATGTATACCCATGTGTTAGGGTACCTGCCAAGTCCAGAAGAGGGCTTTTGATCCCCTGGAACTGTCATCATAGGCAATGGTGTTTCCTAGCATGTTTCTGAAGAACTCAACTTGGATCCTCTGCAAAAGTAGCAAGAACTGAGTTACCTTCTCTAGTCCCCAGATGTTCTTTTAATGCATGTGTGACACTTACCAAGAAAAATGATTAAGTGCATATTATCCTTTTCTGCATCCACTTCTATGCCAGGTCCCTATTGCTTCCTATTGGACAGCAAGAGCAAACTTGGGAAAAAGTTCTTGAGAAGGGATAATGGAAACAGTAACCCTCGAATGAGGTAAATGGTAAAATTGACTCCATTATGGCCCCTGGAAATTCAACATGCGGCCAACTGCACTTAAGCATGGCCGTGAACTATGGCAGGTGAACCCACGATACAGTAGGAAAAAAAAATAGCTTCACGGCAGATGATAAGGGCTCAGGGGGAGAAGGTCAGAACAGGATTTAGGGAATGAGAGCTTGGACTTTATATGAGTGATTCTCACCAAGTCTGACTGCTGAAGAGTGGCACAGCGCGGACGCTCCCCTTGCTAAGATGCTCAGCATTTGTATACACACAGTGGGAAAGCGCCGAGGCTATACAGAGAAACACTGGCTCCAATGCTTTAGGCATGATATCACTTACTGACAGGAAACAGTTTGTAAAATATGTCTTCCAGATGCTGAGGCTGTTGGACCAATTTTAATTTAGAGTGACAAACAGCGAAACACAGAGCTGCTCTGAAACAGAAGCAGACGTTACTGTTAGCTCTGTGCACCCGCTAGTGTCGCGTGATGGTCCGTGCCTCAGCGTGCTCACCCACTAACACATAGCACTGGGTTTCCTTCATCAGCCTCTTGTAAATCAGTCTTCCACCGTAACTCATAGAAACCTCTGAGAAGTTAGCACATGAATTTGACTTAAAAATAACATCTGCCCATGAAAAGAAATTCCATACCACTAGTTATTAATACATATAAAGAGAATTGTCAACCCAGGGTGAGAAAATTTAGCATTGTGAATATAGAAGTTTCAATTTTGAGGGCTGGAGAGATAGCTCTGCATTTAAGAGCAAGGAGTGCTCTCTTTGAGGACCTGAAATCAATTCCCAACATCCACTCCAGGCACTTTGCAACTGTCCCTAACTCCAGCTCCACGGAAGCCAGCACCCTCTCCTGGCCTCCACAGGCACTGCACTCATGGGCGCATACATACACACAGGCACATATAAATAAAATAAATCTTTTTTAATAGCTTGGATACTATGTAAATCATCATAAGACCACTCCACTGCCAAACATGCATAAAGGCATATTCCTCAATACTTAGGATTCTACAAAGACTTGAACAGAGCTGTATAGGCAATCACTACCAGCAATACTTTCAAAACTGAAGTTTGACGTGTGAAAGGCCATCAAAAATAGTTCAATGATCCCAAATTATCATGTAATTATCTGTTATATATGCCCTCCCCGGGTGATTTCTATCAGTTCTCTGACTGCAATTGCAGTTGACCTTTTTAAGGCCATTTAAGCTCTACATAAGAAACCTGATTGCAGTGGGAAATATCCTCACAAAAGCAGTATGGGAAACCAACTGCTATTTATTGTACATATAATTATCTTATCTTTCAGCCCAGGATAGAGCTCGGACTCTTGTGTAACCCAAATCTATGTGGAATTGTCATTTGATTTACAAGCGGTGACCCAGCATCACCTAGCACCATATGAAAATAATTTACTGTGTCTTAGGTGGTCCATCATGGAAATCAATAGCTTGAATACAGAGACATCTCAATTAGATGGTGCAAAGAGTGAGTCCTGCCTCCTTCCTTCCTGTATCATTAAAATGGTAAGTATTCCACAGTAGTGCTTCAAATTGAATTGGACAACCTCTGTTATTACTGGCTGCCACATATAAAGTGAGAGTTTAGGCAAAGGAGATAAGAAGTGAGGGTAAGGGGGTCTGTGTTATGAAATGAGAAGGGTGGGCCATGAAAATATTAAAGCTCTTATTGGTGTTTTTCTATAGCACCTGAGTAATTTCATGAGTTTGATAGAGTATTCAATTACAGTAATGTATACATATGAGTCATCCATTCTTCCTGCCATGTTCTTTGAAGCCCCTAAACCAAGGACATGAACTCAAGGCTGATCTCTCTCTCTCTCTCTCTCTCTCTCTCTCTCTCTCTCTCTCTCTCTCTCTCTCTCTCTCTCTCTCTCTCTCTCTCTCTTTCTCTCTGCCACACCTATAAAAGCTTCAGGCAGGACTGGGGAGATGGCTCAGTGGGTAGAGCACTCAGTGGGTAGAGTAAAAGTGTAATGACCTGAATTCAAACCGCCACGATCCACACAAGGCAGACAACAGAGCCCAGGGGTCTGCATGCCTGGCTCTTCCATGGGGAAATGGGAGGCAGAGACTCAACAGAGTTCCAGGAAGCCAGCTGGCCAGCTAGCCTGGCGTACACACGAGGGGAAAGCAACAACAGACATTGTCTCAAACAAAGTGGGAAGCAATGATTAGCACCCAAGAGTGTCCTCTGATGTCCATGTGTGCTAAGGCATGTGCATGGGACACTATCACCATGGAGGCAGGGAGGGAGGGAAGGAGAAGGGGAGGGATTAAACTATTGATATTAAAAGCTTCATAAATGAAAACAGGTCATGGTGCTCATGAGCATTAACATGTTAGGACAACTTCTCAAGCATGACACAGCCTATCATGACCTCAGCATTAAAACGTGGAATAAAATAGGCTTCTGGTTTTATTGCAGAAATTGAATTATCCCTCATAGGAGAACTGAACCTAGACTTAGGCCTTTAATGCAAACACTTGTGTTTTTTCCTTTATAGCACTGAACAGATGTTCACGAAGTAAGGTGTGCCGTCACCTGGCCCTCTATTAACTGGCTAGAATTCTAAACTTCTGACTGTGCTGAAATGAAGTCTGGGAAGAGCCACTTTTGTCAAAACCCTCCTTTCAAATTGTAGCTAGTTCTTTTAAATGCAGAAGTTTTTAAGTTTAATTTTTAATTGTATAGATATGCAGACCTGTGAGTGGGAGCGTATGTGCATGAGAGTACAGGCACCCCAAGGAAGTAAAAACAGAGCATTGGATCCCCTCAGGCTGCAGTTAAAGGCAGCTGTTAGCTGCTGGATTCGAGTGCTGGAAACGGAACTCGGGTTCTCTGCAAGAGCAGTGTGTAATCTTACCTCCTTAAAAGACATAAGCCCACCATTCTTTATTTTTGATTATTCAGTAAAAAAGTAAGAATTTACCAAAGAATTAGATTCACATAATAAAACAGTACTGAGACGACCATCAAAATCCTATTATTCTAGTTGGCCAAACACATGGCATAGCCACAGATTTCAACCCATGGCAAACTCACCATGGGGAAGTCAGCAGAGAAGAAAAGACAACCAGTCTTAATAGACCTCAACTGTCAGGTCAGAATAAGACCCAGAGGATTGATTAAGCTGTAAAGAATATGGTTTGGCCAAAATGGAAGGTCAGAATTGCTGGAGCAGTCTCCGAAGGCAACCAAAGCCTGCCTGCCAGAAAGTCAATACAGGGTTCCATTGACAGAGGGGACAGACCTCGAAGAGCGAGCTCACGGATAACGGTACCTGGAAAACCGCTGCTGCAGGCCACGCATCTGGAGCCTGGTGCGCTCTGACTCCAGGGTCACCTCCCGCAGCCGCTCCTCACTCTGTAGCCGTAAGTGTCGCTCCTCTTCCAACTCATGGATCAGCTTCTCATGCTGCAAAACACAGAAGGTCATGGCCTTCAGAAGGAGTTTGTGAGGAAAAGCATGCAGGGAGAGCTGCTGGTTTCTAAAAGCTAACCTGAGCTTCGTATTCACAGCTACCTGTCTAGATACATAAAATGTGGATGCACACACACACACACATTCACATAGACACCTACTCACACATACACAAAATGATCACAGCTTTGTGTAGTAGATTCTGTTGCTAACCTTGTTTATAGACCAAGAAAGCAAGGATAAAAAATCTCCACATGTATTGAAGATAATAAAATTCTCCTGGCCTGGAGAAATGGCTTGGTAGATAAAATGTTTGCCTTGCATACAGAGGGCCTGAATTCAGATCCTCATCACCAACAAAAGAGCTGTCATGACAGCAAGCTCTCATGATACCTGGGATGGGTAGCAGAGATAGGTGAACCCCAGGAGCTTTCTGACAGTCATCCTAGCTGTAAAGGTAAAAATCTGTGTTCAGTGAGAGGCCCTGCATCAAGAAATAAAGTGGACAAGTGACAGAAACACATCCCAATTCCATCCTCAGGAATGACATGGGACCCTATGGGCAAGAATAAACACAATCACATGTCACACAAGCCAGAAGGTGAAAGAGTTTGAGTCCTGGAGGGCTTGACTCTGTTACTGAAATAATTTCCATTAAACCAAGTTATCTTTTGTAAGGAACTATGACCCCAAACTCCCATCAAAGTCATTCAGATATTAAAGTATCACTGCTGTTCAAAGTGACTTCATCTCTTCAACGTCTGGAACATTATTTAAAGGAAGTGTCACTGTTTGCATAGAAGGGCCAAGAATCTCAAGTTCATTAGACTATAGCTTCTGAGATTGTGGGTCAGAACCCCACATACAGTCCCAGACTGATGGACCATTTGGAAACAGTAAAGGATTATGAGTGCTCAACAAACAAAATAAATTTGAAATCAAACAAGAATCCGAAGTGTCTGTAGCAGCCCATGCTGCCCATTCCTGCTGCATTGTGCGTCTTCCCTGCAGGCTTGCTTCCGAAGCCTCAGCATGCTCACCTTGCCCTGCACATGCCGTTCTGACATGTCAAATGACACTGCCTGGAACACCCTGGCTCAGATCTCAGGCTCCCCGACTTGTAAATGGCAGCGCTTCAGTGCACACACACTCCTGCTTTCACAGGACTGCAATGCCTCAGTTACAGAGCACGGGGGATGTTTTCTGCCATCGTTGCTAAGCATGTGCACATCCAATTAGTTCAAGTCTGCACTGGACTATGTCTGGATACTTGTTTAATTCTTGCTGTAGAGTCAAGGACTTGCGTTCAGTAATTCTAGCTTGGGATTAGGACAGAATTTCTAGCAATTTCTGAAAGGAGAACAGACCTAGTCTTGTCATCTTATACTATGGACTAATGGAAAGCATTGCACTCAGTATCAACAATTACAGAATCAAAATATTCATCAACTCTGAAGACACTGAAGACATTCTGTGTGCTATGGTATTAAATATATTGCCAAGAGTTTTAATTCCTTATATAAAAGGAAGCAAGGATGTCCATTTCATTACTATAAAAAATTGCTTTCATTTTTAGTAGATAGTAAAATTACCTATACTCAAGAATTGCTTTTAAACAAATAACTATGATTTATACTCAGTTACTGTATACATATAAATATGGTCATATAAATATGTCTCAGTCAAAAGGGGGCCTGATTTAAAAAATTAAGTAGCCCTGAGTTAGAATATAGAGCTAGGGAGAAAAATACTCAAGAGCTTGTTTTAATTTTGCTCACTCATATTTTCAGAGGTTAAAAACAGGCCAGACCACTCATTGCTTTTAAAGTCTTTTCAAACCAGCTGATCTGACAAATGAACACGAGTAACTGACGGAACAGCCGCTGCTACACGCAGCTCAGCTCACCCTGATAACACTTATAATGCTCAGCCCCAGCAGTGCCCTCTCCAGCCCCTTTGTGTGTCGCTCTCGTTGCTTTTCAGTCCTGGCACTACTGTGGTGATTCCGCTAAACGGAACAGTCTGAGTACAGATTATACAATTCTATGGTGCTGAGTATGTGAGGACCCACCAGAAGGGTCTTACACTCCTGTGAGAGGAAGAGGAAAAGTGAGACGCTCCATGTTGAGATAAATCAAATGATGTGACTCTGCCATGAAGAATACTCAGGGTTAAACATGAGCCTTTGCAAAGACAGAGACAGCAAAGATGTATGTTCTCCAGGTTGATTGAAGTCTATTCACTTTTATGTATGTAAGTGTTTTGTCTGCATGTACATCTGTGCACCACAGAGTACTTGGTGCCCATGGAGCTGAGATGAAGGCTTCAGGCCCTCTGGAACAGGAACTACACTACGAATGGTTTAAGATAGTCCATTGGTGCCGAGGGAAAACAAAGACCTGGTCCTCTTGTACCATCAGCAAGTGTAGACCACGACTCTGTCTACCCCGATCTCCAGCTCAGTCTATAGACCACAGTTATCCTGAGGACCATGGAGAAAATAGACGGATATACTCCAGAAGCACATCAGCATATTCTGAAAATACTTATGCATTTCCCTGCCTCTAGACTAGGACCATGCTCTTCCTCATGCTTAAAAGGCCGTCTGAACACTGGAGACATGGCTCAGTGGTTTGAGAAGGTGCTCATCTATTTTGAGGATTGACTTTGACTCTCCAGCACTCATATAAGAAGTCAGGTGTGCCCACAGGAGTCGGTCACTCCAGCACTGAGAAAGGAAGACAGGAGGATCACCAGGTTTAGTGGCAGCCATTTTGCTCCAGGTCATTCAGAGAGTCTGTCTCAAGGGAATAAAGCAGAGAGCGACAGAGCAGGGCATCAGACATCTGCCTCTGGCCTCTGCACACATATGTCTGCACACTTGGGCAGACAGAACACACACAAACACACACACACTTATATTACTCCTTCTGAGACAACGCCCCCCAAGGGCCATTCCCAGGCTCAGCCTCAGTCACACCCTTCCACAACTTGCCCCATCACTCCATTTTTCTCTCCAATCCTGAATTCCAACAGCATCCACTATATCTGATGCATCTGAGATATCTTTTCTATTTTTTCCATAAATCTGCAGCTCTATCAATAGTTGTCTGAGATTAGGATCACCTCTCCTGTGCAAATATATTTTGTATTTTTAGAACATTACGTAATGTACAGTGGTGCTGGAAATATTCCCACTTGTTGACTTTGGAGCTGACTCTTTTGCTAAATCCTGTCTTTGTTCCCTTTGAACTCTACCAATTAGTTACTTTTACTGACACCAGGACAAGTCAGAATAAAATATTTATCCTATCATCCTGGAATAGATTCTGGAAACTTCAGAAAGGAATGAAAAGTGTACTTGTGGAAGGAAAATGTACTGAGGCCAATTCTCTGCAGAAATAGTTAAAAATGGTAAATTTTATGTTGTCTTTTAACCTAATGACAAAAAACTAACCCTTTATCAGCATTTCATACTGATATGTACTCTACATGCTGAGTCACCGCTATAGAAGGATCACGCACAGCTGCCCTTTTATAGAATTTGGAAGAGGTGGGGTCAGACAGAAAAGCTATGATTCAGACAGTTCAAAAGCACATGCAATGGAAGGGAAAAGTTCTGCAGATAAAACAGTAACCTTCCTGAATTCACGAGCCATCAATAGGGGCTGGGGCTGAGGCTCAGCTGTACAGTATTTGCTAGCGTGCCCAAAGCCACATCCAGAACATCAACTGGCATTATCCATATCTCTAATCTCAATACTTGGAAGTTTGAAGAAAGTCAGAACAAGATCATACTTGGTTACTTAGGGTATTTGGGGCTATCTTGAACTAATTAAACTATCTCTAAAAAAAAAAAGCGTTATGTGATTTTTCAC
Source organism: Pachyuromys duprasi (assembly GCA_028658305.1). Taxonomy (NCBI): domain Eukaryota; kingdom Metazoa; phylum Chordata; class Mammalia; order Rodentia; family Muridae; genus Pachyuromys; species Pachyuromys duprasi. The sequence continues at coordinate 58,896,205 of CM053748.1, forward strand.
TGTTATATTGAAGGGTCCAATATCTAATAAGGGACAACTTTCTTTTCCACATGAATAATCTTCGGGGCAATTTGATAATGCTATTTAAAATACAGAAATCATACACACACACTCACACACACCAGAAAATATTCCAGAGAATTAAAATTATGAAGGCAGAAGTTGTTCATGTAAACATAATCCTTACATATGGAATTTCAAGGAATCTATCAAAGTTTGACAGTAATATGCATCTATTTTTCAAACAGAATTTTTCACTCAAATTAAAACAAAGTAAAAGAAAGATGTCTGAAAGTAGAAAAGCATTTTATCAGTGAGTTATCTGGGTCCTGGGGATACATTGGTTGGTCCCCAAAATAAACTTATTTTCTGCCACAGGGTTGCTCCAAAGCTTATAGAGAAGAGTCTTGCAATAAAGTATTATTGCACAGCCTTAGGAACTCGGAGCTCCCACATAGGCACAGACCTGCTGATTGCTGTCCACAGTGCCAGTCTATATCCAATGCACCCCAAAACAACCTACCAATTACAGGCCCAGAAGAACCATTTCACTCTCTCCCAGCCTGAAATCTAAAACCAACAATTTGTTTTATTTCACAAAAGCCCATAAGACAGTCTGGGGAGATGGCTCAGTCAAGAAAGGGCTTGCTGTATGGACACAAGCAGATGAGTGTGATTACCCAGGGACCATGTGAAAAAGAAAGTTGGACATGGTTGTGAGGCAGAGACAGGTAGATCCCTGAGGTCACTGATCAGACAGCCCAGCTAATCCCTAGTATCCCAGGCCAGTAGCACTAACAGACTCTGTCTCAAAAAAATAAAAAAAAAGCAGACAACCCAAGGCTGTGTTCCAACCTACACACACACACACAACAACAACAAAATTCTATAAGACAAACACATCAATGTAAAAAGTAAACCAATGTTTGTACAAAAACACTAGTTTTAATTTAAAAACGCTACCAATTTCTATCAAGCCAATGTCAAATGGATCTAAATTAAGCAAGCTCTAGTCGTGGCATCTAATTGCAGTGCCATTTTTGCTTTTCACAGAAATTGCGATGTATTTTCCCCCTAAAGACCTCTGAATCCAATATCCCCATTAGTTATGAAAGATTCGGCCATTCTAGACCCCGAGAAGCAGATAAAGAACTTCAGCATTGATTTTCTTAAAGCGCACACTGCTGGCTGTAACAGAAGAATCAGAATCAGATTTTGTGATGCTTGGATAAAAACAGTACAGGATGTATCCGCAGTGCTGATAACATCACCGGAGAGAGACAAAGCTCTCATTCTGACTAAGAAAAGACAGAGATCATGATTTTTTAAAGTGAAGGAGGGACAAAGGGGTGACTTGGATAATAGAGGTGGAGGGGTAGTGCTGGGGGGGGGCAGAAATTTCAAGGGTAAAGAGGACAGATGGGCAATCAGATGCATCTCAAATTGTCTGCTCTGCCAAGCTGGAGTCCTACAGGAGAAGCCACAGGTGAGTCATGGAAAATGACTAACTTTTCTTAAGCAAAAGACTCCTCTGGGCTGGGAGGAGATCCAGTGGATAAAGTACTGTTCCCCCAGTGTGAAGGTAAGAGCAGATGGCTAGTTATACTAGCCTGACACACAGCTCTGGGTTCAGGGAGAGGCTCTTTCTTGGTGAATATGGTGGAGAATGATGGAGGAACACAGCCAGCATCAATCTCTGGCCTCCACAGAGGTAAACACACATTTGTGCAAAGACAAAGAAATGACAACTGATGATTGGGGAAAATTAACCATTTTTACTGCACACAGCCAATCATCGTTTTTACTTATCAATTAGGATTCTGAATGAAGAACAAAATGGTAATATTTATTCATAATATAACATGATGAAAATTTTGCCTTGATACCATCATACAACTGGAAAACAGGAAGTAAAAATGTGTGGAAAGTATGCATACTTTTGAACACTATATGTCATTCATGCACTGAAGAAGAAATGAAGCTAATTATTTAAGTTGCCCCCTTGCTTCTCCCATGGGCTTCTTGTTCAGACTTGGTGGAATGATGTTACTTTGTTCATAAACTTGACAGGACCTAGAATCTCCCAGGGGACCAACTAGATTGAGTTAATACAGGTGTGAAAACCCATCCTGAATGTGAAAACCTGATTCCATGGGCTCGGGTCCTGGGCTGAATACAAAGTAGACAGTGAGCTGAGCAGTCTGTACTTCCTGGCTCAGGTGCTATGCACTAACTCACATTCCTGCCTTCAGGACTCCCCGCCAGGACTCCCCACCATCACAGACTGCATTCTTAAGGTGTGAGCTAAAATAAACTTTTGATTTCTCACGTTGTTTTCTTGCCACGTATTTTGACACCGCAACAGAGAGAGAGAGAGAGAGAGAGAGAGAGAGAGAGAGAGAGAGAGAGAGAGAGAGAGAGAGAGAGAGAGAGAAACCCTGCACTTGGAAAATATTCTTATTCTGTTGGACCCACCTCTAAAGGGATAAGCTTCCCTCCAGCTCCCACATTTTATGCACCCAGAAAAACAGCCATAACCCGAGCAGGAAAAACATAATCACGAATGACACCAAAACTATCACAAATGGAGCACAATGTCAACAAGTAACGATGATGATGTATGTGTGTACGTATTTGTGCATGTGTGTGCTCGCACACTTGGGTCAGGGTAAATCAAGCATGGGTGTCCCACGGTAATGATTAAAGAGGACTTATCTCCTGGTTTCAGATCACCTGGTGGGATGTATGGTTTGACTTAGCCAATGGAAAGCAAGCAAGGCAGTTAAAAGGTAGATGATTAACTGTAACTGTGGAGGTGAGTGACAAAGCAGACTCCAGAGGGATCACAGGTCTCATTTATATGCATGTTTTAAAGAGAAAACCCAAATATAATTGATACTGGGGCAAGGGAATTCATCCTTGGTGTGGACTCTGGAAGCTGGAGGCTACCATAAGTAACCAAGAGGAGCTTGTGCCATTTGTGAATGTCATCCATGAACAATGGTTCCATGTTCTGAAAAGGGCTGGTCTGTGGGGATTTCTACCTCACTGTCTTTCTGACTTCAACAAGCTTGCAGATTCCTCATGAGTACTTTAATATCTGATATGATGATGATGGTGACAAGTGAGGCAGTCAAGACTTTGGTTGACAAACATCTGGGTGGTGAACCCCATGTCTGTAGTCAACTGCCTAATTCAGACACAATGTCTTCACAGACAAGTTTTTTAATTGAGTTTATGTGGTCTAAAGGCTCACGTCTCAACTTAATTTTGCAAATGCTCCATTTACTTGGCCAATGGGATCTTTTATAAAGTCAGTGATACAGTCTTTTACTTTAGTCACAGATCTTTCTCTGCTGTCATGTTAATTGATCACAATTAACAGTAGCTATTAATTATTCGCTCCTCTTGGGAATTCTTGAAAATCAATTTTATTAAGTGCCTTCATACTTCACTACGTTCTTAAATTCCTCTTTCTTTGCTTTAAAGACTGCATATTCTGTACATAAAAGGATGTTGGGTCAGTTTTTCAACCACCTGGACCTGTAGAGTTATACTCTGAAACATATTTAGAGTGAGCTTTGATTTATTTTTATGCCTTTCCTCTCCACAACTCTGTTTCTTTGCTGCCTATGCCCACAAGGACCAATGACTAATGTATTTTGCAGCTGGCTTAGTTCTGTGTCAAACTTGAAAACCATCTATTTCTCTTTGTGCCATATTACACAGGATTTAGAGGTGTTTTTCTTCTATCTTCCAATCTTGAACATCAAGTATATTTCCCATGAAGGTTAACACTGTTTTCTCAGGCTTGATGTCCTTCTTACAACATGCCCATCTAATCTACAGTGCAGCCTACCTTCTGATATGCTCTCTTAGCATATTATAATTACTCAGAATGGCTTTACTCTGAGATTTTCATACACATATTATAATATTATATATATATATATATATGGTATTTTGATCATATTCACCTTCTGTTCTGTTTTTCCCCTCTCTACTGATCCTCTTATTTTCTCAATTAGATCCCCTTGTACTTTCATGTCTTTTCTTGCTTCATAACAAGTTGAATTTCATTAGAGCTGCATATGAGAGCATGGGAAAGGGTTATTTACAAGACCATAGGAAGCTTACCAAAAGCTACACCACCAAAGAAAATGTCTCTCTTTTCCTGATCGCCATTAACTAACTGCCTATAGGTCTTCAGGGAAAGTGGAGCTTTGAGAGGCCTTCTTCCTCCATAACAGGATATTGATGGGCTAAATTCATGTAGGTTTTGTGCAGGCAATCACAGCTGCTATGAGTTAAAATGCAAAGACCATGTCCTGCCGAGAAGACAGCATTGCACAGTACTCTAGCCCTCCTCTACTATCTTTCTGCCCACACTGTCTCCAATGTTTCCTGAACCCTATACCCATGTCATCCTCTCTCCTACTCTGAATGTTCAGCCCTGCTTTAAAAAAAACTAAATATTATCTTATCATTTTCTAAGTATCCCATATACATCCATATCCTGTCTCCTCCAAAGGGCTGTTTGGTTAGGAAGGGAACTAAATCTTGTGCTTGGTAAGGATGTGTCCATCATGGTACCACACTGCTGAGTGGTTCAAACCTACACAGTAAGTACTTGTTAGATATGGCTGAATCTTCTAGACATTGAATCTCACCATTTTTTTCAGTTGACAGTAACTAGTTTTAGTCTTAATTCTGATGCTAAGGATAACATACAATTCTCTTTATTAAAAAAAAAAAACCTCATATAGCTTCCTTTGTTGTTTTTTCACCCATCCACAGAGTTTTCCCTATAGTCTGTAGAATGCAAATCCAACTTGATATTCGTCTCACCTGATCAGTCATTTTCACTCATTAATTATTAAGTCATAAATTTCATTTCTTCTCGGACTCTCCTTCCAAGGCATTTGCAATTGCATTTAAGATTGTACAGTTTCTGTTCATTCTGCTCAGCCCCCTTGGTTCTGTAGATCACTGAGAGGGGGAAAAAGCTTATTTAGACTAGGAATCTTTATATTCCTGTCTTTCCTCAGTGAATGGGTGTAATTATGTGTATGGGAAATTAGAGTGTTTGCTATGATAATTATTCACTCTTCTAAAATAAGAGAATAATTATAATGTCAACATCTGACTGTACAAGTTACTGCCGAAGCATTTAAATCTGCCACAAAGTGGCTTGCAGGATCCTGGCAATTAATATTAATTTTCCACAAATGCTTTTTATTCATCTGGAGAACATTCCATATGGCCCTCACACTTCCCTTTGCCTTGTGGAGATTTTTCTTTACACAGAGCTGTTTCTTCAAACAAAGCTTTGAGAACAACTGGCCTGGTGTTTACAGGACTGGCTTCTAGTGTTTTAGAGCAGACAAATTATAGGAGAAATTTCATAATTTTTAAGACATGATTTCCAGCATTTTTCCTCACGATTATTAGGAAATGCAAACTTTCACATTTCATCATGAAAAGGTTGGCTAGAACAACTAAAAGATAGTCACAGAACGTGCGGGAGCTACTGTTTAATGGGTCAGCATTCTGCTTCACAGAATCATCAGCCTTAGGAGAAGGTAAAGGTATTACACACAAGAAGCTTGCTTTGTGCTAATCTGGGAGTTAAGCTGTATAGAATATCATTTTTATTAAAAAAATCATTAAATACTAATACAGGAGCTGAGTAAACACAGCTCATCAATCACGAAGGGAAATGTGTTCTCTGACAAGAACACCTAAGCAACCATTACACACAGACGTGGGCATAATGCCTGCAGAAATCAGAGGTCAAATCTTCCACGGTCACACTCTACCTTACCTTTTGAAATCAGGTGTGTCACTAGCCTAGGACTCACTAATTAGGCAAGGCTAGCTGGCCAGCATGCCCTGGGGATCTTTCTGCCTCTGCCTCCCTGTTGCTTAACTTTAGGGTCATTTTCAATATTTAGGTTTGTTTGTTTTGCTTTGCGTTGCTTTGTCTTTGTTGCTTTGTTTTGTCTTTAACGTGTTCCAGGATTTAATTGAGGTCCTTATGCTTGTGGGCTGACCTCTTTACTTACTGATCTCTCTCTCCAGTTCCCTGAATGGTTCTTTTCAAAGTACATTTGGCCCTTGATCAATCATATAAATGAAAGATAATGCCATGTTCTAGGACTGGTCCCCAGTGACAGCAGTTGTAAGCAAATAAAGCTATGATAAATACTATTCATAAACTATCTGCCAGCAGGGACTGGAGTCAGCACTCACAGAACATCTGCCTAGTGTGGGGCTGGACACAGATGCTCACTGAGGAATTGCACAAGATGTCTAAAGGTCTACTGTGAATACTTTAAAGAAGGTTAGGAGCCTTGCTGAGAGGGGCCTGCTTTGTTAATTCCCAGCTTTTCCCTAGTTCCCACTCCTGGCTGAATGTTTAGCTCTCTCTCATTCACAAGTGGTTTCTTCTGGAACATTCTGTCATACCTGACTGAACACAGCAGGAGTTAGCTTACCACTTGGAAACATTAGTGCCTCTGCCTTGCTATAGAACTTACAATCAAAGGGAAACAGAAATCTTAGGAAAGTGCTTTAGGTTGTTAAGAACAAAGAGGACCTAACAGATGTTTATTTTTCTAGAGTGACCAGGCACATCCCAGGTCTCTCTAGCTAAGCACACAGGTCAATCCACTCCTCAAGTCACTCCCCGCAGACCGCTGGAAGAGAAGGGGCTACCGTGGACTAGACAGCTCTTACAGCTAGAGATGCTTATGTTTACTCCGAACCTCCATTTATTACTATATGCATATGTACATAAACATGAGCTCAGAGCTAAATCTGTGCCTGAATATGGCACACTAAAGATGAATGTCAAACATTTTCGCTATTATATATTAAGATCCTGAAAAATCGCTCTAGGAAATTTTACCTTTTTCGGGAAATCATAATGCTAAAAATCTAAGGTTTTTTCTTTCTTTTTTTTTCTGGGCTCTACATGTTATACAATAGACTCTTCCATTTTCATGGTAGAGAAAATTCATACATTGTTCTACAAACATGTTTTGTAGAGCTTAGGATTCCTAGGAATTATTACAAAAGACCAGGTTGAACATAGGTTCCAATTTGTGACTGTTAACTGTCAGTAAGGAACAGGTGTTCCTTTCATAGCACAGTGTCTTCACCTCTGAGGTCAGGAGGAATCACAAAGAACCCATTAATGACAGACAGTTCAGTGTACCATCTCTTACAAGCAGTTGTCAACAAATAAATGCTAGAACAGAGAGACTCTGTCTTATTTTTATTTTTAATATGGAAGGAATCTACCCATTAAGACTGTGGTTACTGTGAAACCTTACTGTAGTTACTCCCAACAGCTACACAAGGAAGCATATAGACGTTTAAAGTGCTGGAGATGGAGCTTAGTAGGTAGATTGCTGGACTAGTACACCAGAAGCCCTGGATTTGAGCCCCAGCACCATCCAGGATAGCCTCTCAGAGGTATGCATGTCTGAAATCCTAGACACTCCAGAGAGAGAGAAGCTGGAGGTCCTGGGCTTCAAGTTTATGGGTGCCCTAAGCCAGCTGGAAGTCCATCTAGGCTGCAGGAGATCCTATCTCAGAATAATAAAAGTCATATTTTAATACATCTTGTGGGAAGGAGCTGATACTCATAACTGGTCCAAGTGCTAAGCCCAAGCACCTTTTGAGTGCTTGGCCCTAAATCTCACCCTCTTAAAGGCTCAGAAAACATCACAGAAGAGGTGGCAGATAGAATGTAAGAGCCCAATGATAGGAAGATGGGGAGCAAAAGATATCTTCTGGACATGACATAACCACTGTACTCAGGAACTCACTGCATCTGTGTTTCCCTGCATATGAATGAGCCGATGATCAACATTTCATCATGGATGGGGGAGGGCCCATGAGGGCGAGACCTCCCTGAGGGACTAGTGACAATTAATGGCTGCTGGGAGATGAGGGCATCAATTTTTTCCACTAGTAAGTTGCCTGTACTCCAACTGTGCTGTTGCATGTCCTGTTGCATATAAGCAACAGTAATTAAACTCTGGGGGGAACAAAGAAGAAGGGGTTCATCTTTTGAGGAAGAAGAAAGGGAAAGGGATGACAGAGGGTGATGGGGTGAAAACGATCAAAAGGCATTATATGTACATATGAAACAATCAAAGAAAATTAATTAATGTTAAAATGGCAAAAGTATGCCTCCTTTATTTATGGAGAAATTGGAAAAACGATTATAGGATGCATTAAGTGAATGAAATAACAGAAAGGGGCATAGTTATTTCTAACCATATATATGATTTAATATGAAGCCCAGCTGAGGTCTAAGCATTTTCCTCACATTATAGACAGCAGTCACAGAATTGATCAACAACATGATACAGTAGGCAGTAAGTAGGTGTTACTTCTCCGCCTCCTTCTCCTCCTCTTCTTCCTTTCCCTCTTCCTCACAACTCCTCTTCTTTCTTTCCCTCTTCCTCCCTCTTTTGTGATTCTGCAGCACTTAAGGCTATAAGCATATGAGTAGAAGAGTAGAAAGGTAGAATGGATCAGGTGTTGTAAGCAGACAATCTGTTATCAGGGATCTAGACCTTGGTGGCCTCATTAGGAGTTTTTTTTTTTTTCTAGTAAATTTTCACATCAACTACTGAACCAGCTGATGCACTTAACTCTCTCCATTCTAAGAACTTATTAGAGGCTGTGGAGTATAAAAGGGTTTGTGTGTGTGTGTGTGTGTGTGTGTGTGTGGAGAGAGAGAGAGAGAGAGAGAGAGAGAGAGAGAGAGAGAGAGAGAGAGAGAGAGAGAGAGAGAGAGAAGGAGAGAGAAAGATTTATCATCAAGAATATCACAGTCTGTGGAACTTCCTCCTGCCCACCCCACCCAATGTGGCTGTTGGCAGCAGACTCAAATGGGGAGGCCCCACACATCATGTCAAACAGAAAAGGATTAAATGCAGAAGAAAAGAGAACCCATATTATGGAAATATTATTTGAGACAAAAGATATAGTCCAACTAAAAGACCTGGAGAAGCTTGCTCCCAAAGAGAAAGCTCTCCCTACTATGCCATAAAAAAAAGTCCTTTGAACCTTGGTAGATGATGGGATAGTTTACTGTGAGGAGTGGAAGTTCGAATTACTATTGGACTTTTCTGAGAAAAGTTCTTCATGCCAGGAAGCACGAGTTGGAGGCTCTGAACTCTTGGCAGTCTGAGGGAAGCCAGAAGCATGCTGACTTATAGAAGAGCATTGAGAAAGCCAGGATTGGCCAGCAAGAGTCAGAATGAGCCATACTTGCAAACGAACTTTCTTCAATTTGGGACCAAAAGGAACAATGTAAGGCAAAAGTGGAACAACACAGAGAATGTGACCCACAGGTCATGGAAGAGGACATAAAGCAAATAAAGTAGCCAAAGAAGCAGCCCATTAATGGACTGATGACATATTTGCAATAAAATCCTAGGCCAAAAGAAAATTTCTGTTTGGAGAAAGTAAAATTGATGAAGACTCTGGAATTCCAGAAATCTTCAACTACATAGACTAAAATGTTTGATGGTGATAAAGGATCTGTAAGCTTATGAGTATGTCAAATTTTGAACATCTAACTAATGTTACCGAATTATCATCTCTCTGTTAACTGTTTACATTTTACAATTTTAAGTAAAGTATAAAATAAGGGAAAATATTACAGTTGGCATTGCCAGATAGATAACCTAGTGGGTAAAGATGCCTGCCAATAGCCCTGATAGTCTAGAAACCACATAATGGAAGTGAAGCCAAGTCCCTCAAGTTGTCCTCTGACTTCCACATGTGTACTGTGGCACATGCATACGTACATATATAATATAGAGATGCAATAATTTCCAAAAAGAACATTACAATATAATTAAAGGGTAGGCTCGTGCCTGGTGCAGGAGTTGGCACATGTTTTCAATAGAGTCCCAGACGCCGAGTACTTGAGGCTTTACAAGTTACTGTCTCTCTTTCAACTACTCAGATACACCCTTGATCACGGAACTGCACACAGACGACCAGTGAATATGGGTATGTAAATCTCAATCAAACCACAACAGTGTGTGCACTTGGGAAGCAGAGGCCAGGAGACAGATGTGAACCAAGAGTCCAAGCCTGCGCTGTAGAGTGAAACACAGCCTCAAGAGTTTTGAATTTTGCCTCAGATAGAAACAAACATGGGTGGGGAGGGAGACAATGTGGCCATAGTTGGTGGTGTGCCAGTCAAGATTTACTGTTGAGGAGGAGTCGACCCAACCTATTCTTTTTCTAGAAAGAAAACTCTGTGTTCTTGTTCTACTCAAATTACATTCCCCGGATACCTTGGTACTGGGCAATTACCTTCTGATTACTGGGAAGCAAAAACAACTTGGTGGCCCCATCCCTGACATGGAATGAAATTCTTAGCAATCACTGAAGATGAAAAGTTCACTTTGGGCTTTGGAGAAGGATAAAACTTTCCAGAGCTCTGAAAACATCTAATATCTGTGCTTGTAAGTGTGCTGGAAACAAAACTGTTATCTATCCCCATGATTACATCACTGTGTAAAGGCATCAGGTTCACATAATGCACAGAATCACATCTTAGCTTTACCGTTAAGCCCTTGCCAGTGTCTCTTCCTGTTCTCAGAAAGGAAAGGACACTTCCCTTTGTAGGAGGCTAAATAGCTTCCATAGTCACTGACCCTACAGTTACTTAGTACTTGATCTTGACAACAATTTACAAAGAGCCTACTTCATGTCTAGCTAATTTGACCATTAGTTAGTTTTCAATATTGAACATAGCATATAGACAAATGATTGCTTAGTCATTATTATAATTTGAGTATCAGCTTTAAATTACTAATTCAGATACTGGTTGTTTCCCAAGTGTCCCCATGTGACAGACTTAGTCTCCAGGTGATGCTAGAGAAGGTACTGTGGACCTATAAAAGGTGAGGTCTAGTAAAATACACTTAGAGATCACTGACAGCATCTCTCAAATGAACTGTGGGACCTCCACCAGCTCTGTCTCTCTGCTTGCAGGGTCCAGATGTGTGTGATCTCTTCTAAGCTGAGCTCTGGCCACAATGCGCCACCTTCACAAAAAGCCTAAACACATGAGGTCCACATGATCGTAGATTTGAACGTGCAGACTTTTAAATATCTTTTATTTTCTAATGGCCCATATCAAATATATCACTGTAGTTATGAAAAGGTAATGAATATAGTCAGACAAATGTCTATTTTCTTTATCTCAAAGTCTCTAATAATAGTCTGCAAGATTTCATGCTGACAGATGTCAGCTCTTTTAATGCTTTTCTATATAATTTTTTTCCCAAAGCTGACACAGAAATTTAAGTTTAGATACTCATTAAAAGCAAACAGGGCTGGGAAGCTGCCTCACTCAGAAATGTGAATGCTTGTACATGTGTGGACCTGAATTCACTTCCCCAGAAGCCACATTCAACATGTCGAACAAGGAGCTGGTAAAAGTGCTCAGTGGATAAGAGAGCATGCCATCTGAGACTGGTAACCTGAGTAAAAAGCTGGAGGCCAGGGCATGTCTACATCCTAGTGCTCTTACAGTGTGAAAGGCCATGGACACACAAGAGTCATGAGCCTGGAGGAACTGCACAGTGGCAGAAACAACAGGAGAAAAGCTGCTGCAATAAGGGGAAGGCAAGCACTGACTTCCTGAAGTTGCCTTCTGACCTACGAAATGGCACATTTGTGTCCATACTCAAATAGCCATGTGTGTTCATGTATGCACACATACACACACAAGTAAGTAAGTAAATAAACAAACAAAATTTGTAAGTTCCAGGGAGGTGGTAGGTGTTCATAATCCTGCTTGTAGTCCCAGCAATAGTGAGATGGGATGCAGAGACAAAACCAGAAACTCACAGGCCCCTAGCCTGACCTATATAGTCAAGTTTCAGGGTAGTGAGAGACCATGTCTTAATCAAAAGTTGTAGAAGGCACCTAAGGACTGACACCATCCTGGCACTCTCCACTACACAATTGTACCAGTGCACACACACACACACACCATGAGAGAGAGAGAAACATGGAGAGATAGCTTTTGTACATGTGTACATACCCCTACACAAATATACATACACATAATTAAAAATTAAGTAAAACTTTTAAAAAAAGAACAGAAGCACATATCTAAGCATGCATAGCGAAATTCTCTAATTGTGCAGAGTGCAGAGGAAAACTTCATCTATTCTTTTGTATTATTTTACCATGTACAAGGTTAAGCCCATCTTCCTGCATAGTCAGTCATCTGGTTCTCTCCTTACGTCTGGAGAGAAGTGTGAGTGAGCAGTCTGGGATGTGTTCAGCCCTTGGGCTCTGCCATTTACCAGTAATTCCCCAGATCTTGTGCTTGGCTCATATTTTTAAAGACTTCAAAACTTCATATGTCCTTTTGTCTGCTATTCATTGATTGCTGTTAAAACTAAATGTTTTTCACTCAGTAATCAATACTTTCTTACAAAAATAGACCCAGGCATTGACAAACAACTCCATGGCTGATTGCAGCTTTCCTGAGAGTGGACAGCATGAAAAACTACTCTCTGTGAGTATTAGAAAGATCACACCAGTTCTGGTGCTTATTACAATATTTACACGGTCCTTGCAACTGGATCACTCCACTGTAGCAAGGCTTTATTAAACCAGACAGCTACTGAATCACAAGCTCTTGAGGAATAACAATTAACGTGCCTTGGTCCTTCGTTATGTTTCAAAAGCATGGGAACCTTATGGCTCGTGATCACGCTCTCAATTGTGCACATTCTCTAGTGATAAAGTCATTAAAAGCAACAGCTACACAGAATGAAGAAGAGGCACTGGTACAATATAGAAACAATAATGACTATGGTTCATAAAACCATTGTTCCAGACCTGCTTCTCAAATGGCAAGCACCTGCTTTCAATATTAACTTGTTGGACTTTGAGGTCACCTCAGATGAGCTTGCTTTGATCCGGGACTGTCATGCATTATGAAAGATAACTTCTCCAGCCCCTCAAAACACTTGTCTTGGGCCAACAAGATGGCTCTGTAGATACACACATAAATACTCAATAAATAAAGCCTTCTGATTTGTTCAAACACAATTCAGCCTCTTAATGCAACTACAAACAGGGCTCCACGCAGGTGAGCAATGCTCGCACGAATGAATGGACAGATGTGCACCTTGTATCTTTCTCTCCTTCGAAGGCTACTTCACTCAAATACTAAGTTCCTAACATGCACAGTCCTGCTCTGCATCAGTAGGTGTTTAGTGGTTGTAGCTAAATTCAATTGGGAATGATATCAAACTCTTCCAAACACAACAGACAAAAAACAGACATGGTTCCATGCACAGACAGTAATAGGATGCCCTCAGCTTCATGTTTGTTTTCAAGGAAGGACTCCAGGGATGATGGTTTTGAACCATTTGAACCTGTATGCTTGACCCATGATGAACAACAAAAAAGAAACTTGCAGTTTTTATTAGTAGCAGCTGAAGTCCCCTCAGTGACAATGGCTTCACATTACAGAGAGACAACGCAGCAATCCAGCCCAAAAGTTTCCCAAAGGATGCTTTTTTGTTCCAAGACAGCTTTTACGAGCTAGCTCAAAACTGCCACCAAGTAGAGAAGCTAACACGGCAAGAACACAGCTACCAGCATGCACTACATGCCTATGCTCACAGCATCCTAGGTGCTGCATGGGGAAACACTGGGACTGAACTGTGAGCAAGGAGGCTGAGAGCCGGTGCTGGGCATCTTGATGTAGACTCTATCAGTTTCTAAATCTCTATCATAGTGTATAAGAGAAAGAATGGCTCATTTGTGTTATGACCAACAAGAGCAACCTGCAGAATGGATGCCAATGGCTATGTAATTATGTGAGAAAGCAATTCTAGAATGTATAAAATTAGAATCACTTGTGAATCTACTGATAGAATTTTAAAAGACCAATAAATTACAAGATACCAGGACCCTCTTTACACTCTCTTGCAGAGAAGTGGCTTCAGTGTGCCAGTGGTCATATAGACTAAGTGTGCAATTACACATCCCAAAGCTCTGTCCATGGAGGAATGGGCAACACCCTCATTCCCAGCCAGGAACACCTTGTCCTTTCCCACTTTGCATCTTAGAATGTGGGAAACCCCAAAGAAAGAAAATGCACAATCATGTCTGTTAATCTGATTTCGTTAATAAAATATCTGATTTATTCAAATGAGTGCTTCTAAGCCCACTTAGACCAATCTTCCCTTACTGACATTATTTATTTTGAATTGTGACACTGGTCTTCACTCATGGAACCGTAGGCACCAGAGGGAGGGACAGTAAGTTTTAACGGGTGCAGTTAGATCTTGAAAATTTTTATCTGAAAACCATAAAGCTTTTTAAAATGAATTTGCGGGTGTAATTGAGCATCTAATAGCTGCTACTGATAGTAATTAAGGAAATCTCATTTCCCTAAATTAAACATAATGAAATGTTTTTCAAGATCAAATAAAACCAGAAAATGCTATCAGGGTGATAGGATTTGCCTGTGAAAGCGGTGTTCTGGAGTCAGCTGAGAAGCCTCAGTTACTAGCAAGAGCCCATGGTGGAGAGGGTTATGGGCAATGTGGAGACCAGTTATAGAGCATCATCTCTGCTTTTATTGGAGGATAATGCATCCAAAAGCCAATATAGTGCCGGCTTCACACTGGGTGCTTATGAAAACGGAACAGGCATCCTGTAAAACTCTTCCATTAGTGCCTTCAAAGAGTTTGTTGTTTAATTAAATATTGTCAGCATCTCCTCAGTTCAACCTATGCATTCACCAGGCTTAATGTCTAATTTTTACATTAGTTTTGCTTTTCTTAAAGTGAAAATAGCATTTGCGAGCCACAGTGACTGCATTAACCTGGCCTTCTTTTACTCAGAGGGGGTGCTTCAAAGCCTGACTCTGAGATCAGAGACAGCTGAAACAGAAGCACCACAGATCTATTTATTTTTCACAGGACTCAAGCCTGGGAAATTCAGTCTAGGGTGGCTGCAGATTTCAGGTCTTGGAAGGGACACTTTTTCTGTTTGCATAGAGAATCCCTGGGTTATCCCCATCTGGTAGAATAAGAAGTAAGTCCCTTAATGTTCCCCTCTTTTATAAAGACACAATGACAGTGTGCTGGCTAGATAGCTCAGCAGGTGAAGGCACCAGCCACTAAGCCTAAGAACCAAACCCATCTAGTGCCAAGGGAGAACTGATTTCCACTGGCTGTTCTATGACCTCCCCATGCAAGAAACTCACACAGGCACATGCAAAACAAAAGAAAATGTAAAGGGTTTTTTCATTAATAATAATGAAAAATAATTATTTAAAAAACACTGTAAAGGTTAATTATGACTGCCAACTTGACAGCATCTGGAATCAGCTAAGGGGCACACTTCAGTGTGAGTCTGTGACGTTTTCAGGAAAGACTGGCTGAGGTAGGAGGAAGTCCCTTCCCCAGGATGGGCAGGGCCTTCTGGTAACAAGTAAGGTGTAAGGAGATCTGAGGAAGTCAGTGCTGCCTGCCTACCTTAGCGTCCTGCTGGGGAGTGTCCCAGTCTACTGTCCCTGCAGCTGCCACCCTAAAGTGACCCCTTCTCCCAAGAAGGATGAGCAGCAGCTCTCCAGCAGAGGACAGGCCCTCAAGCTGTGCCTGTTAGACAATTAACCTCTGTGGAGTGAGCAGGGTCCTGAGTTCCTGGCCTCTCCTTACTTCCATGTTTTCAAAATCATCCCTTACACAGTAAACCTGCTTGGCTCGTCCCATTTGCAAAGGCCCTTCTGTTTCCTGCTAGAATCACATCTGCTACAGGCAGCTTAAATGCCAGAGGCCACTGTTCAGGGCCTTTCTTTTGCCTGCCTTTTTCTGGGGTGATCTGTTTTGTGATTTCTCAATGCCTGCTTGGCTTTTTAAAGAAGTGTTTATTTATTATTTATTACAAGTTATTCACTTTGTATCCTGGTATGGCCCCCCTCTCTCCTCCTCTCCCAATTTCACCCTTCCTCCCTCTTCTCCCCCATACCTCTTCCCCAGTCCACTGATAGAGGAGGTCCTCCTCCCCTCCTATCTAACCTTAGGCTGTCATCCCTGCTTGACCTTTTAAACCCACTGGTCAGAATTATTGTGTCCTGTGTGATTCTGGGAGCCCATTGACAGAAAACTTGTCTGACTGTTTTTTATTATTTTTTGGTAATTTCATCCATGTATACAACATATTTAAATCATATATACCCTCCACTCCCCACTTCCAGCTCCCCTAGATTCCCCACATCCCTCTCCCAAAAACTATCTCCATCACCTTCATCTTCTCCTGCCCTTCTTCCTCCTGTCACAGCCCTGAGTCCAGTTAAGGCTAATGACATATGCAGCAGTGTGGGGCAATCTGTTAGTGCCCCCCTCGGCCATATCCCTAGAGAAGCTGACGACAGTTCCTCAGCCAGGGACAGGGTGGCCCAAGCTCCCAAGAAATGGACTGCTCTAAACTTTCTGAGGGTCTGTGCTAGTAAATATGACTCACATGATTTTGTGTATTAGATGTAAAGAATGAACACCTAAGGAGGGTTGTCATCTGATCTCCGCATGTGTGCTGTACTCTGTTCATTCACATACACTACAAATATAGATATATGATATGAAATTAT
The DNA here is from genome assembly GCA_028658305.1 of Pachyuromys duprasi. NCBI lineage: Eukaryota > Metazoa > Chordata > Mammalia > Rodentia > Muridae > Pachyuromys > Pachyuromys duprasi. Next base: position 58,912,874 of record CM053748.1, read on the forward strand.
ATTATTCATATGTAATTTTAATACAAATTATATATATGTATATATATTTAAACCTCAAGAAAAGGTCTACTGTTAAAACAGAGAACTTACTGTGCTCCCATTTGGAGAATTTATATCAAACAAAAGAAATAACTCTCTACTATCAGTGGACTGGGGAAGGGGCATGGAGGGAGAAGAGGGAGGGAGGGAGGACAGGATTGGGAGGGGCAGAGATTGGGGCCACAGCTGGGATACAAAGTGAATAAATTAAAAAATGTAATAAAAATTTAAAAAGCGTAATAAGTAAAAAATTATATTAAAAAAAGAACTCTCATCTGAATGAGAGTCAGAGTGTCTTAAAGGGTAAGAGGTTGTTTATTTAGCTAATTTCATAGTGTGTTTGTTATAGAAATAGTTTATGTATTGCTTTCATAGTTATCAAACTTCTACTTGGTGCATTTTAATCCATTTTTTAAAAGGTTTCTGTACTCCTGCCTAAAAATATGACTCAGCAGATGCACACATTGCCAAGAGTTCCCCCCAGTAATTTAGCACCATTGGGGCTTCAAGCATTAATACTAGTTTTCCTTTTGGCCTTTGTGGTGAGACACAAGGGTGATGTATAAAAACTGAAAATACACAGAAGATAAACAAAGGTCTCATGTTAAGCATAACAGTCATCAACACCATTACTAACTAAGAAAATGCAGGTTCAGGTCAGTTTTCCCACTCAAAAAATTGGAGGGACTAGAGAGATGTCTAGTAGTTAAGAACACTTGTTGCTCTTGCAGAGGACCAAATTTTGGTTCTTAGCACCTCTATTACATGGCTCACAACTACCTGTATCTCCTGCTCCAAGGGATGTGATGCCCTCTGTAAGCGCCTCCACATATTTCTATGTAAACAGAGACACATCTACATAATAATAAAACACACCTTTTACAAGTTGAATCCAAAAGCCCAATTTTCCCACCCAAAACACTGTCTCCCAATTTGCCTTCCCAATTGCCTACATCAAGAGACACTGCATGAAATGCTAAGTGGTGGTATCCCTATACAATGTAAGGGGCTTCTATGCAGTTAAGCTAAAGAGAGGATGCATTTTCCAATGAGAAGTAGCTAGCCAGAGAGGGGAGTAGTGCTCCACATACCTAACACTGAGCAGATGTTCTTTTATAGGCAGGCAGATCTCTGTGAGTTTAAGGCCAGCCTGATCTACAAAGTGGGACAGCCAAGGCTACAGAGAAACCCTGTCTGAAAAAAAAAAGCTGAAGAAGAAGAGGAGGAGGAGGAGGAGGACAAACTGACAGCTCTGTGTCTGTGTTTTCAGTCTTGTTTAGGGAGATCTCATTAGAATTTATTCAAGGCATTGCTTACTGTGTTTGTAATGATAGTGTTCTTTAACTTTAACATCTTAGATGTAGCTGCAGAAAGAGGCAGTGTGGGAAAGAGGAAGGAAACCACCAGTGTGTGTGTGTGTGTGTGTGTGTATCTATGCCTCTGTACATGTGAGAGTGTGTATGTGTGTGTATGCACCCATATGTAAATGTGTATGTGGAGGTTAAATGTCAATCTCTGCTGAAAAGAGTGTGGTTGTGGAACACTGAGATGAGGATGGCCTATGTGGCAGGAACTCGAAGCCTGACCACATCAGAAACAAAGAGCAAGAATCAGTGCGTATATGCTAGTGCTCAGCCTCCTCTCTGTTCCATCGAGCTCAGGGCTCTGAGCAGTAAGTGGTGATGCCCACATCCAGGATGGGTCCTCTCTCCTCAGTTAAGTTAGTCAAGCTGACAAAACTAACCGTCACAGGCTTGCATGAATAAAAAGTTCGATTAATTTAGTAGTAATTTAAAGCTTCTCAGGGTTGCCCTGAGTCAGCGTCTGCGTGGAGATGCAGAGAACGGAGCAGAGTGCGCATGAGTGCGTATGATGGCGACTGGCCTGCGCTCCTCTCCCTGTCTTCACTGCATCCGACCTTCGGTCACAGCACGCCCACCCTGATTACTGGGTAGGACTGCACTCGGTAGATTCCCACAGCATGAGGTCCAAGGCTGGCAGTCACAAAGGACAGCGTACCTGGTGACTTGGCCCAGTGGAATCTCACCACCTCACAGCTCCGGGGATCAGCTCAAAAGCCGAAGTCATACGGAAGCAGGGCGAGCCAGGGAATACAGAGTCCATGTTCTGTAAAGGTTTGTGGTGGCTATGCCATCAGAGGCACAGAAAGCCACCGCACCTGCTCCAGAGGAGGCAGGGCCTTGCCTGCCTCGGAGTCTGGTGAAAGAGTTGGGGGGAACGACCCAGAGGAGACAAGAATACCACAAGAAGACCAACAGAGTCAACTAACCTGGGCCCAGGCGGCTTACAGAGACAGAAGTAACAATCAAAGAGTATGTATGGACTGGATCTAGACCCCCTACACATATGTAACCAATTGGAAGTTTGATCTTTATGTGGATTCTCCAATAAGTTGAGTGAATGCTGTCTATGACATGGACTCTGTTGCCTACTTCCGATCATTTCCTTTTGTGGGGCTGCCTTGCATAGCCTCAGTGGATGAGGATGAGCTCAGTCCTGGTGGGACTTGATGAGCTGGGGTGGGTTGGTGGGGGGGGGGGGCTCCCCTTTTCTGAGTGAAGGAGAGAGGGGCTAGGGGGAAGAGGGTGGGAGAGAAGGACTGGGAGGAAAAGGGGGGGGCTGCCATCTGTATGTAAAGTGAATATATAAATTTTAAAAACAATAGACTTAAGAGCATGATTATACTCTGCACATAGCATCATACCCCTTGCCCCATCTTTAGCTTCTTTCCAGTTTGCCCATCAACTTGGGCAATGACTACTTCATCCTACAAGGTGAAATTCTTACTGTTGGTAAGATGTCGCCTTACCAACTACATCTTACCTGTTTCCAGGGACCTCAGCTGGCAACTGCTTTTAACTGTACTCAGAACTGTGCCCAGACATGTCCTTTGAGTGACAATGGTCTACATACAGACAGAAGGTTTGTTTTTATAAATATCCTGTATATAAGACCCTTGAAAAAGAAGTTTATCCCCAGGAGGCTTCCTATAATTTGTCCCTCCTTCCTAAGGGGCACCTTGGCTCAGGTTTATCCCAGTTCCTTCTTGGTCTTGCTCTCCTCCCTCTTGTAGTTATATTTAGAACCTCTACTCTACCCCCTGCCACTTTGAAATGTGTGTGCCTTCTACCTCCACACACTACCAGGTCTAAAAGAAACTGGAGACAAATGGCTGACTGTTGTGCCTATTAGCATAGCAAAGCACACACTGGCCTCCTGGCTTTCTTACTGGCTCTTCAGTTCTCACCCAGACCCCTATCTGAAATTTCCCCATCCCATGGGCTTTCCTTCCCCAGGTTCTCATTCCTGCCATTTTGGCCTCTCTCTCTCTCTCTCTCTCTCTCTCTCTCTCTCTCTCTCTCTCTCTCTCTCTCTCTCTCTCTCTCTCTCTCTCTCACACACACACACACACACACACACACACACACAAACACACACACACACACACAGCCAGGTGGGTTGTGGCTCAAATCTGTAACTCAGGCACTGTGAAAGCCACACTCTGCAGTTACAGACACAGGAGGAGCCCTTGGCCTTGCTGACCAGCCAGTCTAGCTGTATCAATGAACCTCATATTCAAAGACCTTATCTCTAAAAAACAATGTGGGAAGTGATTAAGGAAAAGAACCCATCAGCAATTTCTGGCCTCCATGTATACTCACAAGAGGGGGCAGACCCTCCCGCAAGGGCACACATGTGTATACCACACCAAGACACATGTACAAAAAGAACAGTGCTACCTGGAGAGTTGTGAGGTCATTTCCATCGTAGCCAAGAAGTCATGTTCACAGAGACTTTTAAATTTTTTAAGAGTCGTTTAATTACTGAATTTAAAATTCAGATAAAGTGCTGAGCTTTAGATTAAAGATCTACACAGGAAAACATTTTGAGTTTTTAAGCAGTATGCCCACATTTACAAGAGTTATAGCTTTGTGGGTTGACAAGGAATTGCTGGATTGAAAGCAGAAGCACAAACACGGCATTCTAAGCCACAGCATCTTATTCCTTTAGTTTATTCTTCGACAATTCCGTATGCGTTTAGACCACCTTCTGGTCAGACTGGTCCCTCCAATCTCTGCTGTCTTCCTCCCATCTGTCCCGGTCCCATTTCTGTGTCCTTTTGAGCTGAATTGGTCTTTACTTTGTGGTCCACTCAGTTTAACCTTTATAAGCCTACTTGTGAAGCTACTCATTGGTGCATGAGTGTCTCACCAGTGAGAGGCAATCACTTCTCTCCCCTAGCAGCCCTTGGCTGCCATGAGCTCCTTTGTGAGTGTGTGGCCTCGATGCTCTTCGCCTATCTGTGACTGTTTACTGACTGCATCTTGTGCGAGGACCCATGAGCTCCTTGCCCATCGGTGACTGCGTGTTAACTGACTCTGCCTTGTGGAGGTTCCTTGCAGTATCATGACTGTGAGTATCACAGCCACAGCATGCCCACAGTGGCATTAAGAAGCCTCTCCTCCCTGTCTATAGCATGTACCACCTCTCAACCTTCTTCTGAGATACTCTTTTAGCGTTTGGGAGTGCCGACCTACTCAATGGTGAATATACATCAGTCACTTGTTATTTCTTTATTTGTGTGTGGTTGTGTGGTTTTTTTGGCAATGTCCTCCATAAGCTGCTTCTTTCTTTTTGAGATTATAATTTGATATTAAAAGATTTCTCCCTTCTCTATCCTCCCTCCAAAACTTCCCATAAATACCTCCCTACACTCCTTCAAATTCATGACCTCTTTCTAATGTTTTACTAATATATATATATTGTATATATAATGTTTAAGACAAGGTTTCTTGCTTTCACATTGTGCTCACTGATTCAGCTAGACTGCCTGTCTTGTCTCAGCCCCCCGCCCCCAGTTCCAGGCCTATAAGCATATACCATGACTGCTTATTTTAATATGGATTCTGGGGATCAAACCCAGGTCCTCATGTTTTCACTGGTAAACCCTTTACCAGCTAGCCCAGGATCATCCTTATTTCTTGAATAAGAAAAGCATGTATTCACCCCAGTGAATATATATCTGTCTTTACATATATGTGTATGTACATGTGTATGCAGTGTGCATGCACACACTCATGCACAGGAGGTGGGGCCACAAGAGTAAGAACGACCAACAAAAACAAGATGTACGTATATCTCAAAGGAGCTATAGAGACCCTAACTTTCTCTCAAACACCCACAAGCCTGTGACCTCTGTCATAGATAGGTTATGGTTCTTAAGGAAGCACTGAATTTGCTTCCACAATGCTCTTTCAATTTAAGAAATATTTTATTCTACTCTTTATATCTTCAAGATAGATAGTCTTAGACGCTAGGAAACTGAGTTCCTTCAGAACCACTTGTGACTACTCTTAAATTATTTTCTATAGTTAAAATAACCACGAGTTTGTAGAGCAAGTGTTTGTCTCAACAGGAGGAGCCCTGAAATAGCCATGTGTTATTTTTACTGTGTAAGGAAATGGCTTCCTGTGAAGGCCCAGTGGCGTTAAGATGGCAGTTAGAGAGAATGGAAAGACAGTGAGTCAGTAAGGGTGAAGGAGGTTCAAGGCTAAGGACATGAATTTGATCCCTAGGTGGAAGCACCTGGGAGGTGGGGACAGGCAGATCAATGGGGTTTGCTGGCAAAGGAGAAACCATCTCTCAAGAAGCAAGAGTACAGTAAGTCAGGAATGATGCCCAAGTTTGTCCTCTGCCCTTATACGTGTGTGCAGTATGTATTGCACACTCACATATGGGGGTAGGAGCACAAGGGAAAAAAACGAACAACAAAAACAGTGTCAGTGCACTGGAGAACCAGGATGATGCTCACACTTCCACAGAGAGAAGAACTGCAGAGAAGCCTGCCGTGTAGCTCCAGCATTGCCTCCGTCTCCACTGAGGGGACAAAATGTGCTAAAATGGTCTATTCTGGGTTTGTTTGTTTGCTTGCTTGCTGGTTTATGTATTTAATGAATATTGGGTTTCCAGGAACTTCAAAGGAAAAGAAGGGAGGGAGGGAAGGAGAAAAGGAGGGAATCCAATGAGTATTTTAATCCCAAGGAAGAACTGCAGGTCTGTTGCTCCAGGAGAAAACACCCAATGACTTGTTGCTACCCTTTGCAGGGCGCTATAAGAGGTTACTGAATTGAAGTCAGAACTGTGCTCCACCCACCCCCAAAACAACTAAACACATAGTTAAGAGTGAAAAGCAGAAGAGAAGCATTGCTCAACATGGCCATAAAAGGAAGGAGAACAAAAAGGTCCAGTGACCTCCCAAGTCCATCTCTGGAGTCCTGTCATGAGGTTTAAGTTTAAACATGGGGTATAGGGTTGAAGAGGTGGCTCACAGTTAAGAGCAGTTCTGCTCTTTCGGAAGACTGGGGTTGGTTTCCAGTAGCCATGTATGGCTCATAACCATCCATAACTCCAGTTACAGGGGAGCCGGCGCCCTCTTCCAGCCTCCTTGGGTACCAGTCATGTATATGTTGACCTTACATATATGCAGTTAACACAGATATAAACATAGAAAAAGTCAGACACAAATGTATACGTACATACACACTTACACTCATACAGCATAGGTGGTTGGAGAGCTTTGCACAGCTAAGTATCCTAGTCAAGTTATGGTCCCATCCATCAGTGACGCTGCAGTGTCTCAGCTTCAGTCTCTCCTGCGAGTTCATCTAACAAGCTGCCATAACTATGCGAACTCTTCTACTAAGATATAAGTCTCCTTACCCACTCCCAACCCTTCAGCTGGCATCAGGTCTTTTCTTTCTTGTGTGAGACCCCTGGGGTTGTATTCAGTACTCCTGGGGTTATACTCAGTACTCCTGGGGCTGTAGTCAGTACTCCTGGGGCTGTATTCAGTACTCCTGGGGTTGTACTCAGTACTCCTGGGGCTGTAGTCAGTACTCCTGGGGCTGTATTCCAACTCCTTGGGGTTGTGTTCAGTATAGCCAAAGGATGAGCACCAGCGCCACTTCAGAGCAGCCCCACTCCTGCCGAGATAGCTACTAGGACACCTGAACAGACACAGGGGAATATGAAGCTGAAGTCATGTTTACCGGAGGCTCCAAACTCCAACTGACCTCACTGGATTCCAAGATTTCTTGGCTTCCCAGTTACAAGAAGCAATGGGGATGCCCCACAGGAAGCCAAGGAAAAACATTTAACTTGATGCGGTCCTCAAACACCCTGGATACCTAACAATTAGACCCCATTACCATGAAAGGTTACAGATCAAAACTGCTTAATGACATCCTTTTATTCTTGCTGTCATAAAACTTATGATTTAAAAACCTTTTGCAGGCTGAAGGGATGGCTCAGTACTTGCTAAGCAAGCATGAGGACTTGGCTTTACTCCCCAGAACACACATTTAAAGTAAAACCTGGGCGAGATGGTAGGTTTACAATCCCCGGGCTGGGGAGACAGAGACAGACAGATCCCAGGGACTCCCTGGCCAGCCAGCATAGCTTAGCTAGTGAGTACCAGGCCACTGGCAGACACTGTCTCAAAACAAGGAGGATGGTGCCTGAGGAATGACAGCAGAGGTTGACCTCTGGCCTCTGTGCACATGTGCACATGCAAGTGCACCTGTTCACATACAGACACAGGTAACAAACACTTGACATGAAACTCAAAGGTTCACAGCTTCTCCTGGAGACTTTTTTTAGTGATATCTGACATGTTCTTACAAGGGCAAACAGAGCAGATGCCTTCCATTTTCTTATTGACGTGCATTCTGGTTTCAAAGGAACTTCCGCTCTTTTTTTCTTAGTTGCCTGAACCTTCTAACTTTAACTTCTATTTTCTCTGTCAAGCAGTGTTACATCAGATGAATTCCAATTCAAACAACCTATTGTTTGGACTCAGCCTTGCAATCTGCCTAAAAACCTCTTTCTGGTATTTCTAGATAAGGTAATTTATCTGCTTTACAACTTTGGATTCTCTCGAAACTTAAGAACCTTAAATATGAGCCTATCTCAGTTAAAAATTAAAGTGAGCATTAGGTGAACATGACTTTAAGCACCAAAATGGCTAAGGAGATGAAGAAAATAAAAGAAGCGAAGCATAGCAGGGTGGGACAGATTCCAAATCCATGAGCAAGAAGGTGATTTTCAAAGGGCTATTTGTTAGACACCTGCTATAGAGAAGCAAGAGAAGTTTCTCATGAAGGCAGATGTGGACCTCTCCATCATTTATACATGTTATCTTCAAAACTTAAGGTGTGTGATTGTATAAAAAAAAAAAGAAAGAAAACAAAAATCTTCTATCAGAGCTGGGAGATTGCAAACACAATTTCCTAAGTTCATTATATATATATATATGCCAAGTGTGGTGGGATGTATTTGTAATCCCTGGGGCCCAAGTGTACACACACAAACACACACATACAAGTACATCAGCACACATACCACATAAATACATACCCTTATGAACACACAGAGGGTTTTTTTTTAATTCTTTCAGCAGATTTCTGCCTTGTCAAAAACTTCATGGCCACAGAAGAAGGAAGACGGTGGAAGCAATAGCCCTAGAGTCTGGATCTTGTTCTGACCTTTGAAAACTGTGGTCCATGGTACAATATCCACTGCTGGGTACCTGATTTGCTTCCTTAACTGCTCTTTGTTATTTATTTGATCAGAAAATAATTAGGAGCCAGGAATACACTGTTTTGTGTTTTGATGGTAAATAGTATAGACACGACAGGGTAAGGCTTCAAAAATTGTTTAGATGTGACCAGGCTCATCTCTCATTTCTACTCCAAATAAAATTCCCATGCTTAGCAATTTCCTCATCTCTTACTCTGTTCTTAGCCCTAGCTCACCCAGGCTCTTATCCTTCAGCATTCCAGAAATCCCTACTTACCTTCTATCCACCTTAATGGAAAAAAATTCATTATTGGGTTTGTATATAAAGTTAGCAAAGGCAACTGGAAAAGTAAATCATTTGTGCTAGAAGAAACATGTGAGAAGATATTGGAACCATGGAGTGATGGTACAACTCATGTTTATTTAACATTCTTCAGAGGTGTGTGATGCTAATTGTATGGGGGTAATATTCTCTATGCTTTTTCATAAGACATATTCTCTAGGCTAGTTCTCAAGTCCACTGGACAACTTCTAAAAAGATCTTCTGGGTGGAGGCCAGAGGACTTTTGTAAACAGAGAGTAGGATGACCCATGTCAACAGGGTTCTAGGGGGGTGGCTTCTGAGGAAGACTACTAATGGAAAAATGACTTAGCATATAACAATGGTCAAGGTGTTCAGAGTGTGGGCTGCACACTCAGTAGGTAGGCACACTTACTATACAGATGGAACGACCTGAGTTCAAATCCCCTGTCAAAGGCTGAGCATGGGTATGGCCATGGCTGTGCGTATACCTGTAACCCCACCACTGTTTCAGGAGGAGACAGGAGGACTAAGGGAGCATGGATGCCGTGAGCTTACTCCAGAGTCAATGAGAGACAACCAGTCTCAAGGGAACAAAATGGAAAATAGGGTAGGATAGCCAGTGTCCTTTTCTGGCCTCTGTAAACATGTGCACAGGGGCATGCACATGCATGAGCATGTGTGTATACCACATACAAACACACACACACACACACACACACACACACACACACACACACATATATATATATATATATATATATATATATATATATATATATATATATATATATATATATAC
>CM053748.1:58923113-59007079 GCA_028658305.1 Pachyuromys duprasi
ATTTTCATTTTTCTGCATATAGACATCCAGTTGGACCAGCACCATTTGTTGAAGATGCTGTCTTTTTTCCATTGAATGGTTTTGGCTTCTTTGTCAAAAATCAAGTTTCCATGGGTGTGTGGATTCATTTCTGGGTCTTCTATTCAGTTTCATCAATCCACTATTCTGTTTCTATGCCAATACCATGCAGGTTTTATTACTATTGCTCTGTAGAACAGCTTGAGGTCAGGGATGGAGATACCGTTTGATGATCTGTTGTTGTACAGGATCGTTTTGGAAATTCTGGGTTTTTTGTTTCTCTGTATGAAGTTGGGAATTTTTCTTTCAAGGTCTGTAAAGAATTGTGTTGGTATTTTGATGGGAATTGCACTGAAGGTTCACCACACCCATCCAGAATAGCCAAGATTAATAAAACAAGTGACAGCACATGCTGATAAGAATGTGGGAAAGGAGAGACCTTGCTCATTGCTGTAGGAAGTAAGAGATTGTACAGCCACTGTGGAAATCAGTTTGGAGCTTCCTCAAAAAAGCTGAAAATATAGCCACCAGTATCACTCTTAGAATATGTCCAAAGGACTCTACTTCTTACTGCAGAGACACTTGGTTTTGTTTTGTACTATGAAAACATATTTTCCTGTAGAACACACTTTGTAAAATATAAATATTGATTCTCCTTAATTATGCTTAGGTATAAGTTCATATATAGTTTGTGTATAAATACATATAATAGTCACTGCCTAAAATTTTTCCTGTTTTTGTATGCTGCTCTTTAACTCTAATTAAAAGAATCAGGAAAACAAATATATATATATATATATATATATGTATATATATAAAATGCCTGGATATGAAATGTCATCTCCAATTCATATAATTAACACATGCTACTAAAACACTAAAAAGAATATTTCTTTATCTTGTATTATATATTTTAATAAAATTTTTCATGGGCATACTATATTCTAAAATTCTCAGTGACTAATACAAAAGTAATTCTCTTGAAAATGAGAAGGAAAGATAATTATAAAAGAAAAAATGTAACCTTTCCTCATTTGGAGCTCTTTCTAAGGTCAGAAGGCACTATGAGGCACTGTGGAGCAGTAGCTGGGTTCTTTGGATGTCAAGGGCACCTGGAGTTCAAACACCAGCTCTGTGTCTTCCTAGATGGGAAACCAGGCAAGTTATTGAACTTCCCTGAGTGAGTTCAACAAGGAATTAATAATAATAACAGCTTCTACGGAGTCATCAGAAAGAGCTAGGGCAGAAAAGCAACTCCACAAATACCAGCCCTTGTCACCATTACCCAGAGTGTATTGTGACTGCGGTCACTGCAGGTCCCCAAAGGACTGTGGGATCACAGCTGTAAAAAGGTCGTTTATCTGTTGGCTTGGAGCATCACCCCTGCTATGGCTGTCCATACTCAACACTGTGCACATATTCCAGCACCAGGAAGGATGAGGAAAGAATAGCCAGTACTAACTCCCAAGCAATAATCTACAAAATTATGAATGAATGAGTGAGAGAGAGAGAGAGAGAGAGAGAGAGAGAGAGGGAGAGAGGCCACAGAATGTACATGAAGGTCTGAGAATAAATTCCTGGAGTCAGTTCTCACCATCAACCTTGTTGAGGCAGAGTCTCTTATTCCTGCCACTGTTCATACTCCAGTGTAGCTGGCTGGAGAGCTTTCATGTGAATCTACTGTCTCTGCCTCCCATCTCGCCCTCAGAGTGCCTTGCTCACAGGAATGCTGACATGTGGGTACTAGGGATGGAACAGAAGGCATCAGGCTTTTATGGGAAGTGCTTCTTCCCATTGAGACATCTTGCTGGCCCAGCAGACAATGACTTTATATAAGCTACAGACAGGACTCCACACAGAGTATTGGTGTGCTGGGCAAAACTTCTGGGAGTCTCTGTGTTCTTTTTAAAACATTCTTCCTGTCTTTGTTAAGGTCACTTCTTATTTTCCTTTGAAGCAGTACCATGAATTGCACCTAGGCCTCAGGAATGCTAGCAACGTACTCTACCATGAGCCTCCGAGGCAGCCTGACATACTACTCTATTCATAGCTCTTAGCGCTGAGATACTCATCTACGCCATTCAGCCATTCACGTGTGGACACGTTATTCCAAGTTCACTACTGTAATAAACTGTCCCGGTCTTCTCTGAGATATAACCACCTCTTCCATGGGTAACTCGGATGACAAGATTTCTCAGCCTCCTAAATAAATCTGGGATAATAGCTAAACAGTTCCTGACGGATTAACACATTACTAAGCAGAAAGGTATTTAGAATTTTAAAACTCTGAAAGCTATGTGTAATTATCCAAATGAAACAATGTTTTCAACTGGCGTTCTAGACACCCGAGCCAGTACATGGACAGATGAAGGACGCACTGGGCGGCAGAATGCTGTTGATGGCATCTTCAAATTACAGTACAAGGAAGAAAGCACATTATGCTTCCTACTGTAGCATCAGCCCTGTAAAAGGAGGCAGTTGTTGGTCAGCATTGGCAATGCCCTACCTCAACTTCCTGCCACCCCCAAATCCAGAGATTATCAAATCCACATAAGCATCAGAGACCAAATGTCAGGGCCCTGCTTCTCCTTTTGGTTTTTGGTTGTGTCTGGCATGGCAATGATAAATAGAAGGCTCTTACGTGCTTAATTACTGTGCTCTTACGTGCACAGTGCTAAACAAGTATAATCCCCAACTGTGTAGAAATTCGGGCTTTGGAGCAGAGTCACACTATTTTAGAATTGTGTTTGTTGTTTGCTCTGGTTATTGTCACAGACAATTGCATTACAGTATATCTATTATTACAGAGCTGGCTGCATCCTCAGCCTGTCGGCCTGTGCTGTTAGTTCCTAGGGCAGCCTTCTCCCTCGAAAGGACAGGTATCATAATTTTTCATCAGGTCTTGTGGGAGCGTGAGGGTGCACACATTCCATCTGAAACCTGCTAAGGAAATAAAGAGTTCAATTTGGATTATGGATGTTATTTTAATGAATGTGGCGCCCTCTTCTGGTGGAAAACCTAAATCAATAATGAAATCTTGTGGGCAGAAGACCAACTTGTGCTCTCAGCTCCATAATGTCCCCATCAAAGATACAGGACAAAATAAAAGAAAGGGCAGAAACAAGAGAGATAAAAGCAGAAATCTGGCAATGAAATAGAGAGATGGAAATTAACAAGGGAATTCCCCAATGGCTATAGTTTTAAAAACAAACACAAGAAAACTATATATGCTCATCTTTAAATGACAAGAAGTGGCCTTCCCATCATTGGACTTCTTTAGATGAATTATTTATATTAAGCATGTCAATGGGAGTAGGGACTAAGAGGAGTAAATACTGGTTGAAAAAATTACTTGAAGAAATTCCTTTTTAAAATATAATTTTTTATTTATTCACTTGTATTCCAGAGGTAGCCCCCACCCTCATCACCTCCCAATCCCACCCTCCCTCCCTCATCTCCTCCCATGCTCCTTCCCCAGTCCAATGATAGGGGAAGACCTCCTCCCCCTCCCTCTGACCCTAGCCTATCAAGTCTCATGAGGACTGGCTGCATCATCTTTCTCTGTGGCCTGGTAAGGCTGCCTAACCCCGCCCCCCTCAGGGGGAGGTGATCAAAGAGCTAGCCACATGTCAGAGATAGTCCCTGTTCCCCTTACTATGGAACCCACTTGGAGACTGAGCTACCATGGGCTACATCTGTGCAGGGGCTCCAGGTTATCTCCATGCATGATCCTTGGTTGGAGTATCAGTCTCAGAAAAGACCCCTGTGCCCAGATATTTTGGTTTTGTTGCTCTCCTTGTGGGGCTCCTGTTCCCTCCAGGTCTTTCTATCTCCCCCTTCTTTCATAAGATTCCCTGCACTCTGCTCAAAGTTTGGCTATGAATTTCAGCATCTGCTGTGATACCCTGCTGGGCAGAGTCTTTCAGAGGCCCTCTGTTGTAGGCTCCTGTGTTGTTCCTTGTTTTCACACTCTTCCGATGTCTATCCCATTTGCCTTTCTGAATGAAGGTTGAAATTCTTAATGGGAAGTTAAGTACACTGTGAGAAAATGCCGTCTTCAACATTGTGATTTTTCATGAGGTCAAACCTACAGTATTCAAAGGACTTTAGGGTTAGGAAAGCAAACAGCTCGGTGCTTTAGGAGTTCATACTGCTCTTGCAGAGGACCTGAGTTTGGTCCCTAGCACACAGATCAAGTGACTCAAATCTCCTCTAACTACAGTTCTAGGAAATTTGACATCCTCTTCTGCTCTCTTTCAGCATCCATGTGCACTTACCTGCAACACACACACACACACACACACACACACACACACACACAGACTTAAAAGTAAAATCTCAAACAATAAAATATTGTTCCTCCACAACATGTCTATAAGTTTTTTGGAGGGTTTTGACTTTTGAGATGAAGACTTGTGCTCCAACTATATAATTATTTGTCATTAATCAAAATATGTAGCTACCTTAAAGATGATTTCAAATATCTATGCTTGAACAACAGCAAAACACACACCAGTATATCAGGGATACACATGAATGCTACTTCTTGAGTCAATTCTATAGATTAAAGGACAGAGATACCTAAGACATGGTTAACCACAGAACAGATTAATCAACGAAAGAACCCTAGTATTCTACACTGAGGAAACAGATTCTGCCTATTAACACTCCACTGATTGCTAAATTACATTCACTCCTGAGTAGCATCAGTTGTTTCTGCAACACAGCTCCTGTCAATTGCTGGAGGCTGTGGTCCAGAAAAACATACATTTATGAAAAGAAAGCCCAAGAAGTCTCTACTATGCTGACATGTGGGGGCTCGCGTTCAGGATGGTGGAGGGCTAGATGTCCATGCCAGACACAACCAAAAACCAAAAGGAGAAGCAGGGGTCTGACATTTATTTTCTGATGACTATGAGGATTTGATCAACTCTGGATATGGGGTTGGCAGGACGTTGGGGGAGGACCCTGACAATGCTGAGAGTAAGCGTGTTTTCTGTTTGGTATGGTTTGAGTAAGAACTGTCCCGTAAAGGCCCATGCTTAAACACAGTCCCAGCTGGTGGTGCTGGCTGGGAAGGCTGTGGAGCCTTGAGGAGGCAGAGCCTCGCTGGAGTGAGTGGGTCACTGAGGCAGAGGAGCCTTGAGGAGGCAGAGCCTCGCTGGAGTGAGTGGGTCACTGAGGCGGAGGTGGCTTTAGGAGGCAGAGCCTCGATGGAGTGAGTGGGTCACTGAGGCGGAGGTGGCTTTAGGAGGCAGAGCCTCGCTGGAGTAAGTGGATCACTGAGGCGGAGGTGGCTTTTGAAGCTTTAGAGTCAGTCCTACTTTGCTCACTTTGGGCTTTCTACATGTGTAACCGGACAGCTTCCCCCTGCTGTCATGTCTTTACCATGATGGACTGATTGCATCTGAACTGTGAGCCAAAATAAATGCTTTCTCCTTTAAGGTGCTCATGTCAGGGTATTTTATCACAGCCATAAAAAGCAAGGAAGACACTATTTTTTTTATGTGAAGAAATACATTGCAACTATGAGGGAGCTGGGAGAAAGGAAGTATGCATTCAGATTGACAGGCATTCCTCTGTGACTGCACTACACTCAAGCCATTAGATTCTTTTACCAGCATAGGCACCTCACTGGAACGCTATGCAGACCTCAGCATTGTGCCATCTGAACAAAAATCCTGCTAAGGCTGCTGGAATGGAGTCCTCAACATCCATGTCCACACCTCCTCTATACCTGATGGGGTACTCTTCCGCTTTCCAACAAATTAAGACTCACCATCAGGCCTGCCTTCAGCAAGATCCAACAAGGCTTGATTAGCAACCCCCATTACCTCTGTTCCTCACCTATAGACCCCCCATATTCTTTTGAAGAAATGCAAATAAAATATTTAATATATATCTACATTATATATCATGCATTATATATGTCATAACATGTGTATTATAAGTGAGGCCAATATATAATAAATACTATATATCAAAGATTTAATTTGTCCAGTATGTAATAGATGAATATATTATATATGTGTAATTTATATATTTATACTTATATAAATATAAATAATATAACACATAGTATTCTATAATACATACTAGATACGTTTCAATATATCATATATGTTATCAGCAGGTATAATACATTAATACTGTATTTGATTTTGGGCACATGCATGCTAACTAGATTTACCTATTTGATTCTGGGGACATGTAGAGTGTGTATGAGACATGGTGACTGTAACATTCATAAATACACAAATGTTTACACTCAGAAGTACCCTCCAAACCTGTCCCTTCTACCAAAATCCTACTCCCATTTTTCCCATTCCTTTGCTCCCATTCACTTTAATTTCTGGAATTTACGTCATGGTTTTCTTTTGCATAAATAAATAAGCACAGATCTGCTTACAGGAGGCAACCCCCAATCTTAAACAAGCACCCAACTGTTTGCTTGGTTTCCTGCTTCCCACGCTTAAGAAGCTGTGTTAGGAGTATGCCAGTTCCTAGAGGTCATCCTTATTCCCTTTTCACACCTGCATAGTAGTATAAGGTATGGATACGCTCTTTAGTCACCCAATCCTTCATGAGCAAGCAATTGTGTTAAATCTAACAGTGTTCAATAAGTAACACAGTGGGGTGGGCCAGGTGATCACTGGATAAGGAACTTGACCTCAGGCCTGATGACCTAAGTTGGATACCCAGGACCGACATGTTGGAAGGAGAGAACATAAGATGCCATAAATCATCCCCTGACTTCCACATGCATATTGTGGCATTTGTGTCCATTCACAAACACACTTTATGTTAGTATTCTGAAACAACCTGCTTCTGGGTTACCCAGCAACTTATGATGTCATCTTGTATCACCCAGCCAGGTGGCCACACCTGGGGGCATGGTTAGTGGTTACCTGACCTTAAAAGGGACAACCGGGCACGTGTTCTCTCTCTTCTCTCTCTTACTCTTACTCTCTCTCTCTACTCTCTCTCTCGTTATTGGGGCGCCCCCCCTTTCCTCCTCCTCTTATCTCTCTCTTCCCCCCATCATGGCCCACTCTCCCTCTCCACTTAATAAACCTCTCTCATAGAAAACCTGTTGTAAGCCTCATCTTATTTATAAATTAATACTAACACTTTATAAGCAACTTAATGTAAACACAAGTGTTTAAATCCCTACAATGAACAATAGCCTTACAAATGTGTACTTCCTATTATCATAGTTGCATTGTCTGGGAGCTTTCTAGACACAGGATGGCAGAACCTGAGGGAATACATGGGTGAAGTTGTTGGGTCGCAGGAAGCCTCCGCCCCCACCCCCAAACCGCACAGGTGTGAACTGCTCCTAACAACAGAGCAGGGGTGCTTGATAACAATCTTGCCAACATAAGGCGGTGTGACATTATCAGGCTTTCACTAGTTGATAGGTAAGAACTGGACCCTGGTGGCATTTTCTTCAGGTGTCTAAAATGATGAGTGACTGTGTAAATGTACCACAATTTCTGTATCCATTCCTCAGTTTAGGGACATCTGGGTTGTTTCCAGCTTCTGGCTACTATGAATAGAGTTGCTACAAACATGGTTGAGCAAATGTCCTTGTATAGTTGAACATCTTTTGGATATATGCCTAGGAGTGGTATAGCTGGATCTTGAGGAAGCGCTCTTCCTAATTGTCAGAGAAAGCACCAGATTGATTTCTAAAGTGGTTGTAAAAGTTTACACTCCCACCAGCAGTGGAGGAGGGTTCCCCTTTCTTCACATCCTCTCTAGCATGTGTTATCACTTGAGTTTTTGATCTTTGCTATTCTGATGGGTGTAAGGTGAAATCTCAGAGTTGTTTTGATTTGCATCTCCTTGATGACTAAAGACACTGAGAATTTCTTTAAGTGTTTCTCTGCCATTCGATATTCCTCTATTGAGAATTTTCAGTTTAGCTCTGTACCCCATTTTCAATTGGATTACTTGGTTTCTTGAATAATACTCAGCTATGAAAAACAAGGAAATCATAAAATTTGCAGGCAAATGGTGGGAACTAGGAAGGATTTTCTTGAGTGAAGTATCCCAGAAGTAGAAAGACACACATGGCATATACTCACTCATAAGTGGATATTAGCCACATAATATAAGATAAAACTAATAAAATCTATAGTCCTAAAGAAGCTAAACAACAAGGAAGACCCTAGGGATAATGTTCAAGTCTCATTCAGAAGGACAAACATGATAGAAATTGAAAGCAGGAGAAGACAGGGAAAGGGACATGAGCCTACCACAGATGGCCTCTGAAAGACACTACTGATGATGTCAAAGCAGAGATTGAGACTCATAGACAAACTTTGGGCAGAGTGCAAATTTGTTCAGCCATGTTCATAGCAGCTTTATTCATAATAGCCAGAACCTGGAAACAACCCAGATGTCCCTCAATGGAGGAATGGATACAAAAACTGTGGTACATTTACACAATGGAATAGTACTCAGCAATTAAAAACAAGGAATTAATGAAATTTTCAGGCAATTTGTGGGATCTAGAAAAGATCATCCTGAGTGAGGTATTCCAGAAGTGAAAGACACACATGGTATATACTCACTTATAAGTGGATACTAGACATATAATATAGGATAAACCTACAAAAATCTGTACCAAGCAAGAAGGAGGTCCCTGGGTAAGATAATCAATCCTCACTCAGAAAGAAAAACAGGATGGACATTGGAAGAAGGAGAAAACACGATTCAAGACAGGAGCCTACCACAGAGAGCCTCTGAAAGACTTTACCCAGCAGTGTAGCAAAGCAGATGCTGAGACATATAACCAAACTTTGGGCAGAGTGCAGGAAATCTTATGAAAGAAGGGGGAGATAGAAAGACCTGGAGAGGACAGGAGCTCCACAAGGAGAACAACAGTACCAAAATATCTGGACACAGGGGTCTTTTCTGAGACTTGATACTCCAACCAAGGACCATTCATGGATATTACCTGGAACCCCTGCTCAGATGTAGCCCATGGCAGCTCAGTACCCAAGTAAGTTCCATAGTAATGGGAACAGGGATTATCTCTGATATAAACTCAGTGGCTGGCTCTTTGATCACCTCCCCTTGAGTGGGAGCAGCCAGGCCAGGCCACAGAAGAGGTCAATGTAGCCCATCCTGATGAGACCTGATAAGCTAGGGTCATATGGAAGGGGAGGAGGACCTCCTGTATAAGTGGACTGGGGGAGGGGCATGGGAGGAGTTGAGGGAAGGAGGGTGGGATTGGGAGAGGGTGAGGGAGGGGGCTACAGCTAGGATACAAAGTGAATAAACTGTAATTAATACAAAAAATAAATTAAAAAAAAGAAAGACCTGGAGAGGACAGGAGCTCCAAAAGGAGACCAAGAGCCATAAAAATTGAGCCCTGGAGGCCCTGAAGAGAGTGATAACCCAACCAAGGATCATGCATGGAGAGGACACAAAACCCCGCCTCAGATGTAGCCCATAGACTCAGTCTCCAGGTGGGGTCCCTAGTAAGGGGAACAGGAACTCTCTCTGGCATGAACTCAGTGGCTGGCTTTCTGATCACCTCCCCCTGGGGCGTGCAGCCATACCAGGCCACAGAGGAAGATGATGCAGCCAGTCCTGATGAGACCTGATAGGGTAGTGTTGATGGATGGGGAGGAGGATCTCCTGTATCAGTAGATTAGGGGAGGAGCATAGAGGGAGAAAAGGGAGGAAGGGTGGAATTGGGAAGAGATGGGGGGGGGGGCACAACCAGGATACAAACTGACTAAACTGTAATAAATGATACTAATAAAAAAGGGAAAAATTTGATGATTGATTGGCTATTTTCTCCTGTTCTCAGGTTATATTCTATATCATTGTTGTATATTTAGTGGGTGTGCCTCTTTGCTATTTTAGCCTGTTAATATTTTTGTTTGATTTCCACCTGTGTGTGTGTGTTTGCATGCATGTGTGAGCATGTGTACATGTGTGTGGCAGACAAGCCAGCAGACAACCTTGGATGCCATTCCTCAGTAACGCCATCTGCCTTATTCCAATACATGTCCTTTCACTGGCCTAAGGCTCATGCCTTAATTAGACTGGCTAACCACCACACTCCAGGGATAGTCTTGTCTCTGGCCTCCATGTGCTGGTTGTTACAGGTCACCACGCCTGTTTTTCACACAAACTCTGGTCTTCCTGCTTGTGTGGCAAGCACCTGTAACATGAGTCAACACCACAGCCCCAATTTCTACCATGTTTCCCCCACTACTCCCCTCAATAGGGGTTATCTTGTTTGCTCTATGTATGTCTCATGGAAAAGTCTCAGTTTTTAAATGCAATATATCAGTTAACAGTGAATCAATTTTTGAGTCATGAGCAGAAAGTCTTTATTCTAGTGTTAAAGAGAAACTCTTCTAGACCTTCAGTGGCTTCTTTCTTATGTTTGTACCCCTGATTTATTTAAGTTACTGACAGCAAAGTAACAAAATTCTTGCTGGCGGGGCCAGGAAGTTGTTGGGAAAATGCTGGATACACAGCAGGAGTGTAGCAAGACATACATGTACTGCTTCTCTGTGATGCTCGCCCTGGATGAGGTTGGAGGGCAGGGTCAGGTAGATCCCCAGAGTCCACTAGTCAGCCATACTAGCGAAATCTGTGAGCACCAGGTTCAGTGAGAGATGCTCTCTCAACAAAGAAGGTGGGAGCAATTAGGAGAATACGTGACATTCACCTTTGTCCTCTTCATAAACATGCACATACATACTCACACACACACACACACACACACATATACTCACATACATACTCACATGTGTACACTCACACATGTCCATGCACACTCACACACACAAGCACATGTACATGCACACACACACACATACACACATGCAGTTTCCTGATGGTTAAGGAAATTGCACTGACCCCTGGAGTAGGTATCACTGGTTAAAGGGAATATATGATTGGAGGTTTTCATAGTCTACGTAGGTTCCCCTCTTACCCTCATCCTTTTTCTTCTGCTCCATACCTGTGTCTGGCTTCCTCTCTCAAGCTGCAGATGGAAAGCTAGAACCCAAAAAGCAAGCCTAATTGGGTTAGGAGCCGCAGCGGGGTGGTTCTTTGACAGCCCATTCTTTATTGGAGGGTGTGCTCTCATATCCACACACCAGGCTTCATTGTGAAGGACAGACACAAGACCATGGTAAATCCATTCACATGACTTGCCCGCCCTTTATCAGCACCATCTGAGTCTGTTAGAAATGTTAGCCAGGGGTGTAATTTCTCTACAGAGGGCTTTAAATTAATTAGGGGTCTGCATGCTAACAAAGAGCCTGATACATCCATAAATCAATCTGGTGTTGGCGGGCTCCTGAGAGAGGGTGTGTATTCACGGAGATCTCATCTCCAGCCTCCCTGTTGGGCTCCCAACAAAAGGGTGCAGGTGTGGAATAGGCCACTGTGACCAGGAAGCACCAATAATTATCCAGCATCACTTAAGTCACAGCAGGTAATCACCAAATCAAAGTCCTGGGTGCCCAACAAGTAAAACTCAAGTCACCATGAGGACCGCAGTGGATCCCAATCAGTGAAGAGCCCTAACACAGTGATTTATTTTATACCAAGACTAAGAATTACAAGGACATTGATCAAAATGATTCCCTTTTTCCCTCCTTTGTTAGGAAGAGAAAGTAACAGATGGAACCACCTTTTAATGCACTGAACATTAAGAGAATAGAATAACCTATGAAATTGCCGGTGCCTTTTATTAAATACACTCAAATTCATGTTTGCACACACATGGGCTCTGTTCTTTGAAAAGACTGCTATTCAAGACCCTTTCACTGAACGCTTGTACTTTTGACTGCACTCTAGAACTGCAGAACAATGACTCCTGAGTTTTAAACATTTCCACGTGGCAGCGATTTTGTTTCTCTTGAATCCTTTTGTTAGGAAACACCTGAGGAACAAAAGAACTATGCATTTGCCTTTAAATGGTTTTGTATTTTGTCACATCTAAATGTGTGTAAAACAACCATGAATGAATATACATCAACAAAATCTTTTAAAGCATATAAATTATTCCTACCTTAAGCATGAGGCTAGGTGTCTTTACAAGAGCTCTCTCTCAGTAAAAACCTCTTTGTTCATTGACTGTATTTAAACTCAATCCTGCAACCCTTCATTGGGGTTCTGAAATATACATGCTAGATGTAATTACTCTTATGCCTGTACAAGGAATGTTGCATAATGAGTTCCTTGAGATGAACGTATGATACTACAGCACCCCAGAAGAAATCCATCACAAGAACAGTTAAAACAGTTTTAAAAAATCCACAGTTTTAAAACAGGGCAGGAAAATGAGCAGCAAAAATACAACTCCCCTCAAAATTTCTGATGGTTTTCAACTAAGCAATTCAGGGAACAGATGATTTTCGCTTGGAAATAAGCACAAGGAACACCGTAAGAATTTGAATGACACAGGAGACTTTTTTCTTCAATACATATGACGTAAGAGGCTTCCACCAGAAGCTGGCACTCTGCATGCCCACAGACAATACCATTTGGTTGGGCTCATGATTCCGGCCCTGCAGGGTTCATTGCCATGGCAAAGCAAGCAAAGAAATTAACTGTGTGCCAGGGATCAGGGATTGAATTAAATCCTTGATTCTGGAAGCAACTGAATCAAACTGTGAAGATGAATGTGTGAGGGATTGTCAAAGCACGCTGCCCAGGCCATTCACTGCAGCTTCTCCTAGCCCCGCTTCATGCCCTAGAACCACACAGGTGCTCTCAGAATGTGCACCTTCACCAGTGCCAGCCACACTGAAAACCGAGCAGAAAAAAAACCCTTTCTGATGTGGCACCCCCCCCCCCTTCCACGAAGCTATCTCCTTTCTCTGTCTGTTTTCACACAGCAGGTTTGTAAGACAGCGGTGCTTTATCTTTGAAGTCTCTACTTGGAGTTAGCTCATTTGTAGTCAAGATTTCCTTAGTTGGGAGGGCAGTATGAGATACCCCCAACACATACATGAGCATGGTATCAAAAGAAAAAAATAAAAATAAAACCAAACCCACATGGGCTGGGGAGATGGCTCAGTGGCTATGAGCACATAAGACTCTTTTAGAGGACCTGAGTTTGGTTCCCAGCATCCACATTAGACAGCACAACTGCCTGGAAGTGCAGCTCCAGGAGACCTGTGATACCTTCTTTTGACACATACCCACACAGACGCAACATGTATACACATGTAAGGTTAAGATCAATGTATTCTTAACAAGCTTGGGAGCTGCCTCAGTGGTTACTTGCCTGACAATGTGAGCCTGAGAGCCAGAACATGCACGAGGGAAGGATGAACCATCTCCCACAAGCTGCCCTGCGACAGTACAAGAGCATCGTGGCACACACACACTCCTACATCCACACATCCACACATCCACACATGTTAAAACAAACACATAGAATATCTTTAAAGTAGTTGAGTGTGGCGGCACATGTTTATAATCCCAGTCTGGTGAGTGAGGCAGAAACAGGCAGATCCCTGGGGCTTCCTGGCCAGCCAGTCTAGGCTAGCCTACTTGGTGAGCCAAGGGGCAGGGAGAGATCCTATTTCAAAACAAAAACAACAAAATGTGGACAATGCCCAAGGAATGAAAGCTGAGATTGTTCTCTGGCCTACATGTACGTGCACACCCACACCCACACTCACACCCACACCCCTGAAGCCTCTACACTGGCAGTGGAGAGCTACTGTCTAACGCTGTTGCTAGGTTACATAAGAGGGACCCAGTGTGGAGATGGGTTTTTCACATTGCTTGAGGGTTCTGAGGCTCCCCACCTCTCATGTCAGGGGCCACACAGGCAACACGGATAAGGCATTCCTTCCTTCCCACCCAGGGTGGGCTAAATGGGTCCCTGAGAGAGGCTAGTGTCCGCTTCTTGTCTAGGCAGTAACTAAGATAATAGATGCTAGGATAGCCAGCGGATGAGTTTTTAGGTACTTGTGATACAAATGCTATCATGAAGAGTTATGTTCATAATTCAACAAAATCCTAAATCCCTGTTGGTGAGGAAAGGAAACCTTAGCAGAGAAATTAAAAATATAAACAGGAACAAAGTAGAGATGCAATACTGAAAAACTCACTACCTGAAACAAAGAGGCCAAGACACAGGATGATGAAAACAGAGGAAAACTGCACAGAGAGCTGACCCAGAAGACAGAGAAATAGAAAATGCGCACAGGGGCCTGGAGAGATGGCTCAGCTGCCAAGAGCATGCACGGTTCCTCTGGAGGGCCTCAGTACACTTCCTCCACCTACACACGGCTCACAACCATCTGTAACTCCTATCTGTGGGACGTGAAACCCTCTTGTGGCCTCTTCTGTAACTTGCAGGCATGTGCACACATACACAGACACACAGATAGACACACAAGGAAAATATGGCACGTTGTCCGTTACATATGGTAGCCACATACCACTGAATACATTGAATATAGAAGGTAGGTCCTTCGAGTAGGTAAAGAGAGGATATGAGAAGGAACAAAAGGGTACAAACCTGCAGTTGGATTGGTTCAATAGGCTACACATCTTATGTGAAGCCTGAGGACTATTTTTGGTAATATTCCATTGAAGATAGAAACTTTGCTAATAGACTTTGGGTTGTCTTACCAAACATACAGAAGAATAAATTGTGAAGGACTCTAGGCGCCCAACCACGGCACACAGGGCTCTGTAGGCCTCACCCTTCCTCCATTCCCTCTGCCTCATTAACCTGTTAGATTACATTCCTAAGGCTAGCCCTCAAGATCTATTTCCTTATTTGGCCACTTCTCCCTCCTGAGGCTAACTACCATGGTCCAGCTATCAAAATATTGGAGGCCAGCAATCAAAAGCCTCCTTTTAGCTCACCTAATTAACATGCCCAATCTAAACAAACCAACTCATCCTAACACAAGGTTTACCTTTTTCCCTTTAAAAACTCCCATTTGCCTAGCGGCCTGTCTTGTCTCTACCAGAGGCAGTTCTTGTTGCTTCCAGGCAAATAGCCCTTCCTCCTCTACCTTGCTCCCTTTCCCTTTTCCCTCATCCCCTGTCTCCTGTCTTTGTCTCTTATTGCCTGCCCTATGTCCCTCCAGGGCAAATAGATCTGCTTTGTGCTAAGAACTTGGTCATGGTGAGTCTAGTGCTGATTCCAATCCTTTCAAAATGGAAAGTGAGGGAGCAGTGGATGGAGAGGATCAAAAACTGTATTTGTGCATGAAATTACCATAGAATCTATGAGAAAAACATGGACGTTAGTTTGCTTGGCTCTAGCAATCCCACCATATACTGTAACATCAGGCTACAGACATTAAGTACAACATTGCAGGGAGTAATGACACACACCTGTCATCCCAGCCCTTGGGAAGCGTTCAAGGCCAGCCTTCACTACATAGAAAGCACTATACTAGCCTGGGCCATATGACCATGAAAAAGGAATGATGGAGGAAAGGAAAGGTGGGGAAGGAGGGAAGGGAGAATAAGAGGGAAGGAGAAAGAAAGAAAAGAGGAAGGAAGGAAGAAAAGAAGGAAGGAAGGAAGGAAGGAAGAACAATATTTGTTTATGAGATACCCCTCCCCTAAAAGAAAGAATCCTCAAATACCAGCGAGAAAGGAAGAGCTTGAATACAGTAAGCCTTAGTGTTTTCAAAATTCTTTGGCAGTTGAAGGAAAAATAACAACCCCGTGTGATGTGTTTCTAAATGTATGTGGAGGAAAATCAAGACGTTTACATTATAAATAGGGAGAGGTGGAGGGAGAAACAGGGTGAAGTTTCACTAGTGTACTCTGAGCATTGATGAGCTGTGTATCTGAGGCTATATCTTGAGAAAACACTAGAACAGGCATCCAGACTGACACACTCAAAGAACACTATAAATAAATCAAAATCAATCCTAAAAGCTGTTTCAACACAGACAGGAGAGTGGTAGGGAAAATGATGACGCGTAAAAAGGAAGAGTGAAAACAACAAAGAAAAAATGGAGGCATAAGCTGTAACATAGCAGTAGCTCAGCTGAGAGCAAACAACCTCTAAACACCCATTTAAAACTCAGATTCGGGACTGGAGAGGCAGCTCAGAGGGTTAGAGAGTACTTCCTGCCCCGAGGACCTGCGCCTGCATCCTACCATCTACACTTGGTGGCTCACAACTGCCTCTTAACTCCAGTTCCAGGAGATGTAATACTCTCCTCTGGCCTCAGAAGATTCCTACATATACACACAGAGATACAAACATGCATACATAAATAAAACTAAAATAACCTTAAAAGCAAAACAATCCCCCTCAACCCTCCCCACCCCAACACTTATTTGTAGAGTGGATTAAAACAACAACAACGAAGACATGATCCAGCTGTTTACAGAAAACAGCTGTAAATGGTAACAGTGCAGGCGGGTTAAAAGTAGGAATATGAGGAAAGGCTTATCATGTACCGCCGTGACGAATGGAAGTTGGAGGATGTCCATTAATGCCCAACATAGAGACTTAGAGGAAAGAAAATAACAAGCAAAGAGACAACACATCATAGTTGTCTCTCAGAACGGCTTAATTCACTTAATATGATCATATCCAGCTGTGCCCATTTTCCTGAACATGGCATGACTTCCTTCTTTTTTATGGCTGCAAAAAATATCCACTGCAGACATAAAGCACCCCTCCCAATCCATCAACAGTGCTGGAGTAAACACGGGTGTGCATGCTAAAGGAATAGCAGAATGGAAGGCAGCCAGGAACTAGGGTTGCTGTGTCATTTGGATGTATTCTAGTCTTTGGTGAAAAAAGAAAATTTCCAATCATTTTGCTAATTATCTTTAAAAGGGTGGTTTTTTAACATACCAATACTTTTGTAGAAAGTTAAGCATGCCGAGGATATCCTACATGTAAGCTGAATTTGTGGTTACAGTTGCTAAGGACAACTGTCAGTGAATTCACTGACTTCACACAAGTATTTTAAATTAATATACATATGTAACCATCTATGTGCACTTCTGTATTATATATGTATGGGTGTATATGTACACACACAGACACACAGACACACAATTGTGGTCCCAGTATACACTCAGGTAAAAATACGAAACTTAACCTCAGCTCTGTCTTTGCCTTTTCTGTAGCAGTTTCCTTCCATACTGAAACATTCTATCTCCCAGGAAAGTTTCTTAAGACATAAAGTAAGGGACTCAAAATAGCTTCAGGAAGTTCCTGGAACTGGAACTGCCTGAAAGGAATTAAACCAATTGACTCACCTAGGACAGAGGTTCTCCACCCTGTTAAGCTGCCTCTAGGCCGTGCAGCGTGCTCTAGCCTTCCAGCTTCTGTGTGCTGTCACTTCTGCTGGGGTAACCCCTCACCCATATTCCTGAAATTACACCTATAAATGTCATTGGTTCACCCAATTGGGCTTCGGTGATGTCTATCCTCTTGAAGGTATGACAGGCTTCGTATTTGGAGTGAGTAGGGGTAGAAGTGAGTGAGTGAGTGAGTGAGTGAGTGAGTGAGTGAGTGAGTGAGTGAGTGAGTGCATGTGTGTGTTCTGTTCTGTCTTATCTCCCCAGGAAAAGTCTGTAACACAACACTGCCCCCTAAAATCAATGAAACTACCACCAGCATTAACTCTGATGGAAATGGTCTGAAAGCTGTTACCCTGGACTTGAACTTGATCACTCATTTAGGGCTGTACAGCTCCATTTACACACCATCAAGCAATAAAGGGCAGGGTCAGCAAATATGATATTGTGGCTTGAATCAAATTATTTTTTATCTAATTGAAAACAGTGTTTTTGGCAGGCCCTGCTTTCCTTCCAGAGGGGAAGAGGCTGATTCCTGCTGCTCCCGCCCTTGCTGTCTTCTGCCTGCCCAGCCTCAGAAACGGTTTGTTTATTGAAGAAGATAAGCGAATTAAAGTCCCTGGCTTCTGCAAAAAGAATTAAGAAAGGAAAGAGGCTCTAGGGAAGGATCAAAACCTGCCAGAGACGCCCAGGGAAGGAAGATCTCCAGGGTACTGCCATGAACTTCCATGCTCACCTCCGAGCACAGGGAGCAGGTCTGGGCCAGTGGCATCCAGGCACTGTAAGGACCGGGCTACTGAGACCTAAACCAAGGCCCATGCTGCCTGTGCCCAAACACACAGCCCACAGAACTGTGCCTATCATGGGTGGTGAACTCAGAAGAGGACCATGGCTGATGCACAGGATCAGAACCTGCGGCCCACATTTGGTGCGGTTAACTGGAAGCCTACAAAAACATTTTTCTTTAGGCTTCAGAATTAAAACAAAACTAAGAGCTTTGTGAGCTAATGCCTAACATATTGAAAGACTTGATACCGAAGATGGATGCCGCGCCTGCCCACGATCATCTAAACACTCAATACTATTATGAGGAAGCCACAGGGCATTCTTCAGGAATTGACCAGCTGACACCCCTACGGTGTGGGAAATAAAGGGACTCAGAATTGCAACAACCTCGAGGAAACAACAAAGTCACTAGACCTGCGCTTCCTGATTTTTAAGTCTTACAAGGCAGTCACAGCAATTTTACAGTCCAGACTTTCCAAAGGAGAAAGAATAGATGGAGGGGAGGGAGAACTGGAGAGATGGTTCAGCCATCAAGAGCTCTCGATGCTTTTGCAAGAGGCTCTTAACTACCTGTAATTCAGCTCTCACATACACACAAATAAAAATAAAATACATATTTTAAAAATTATTTTAAAAGTCAAAGTCAGGTACAGACTTGTATGTGTAGAAGGAAATGGTTTTCAGCAAATTTTGAAATGAAAACTCAAAGGAGGTTCATTTTTTGAATTGTCACATGTGTGAGTAATGATACTGTTTGAAGTACATATCAACCTGTAGCACTTATCACAAGACAAAATTTAAGCACCGTGCATTTAAACAGATGTTACCTAAGCATGTCCTGTTCCATGCAGAGGAAAACACAAAGTAATGTTTATAAACATTAAATAAGCAAAAATTCTTCAAATACAGAAACTTCTGATGTTAAATTAAAAAAAAAACAATATTAAAATGTTTCCAGTACTCCAAAGGTAGCATTCTTTAAAGGGAGTGGCAAATGAAAGAGTGAGGAAAAACTGGCCACACATAATTTAGTAAGACTTGTACTGAAAGAAAAGACTATATATACAACTGGACAAAGAGGAAAAGCAGTTTCCTTCAAACAGACAAAACAAACCGCCAGATGTGTAAGTGGACAACAAGTAGATTCTAAGTGGGCAATCTTCATCACAAAGGAAATGCAAGTCATATCAGAGGGAGCTGCTATCACGTGATCCAACAGCTACAGTACCAACCTTCTTGAATGTCAGCAAGAGGTCAGTCAACAGACCGCTCCACAACCGCATTTATTATTGACACTATGTGTGCTACAGTGCGTGTTTAGAGGTCAGAGGACAAGGTGGGGGAGGCTACGGTCTCCTTATACCATGTGAGCTCTAGGGAGATGCTCAGCTTCTCACAGTTGGTGGCAAGCACCTCTACTGCTGATCCCTCTTGAGACTGCCACCTTGATTTTTGAGACAGGGTCTCTTAATGGGCTTGAATTTGGCAGGCAGGCTAGAATGGCTTATCAGTGTATCTCAATAAACGCCATTTCCACCTCCTCAGAGTTTCAATTACAGGCATTCACCAGAATGCCCAGAATTTTATGTGGCTTCTGGGGATTGAACTCAGGTCCTTAGGCTTGCATGCCAAGGGCTTTAATAAATGAGCTATCTCTCTAGCCCCCTAATTTTCTTTGTAAATGCTTTATGAAGCCTTCATTCACAAACTGGGGAAAGTGGGAGGGTTTCAACATTTTCTTACTATGTCAGTGTCTTTCATTCCTTCCCTTTCCCTACTGGCCTCCCCCAGGCCTTTCCCCCACTCTGGCTGGCTTCCTCCCTTTCCTCCCAAGATCATGCTTCCTCCTACTTTCTTATCACATTTTTCATTTCCCTGTCCTATAAGCTTTCTTATTCCCATCAAGATCCCCTTTCCTGTTTCCTAACATAAAAATAGAGATAAATAAAGACATACACACACATATATACATAACTTCAAACTTAGGTTCTGCATTTAAAAGAAATGGTCTTTGAGTCTGGGTTTTCCTACAAATGTCATGATTTCATTTTTTGTCACAGCCGAAAGAACATTATGTATCTGGAGCACACTTCCTTTATCTGTTCATCTGGTAATGGGCACCTGGGCTGATTCCATTTACCACGATTATGAATAGTGCAGCAATAAGCCTGGATGTGCAGCGTGTTAAGAGTCCTTTGGCTACCCAAGGGTGGGCAGCTGGGCAGATGGAGTGTTAGTCCGTTGAGGACCTTCCACATTGACTGTGACAGTGGCCCTCCCAACCAGCATCTCTCCAGCAGGAACTAAATACTCTTCTTCTCCCACACCCAATTACACTGTTTTAGCCTGAGTTTCCAGGGCTGGTAAGATGCACAGTGGTTGAAAACACTTGTTACCCTTGCAGAGGCTAGGATTCGGTTCCAAGAAGCCTAATTGTGGCTCATAACCATCCATAACTCCAGTTCCTGGAATCTATCCCCCTCTTCAGATCTTCACAGTTACTAGGCATGCATGTGGTATACATGCACATACATTACATACATACACACATACATAATACATACATACATACATACATACATATATATATATATATTTGTGGAAATGCTCATATACATAAAATAAAATAAATAAATATTTTTAAAAGAAAACAGCATTATTCCTCTCACTTTCTTTGTATGAAAAGACCTGATACACAGGGCTTCCAGTGGCAAAGTATAAGTACTCCCACTGACAGAATTTGATGGGAGCATGTGGAAGAATACAAAGATCGTTCTCAAGGTTTCA
The DNA here is from genome assembly GCA_028658305.1 of Pachyuromys duprasi. NCBI lineage: Eukaryota > Metazoa > Chordata > Mammalia > Rodentia > Muridae > Pachyuromys > Pachyuromys duprasi. The sequence goes on from CM053748.1 coordinate 58,943,997, forward strand.
GTGTTTGGTGAATGGTGTTGGGTAGTTAGCTAACAGTTTGGTGTATATATATGATTCTTATCTCACACCAACACATGTGTAATTGGAATTTGCAAAGAGTCACATATGAGAAAATTTTAATTTGAATGGTCCTACAAGATAATGAGGACAGTGGATCTTCTTTATGGGCTAACAAAAGTTGAGATACACAAAAGACTCAAAGGCAGAGTAAGCTGAGACAGCAGAATAGACCATAGGTTAAATAATCTTCCAGAAGGAAGACAATCTGAGGAAAAAAAATTAAAAGGAACTTCAAACCAGTGGTGAATATATTTTCCTGAACAATTAGGAGTATAAATACAAAATAACCAAGATACTGAAAGTTAGTCTCCCCAAAATCTTCTTTTATGGAACAAAACCTGCAGGCCAAACTTGTTCCCTTGGGTACAATCAATAGCTACTGTGATATGAATCCAGACCAGCCTTCCCCAGAACCTGGGGGTCTCATTTATTGCATGTGTATGGCTCAAACATGGGTTCATTCCTGCTACTAACAGGGAGCTTTCGACATGAACCATAGAATCCTGCATTGGATTGCAGATCACAGATGGGTAATGGTGATATCTAGTAAATTCTGGGATTTAATTAACCGTTATATAACAACATTGATCTCTCTGTTATGGTGACTGTACCACAGTCATAGAAGATGTTTATTTTAGGGTTAAGGGCATCAGGTGTGCAATGATTGTGTAGATCTAATGATATTCCTAACTGAATAGCTCATTACAAAACACACACACACACACACACACACATACACACACACTTAGAGTAAGAAGGAAGCTTATGCAAGCTAATGCTTGCTACGCAGCCATGAGGAGCTACCTGCATTCTATCCCAGAATCCACCTAAAAACCCAGACAGGGTGGTGTATGTGGTGTGTTTATAATCCGTGCTTGGGAGGTGGGGACAAGCAGAACCTTACTGATCAACCAGATCAGTCTTCTTGGTGAGTTCCAGGCCAGTGATAGGCCCTATCTCAAAACACAAGGTAAAAGCTATCTGAGGAATGGCCACCAGGCTTGTTTTCTGCCCTTCAGGGCAGAATAGTTGTGAGCAGTCTAGACAGGGAAGGCATAGCTCATCACTCAGACCTTTATGTTTTTCTAACTTGTTTCCATATTGCTCAATGATACTTCCATGTGGCTGCCTTAATTGTTTGGACCTTTGGAGATTCTCTCTGTGTTCTGGTGCCTAGCACAACAAACAGTATGATCTGTCTTCCTAAGATAAGTTAGCACGTTTCTGGTCCCCTGTGCATTTGAGATGCATTGAGCATCTGGACTATAGCCCAGCCTCTTACATTCCCCATCAGGAGGACAGGACCAGCGACTCTCCCTCTTTTTGGTGGATGATCTGTCACTTAGTTCTCATGGAATCAAATGGAAGCAGCCTTTGGGGACTGCAAACAAATATTCCACTTCCCTTTCATAGACTTTGCAAGCCTGTCTATGAAAGCCACTGTCTTGTCAGAAGAGGGGCAAAATATAGTAATGGTGTGATATTTTCTTCTTCTCATAGATTCACACACACACAGGCTCCCTCGGTACCCACACAGTCATCTTGGATGTTACAGTGGCAACCAATGGATACTTTGTGAAGACAATGGTCTATGAAATGAAATTGAGGTAGACCAAAGAGTAACTATTGGGGTGGGGGTGGGGGTGTATGTGCGCGCGCGCGCGCACACGCCATTCAGAAACCAAAGAAACATCAGTTTTCCTAAGAAGCCAAACTGGAAAGGACAGGGTGAAATACCCTGCAGATACTGGGGAAGGAGAGAATAAAAGGCAATTACATTAGGAAACACCCCGGGGTTCTTTCTGTAATTTGTTTTGTTTACTTTCAAATAACGGAGATGGTTGAATTATATTGAATTGTACTTATCTAAAAATCTAAATTTGTACACTTACAGAGTTAGCACTGACAGATGGAAGCCTGACCATCCAAATCAAAATTCTCAAATAACAGCCCTCCACCCTCTCAACATTTGAGTGTTATTTCAAGTCTGGTCTTGGGGTCTGCCCATCTGTCTGTGTCTGTCGGACTGTGTCTGTCTGACTGTGTCTCTCTCACCTTCTGTGGCATAGCTGAACTGAAATAAATACATCAGTTACAAAGGCACAATCATGGAGTTGTCTAGAAGCAAATATTTGGCTTTGACATGCTTTGCTGGCATTGGATGGTTTTGAAGCCAGAGCTTCCAGGACAGGAGACTCATAGAAAGAGAAATGAGCCAAGACTCACCATGGCCCCTTGGTTTGTCCTTTGGGCGACTTCTCTCTGCAGCCTGGCCACAGCCAACTTCTCCCTGAAGAGACAAAAGCGTGCCATTAATTGCGAATTCCTGGGGCTGAGATAGCACCACATGGCTGGGAAGCATTCTTCTGAGATCTCTAGGGGAGCCCCATCCTTTAACTTCCCTCCTTCCCTCCACCATATCTAACATTAAATATTTAAAGTGACTGGTCCCTGCGGCATCATCTCTGTCTAGCATCACAGTCCTCACCCTTTCATTCTGAACTTCATAATAGAGACTAAATATTGGTTGCCAGGTTAAGCAGTGCTCATAACCTCATTCGCTTTATCCCTTACTTTTCTGGGGCTGTTTCACTAGTACTTTAGTATTGACTTTACTTATATATTTTAATTGTTTGTTCTTCTCCTTTATAACCAAGTTGAAGTTTAAAAGTGAACAAAACATAACTCTACACAGAAAAACAGAAAATCATTTGCATGCTTGCTATACAAAATGAACTCTATCGGGCATTTGTCTGTTATCCTATGAGCCTGATGGCTACTCACTCTATAAAAAAGGAAAGTGAAAGTCAAAGAGGCTACATGAACAGCTGAGCTCTGAGCTGGGGTGGGAAAGGATTAAATGTTGGCTTTCCTTGCATCAAAGTCTAAACTAAAAGCTCTGCATATTAGTTCTCAAGGCCTAAGATTTTTTTAAATATAGATTTAAAAATCAGATCATGAGTCGGTGAGCTGGCTCAGAAGGTACAGGTGCTTGCTTTGAAAGACCACAGCCGGAGGTGCATCTGTGAGCTGTGGGACCCACAGGAGGAAAGAGAAAACTGCCCTCTGAAAGCCAGCCTCTGACCTCCACATAAACATGAAAGCACACACAATAAATGAATGTATGTTAAATCAAGTTTAGTGTTCGTACTTCATATTCTTTATGATCACACTTCAAGTATATAGAAGATTTCACTGAAATGCTAAGAATGCTTGTGATAATACATGCATTTTGAAGGGCTTTTCAATTTTTTGAACAGTGAACAGGTGACATAAAGATAAGAAGCAGCTTCTAGCCAGCTCCCAGTCTTTGTGACAATTTTCCCTGAAATTCCTCTCCCTCTAGTGAGATGAAAGTGCCACTTCATCCCTCTTCCCATCCAGCTGCGAGCGAGCACGGATGGGGCTGTTCCACCCCCTGGACCAGAAGTGCAATTCCAGAACTTACAGGAAAAGTCTGGTGTGGCACCATGTACCCCAGAAGCCAGCAACTCTCAGTCGCGCTGCAGGCTTCTCTCCCTCCAGCAAGAGAGCAGTAACTGGCTTGTATCTTGTAGTTCTTATCCAGACAGCCAGAGCTGCTGTGAGGTCATGAGTCCAGCAGTCCTGCCATGCCCACAGAACCATGGCTGCTCTGGTCCTCCCTGACCAGTTTGCTGTCTGCCCTGACACTACCTACTGCACCAAGAGATTTCTCTGATGAAGTCTGAGAGCTGCACCAGCTTTAGAAAGGACTCAAAATAGGGAGCCAGGAACTGGTGGGGGAGTAGACCTGGGCCAAGTTAGGGGAGGGACTGGAGAGTGAATACGGTCAACTACATTGAATACACTATATGAAATACTTAAATAATTATGAAAAATGTTAATTAAAAAGAAGGCTTTGAAGACTAGCTCCCAGGAATATCCAGTCTGGAATAATGTCTCCTTGGAAAGAACCAATGTTGCAGGACTGGAGAAATGGCCTTGTCAGTGGACAAGGCACTTGCTGAATGAGGGCCTGAGTTCAAATCTCTAGCATTGCTATACACATTTCTGTAACTCCAGCTGTATGGGGGGAAGAGGCAGGAACATCCCTGGAGCCCTTAGGCTGCCATCCTAAATCTAGGTTCAGTGACAAACCCTGTCTCAAGAGATTAAGGCGGAGAGCAACAGGACAGGTGCCCTTTTCTGGCTTGGCACACACATGTATAGGTGATACATGTAAATACATACATAAGAGAAGGGGCTATTACAGCAAAATAAGCCATGTGTCTGCAGGTGCTGAGGAACACTCATTTCTCAGAGCAACCTTTGCTGGAATCGGAGGTCAGGACACAGTATGCAGGCAAACATCAACTCCAGGAGAGGAAAGTTACTCCAAAGACAAGGTTAGAATTCAGATTCAGCCTTGCATCATGGTATTTTAGTTAATCAATATATTAATTGAAAATGTAATGTAAGGTTAGAATGGGATGCACCAAAAGATGAATGCCACAGGAACACTGAATCCTGATCTAGCCATGAAAAAAGAAAAAGAAAAAAAAAAAAAGAGCTCCTATTAAAACAAAGGAAGTGACCAAGTAGTAGAAAAGATGGCATCTTTGCTGCAGTCTTCCCTCTATCTATATGTTGACGATTGTGGGATCGAGTAATAGACCCAATGAAGGTGGCAGAAACAAACAGCTCAGTCTTTTTCATCAGTAATCTGGTTTGCCCTCCTGGCACATCATGGCTTCTAAACTGTAGTCCCCAAATGGCTGGGAAGCCAGGTGGAACCAGCATCTTTTTCGTGCTAATTGAATGTTCTTACAGTTTCCTGTAAAAATAAAAATAGGTAAAAAACCAAAGAATGCTTGCCTTTTAAGCTTCCCACAGAAAAATGTACAATCACGCTCCCATCTGAAGGGTTTAATTCTGCTGACAACAGACAACTGCAATTTCATGACACATCCCTATTTTGTTCTGCCACAAAGTCGGGAGCTCATTAGGAAGCTGGTACTGAGTTTATGATTACAAAACCAATGCCTGGGGGTATGTGATCAAAAGCCACGGATCCTTATCTCCAGAGCAGGAACAAAGCACAATATCAAAACACACAACAAATCAGACACAGCACTCCCTTCACTTTCAGTTCAAAGAAACATAATGTTTAAGTCCCAGGGAGAAACAGACCCTCTCTTCTTAACACATTTTATACCTAAATGGAGAATTAGTCTCAGGTTGCTAAACTCCATCAGTATATCACTCAGGGAGATGGCTCAGTGGGTAAGACTACTTGATTTGCAAGCATGAAGACCTATGTTCCAATCTTTTAACACCCATGTAAAAAGCCAGGCATGGCCACACATGTGCCTGTCACCCCAGTGCTGGGCAGGGGCAGAGACAAGAGGATTTCTGGGGCTTGCTGGCCACCAGGCTAGCTCTAGGTTCAGTGAGAGACCCTGTGTCAAGAGAATAAGAAGGAGAGTGATACTGGATGGCACCCAACATCATGCTCTGGCCCCAACCCAGGACAGTAATATAGGAGGATGAATTTTCTTTTAGTGTGAACTATGGATCTGTAAAATCTGACTGGTGGATCTGCAAGGAAGCTCATGCGCGAACGCTTCCCAGTGAAATCCCTGAAACTTGTAAAAATCCTGGAAACAGCTGCAAGGCTTCAGCGTTTAGAAAAACCCTTCCCAAAGAGAAGCCAACCAGAAACGGGAGTCTTTGTTCAGTGTGTGATGAGTGCAGAACACAGACTTGGGCTTCTATAGTGCCTTCCGGTGCACCAGAGTTGATTCCAGAATTTTCTATAAACAAATTCGGTATTCATTAGCTTCTCTATAAGGGACCCACCAGTCCCACATACACTGGGCAGGAAGAATAGAAGTAGCCATGTAGGCGTCCTGAAGGCAAAGCAGCAAAAGTACTACAATAAGTGTGAGCTAACACTTGTGCTCACTATTAAGTCCATCCTTACAAACAGCTCCACACTGTGGAGTGGAGAACAGATACATAGCCATGTAGTGGAGGACTGAGCCATGCCACCGCACGCACATCAGCGAGCCACGCTGCACCTCAAGCTGCTACAGATCCTGTGTTAAAATGTCACTATGCTGCAATGTGATATAGACTCTGTGCTTTGATGGCAACATCAGATGTCATGTGGGATCCCTATTTCACCTTTCCAGAAAAAAAAAACATGTGTGCTCAGACATATTTTGAAGAATAAAATTTTACAGCACTGAGGACTTTGCAGATCCAAAACCAGTTTCTTTCACTGTGAAAAAGATTCTGTGGTGTTCAATCTTCCTGTGAAACTTTCCCCTGCACATACAGGTTCATGTCAGCCCAATCTCAGTTCTTATATGCCAATGCAGTTAAAACTTAATAATGTATGTGGTAACTAAAATACATGCTCCTCATGGTCAGCCTTATCAACTAGACACAACCTAGAAACATTTATGAAGAGTTTCAGTAAGGGATTGTCTACAGGGCTTGGTCTGAAGTCATGGAGGGGAACTGTCTTAATTAAGATAATGATATAAGAAGACCCAGCCTACCCTGAGTGAAACCATTCCCTACGCAAAGGGGCCCAAATGTGTGAAAGCAGAAAACTTGAGTTGAGTAGAAGCAAGTGGCTGTTTTCCTGCTTCTGACTGTGTATGTGGTGTGATTGACTACTTCAAGCTCCTGCCACTGTGACAGCTAGGATGGACTATAATCTAGAATCACAAGCCTAATACCCTACTTTCTCCCTAAGTAGATTTTGGGTCAGGTATTTTATCACAGCCATGGAAAATGAAAGTAGGACAGGCATATCAATTTACATAGAACAATTTTGTAACAGAAACTACATAATCCAATGATAAATTAAAACTCTAGTTCGCTCAGCAAACACTAATGAAAGTTTATTCTAGGCCTGGCATTAGTTATAGTACGAGGAAATGAATACAAATAAGACAATTCTAAATTCAGCATGTGTGGGGCATGCAACCATAGAGAATGTCCCATACATTCTTTACGGTTGAGCACATCAACATAGGGGCCCAGCACTAGAAAACTGGGAAAGGAGTTTGGGGAATGACTATGACAGCAGATGTTTGTCCCACTTGGATAGAGCCCTGGGTTCCATCCACAGAGCTGCAGAAATCAGGCATGGTGGGACATACCTGCAGTACCAACAGCTCGGAGGTAAAGGCAGGGCTGCCTATAGTTAAAGGTCATCCTTGGAATCCCAGACCCACAGGAGCTAAATATAGTAGCATGCATTTGTGAACCGAGTGCTAGGGATATGGACTCGGGTGAATACATAGGACTTGTGGGTCAGCTAACTTAGCCTGCTTCCATAAATCTAGGTCAGTGAGAGAGACTATCTTGAAAACCAAGGTAGACAGTACCTGAGGAACACCTGAGGTTGACCTGTGACACACACACACACACACACACACACACCACTACCACTACCACCAAATTCCAAGTGCCAATGTATCCTATAGCATAAAAGAAAAATGTGAATCCAGATCCCCATATGCACACATGCTCAGTCACAGGCTTTGTTTCAATCAACACTCCTTCCCAGTTTTCCCTATGAAGATACTGCCAAATGCCTAGAGGGAAATTAGATAAATGACTGTTTTCATCTGTGCCTTCAGGCGGGGTGTTATGCTCTAAAGTCTTTGGGGGGAAAGGTTCAATTCATCATCAGCCAGCTCTGCTTCTAACCGAGTCCCAAGAATAGGAGCCCCAAGAATAGGACCCGGTGGCGATCTGGTATGTGTGTGGAGAGAACAGGTTTGCTCTCCCGAGGAGTCCGAGGACCATTATCTGCACACACAGGCATCCTGGGGAGTCACCCGCTGCAGAGGGCAGGACAATGCCAAGAGGCAGGCGCACCTGTCGCTTGGGCAGATGGGAAGACCAGTGGCAGCTTTCCCCGAGTCGGGGCTAAATTAATTAGCCTTTCCACAGTGCTTCCTCTCATTATGCATTTCTCCCGATATGGAAGGAGAGGACAGATTTTAAACAAAGTTTCGTAGGGCACAACAAAGACCAATGAAAACTCTACATCTATTCTTTTCATTTCTTACATTCTGAAATTCTTTAAGGCACCATAAATCGCTCTTCCATTCCATGCTGGGAAAATCTGTTGACATTTATGATAGATGAAAGTCAGTAAGTTGGGAGTGCTACAGATCTGTAGACTTACACAAACGTTCCCCAGTCACTGAGTAACTCAACAGGTAGATTTCAGGAGCACACAAGAAGTTAATGGTGTTGTGTTTGCTGGTAGTCACCATTCCTCTCAAACCAAGAGAGGTTTCCTCTCAAAGAGTCTCCTGTGTTGGAATACACAGGTAAAAAATAACAACCCAGGTGTGTGGTGCATGCATTTAATCCCAGCACTAGGGGAGTCAGAGGTCAACAGATTTCTGTGAGTTCAAGGCCAGCCTGGTCTACAAAGTGAGTACAGGACAGCCACGGCTACCAAGTGAAAGCTTGTTCCGGGAAACAAAACAAACCGGGAATCTACCCTTTAGCAGCTTGCCTCTTGTGGGCATTCCTCTGTGAAATTGGTGAAATAACTCACTTGGTACATAGGATCCGAGTTCCAGCTCCAGAATCCATGCGAACAAAACTGGATCTAGAAGCACAGACATGCAAATCCCAGCCCTGGAGACACAGGGTGGATGGGTATCCGGAGCTCACGCTACAGCTAGCAAAGCCAGATCTGTGAGCTGCAAGCCAGTGAGAGACTATTAAAAAAAAGGAAGAGAAATGACAACTGAGACTGTCCTAACCTCCATGTGTGCACACATACACATGTGTGCACCAACTCACACACACACAAAACAAATCCTTATTCATTCTCAAAACTGTCCTTACATTCTAAAGAACCAAGATGCAAATGAAACCTACACTTCCATGTATTAAATCAATCACCCAGTTCCGCACTGAATTATCTGTGCTATCAGTTCTCTCTGCTGGTCTATTTCTCTTCCCTAATAGTCTGTGAGATGCTAGAGGGTTAGGACCACATGATGAACGTGTACAGGGCACAACACCCACATAAAAGCTGTCTATAATCCTGCTACTGTGGTGCAGTGGGGTGAGGCAGGAGGATTCCTGAAGCTCAAGCATGCCAGTGTGGCCAAATCAACGGTCTCCAGGTTCAGTGAAAGATCCAACATCAAAACAAACAAACAAACAAACAAAAAAGCCAAAATGTGATCAAAGAAGATACACAATGTTGATGTCTGGGCCTCCCACAAGAGGGCACACACATTCACGTGTACCCATGTGCACACAGGGATACACACACATGCAAACCCACACTGTGCACACATCCACGTAAGCCACAAGAGAAAGAAGTTAATCCCCATGTATCAAAGTTTGACAACTGTTCTAGTGTGAGCACACGAGAAGAAAAGGTATCTCTGTGGACATCCTAGGTACCACGTACCATCTTGGTGTGTGCTTTTTAAAGATGCGGTTAATTTGTCCGTCTGCATCTTCTCCTTTTCTTCTCACTTGGAACCATCATCTTTTCCTAGGATAACATGTGCTTTTTATGCTGAAGTGTTAGATAAAGTTAATGGGGCCTCCTGTATATAACATGAAAATGAATGGATGTGATGCCATTCTCTTCTCTTCCGATCTCTTTCTGGGGCAGAATGTAATCACAACCATCTCCTACAAATGAGTCTGCAAAATGCGTACAGGAGTAAACCATCCCTTACTTGGAGATACAGCAACTTTTATTAACCGCTGCACTGATCTCCCTTGAGTGCCATCTCTGGACAAAGACTTCACATAGAGCTCCATGAGATATACTTTTATGAAATATTGAGAACCAATTCCTGAACTAACGTTTACTTCTAAAAAATGCTGTTTGTAGACAAGGGGTTTTCTGTTTAAATATTTTTTTAAAAAAACTTGGAATTCCCTACATTCTCCTGAATCTTATTTCTTTTTAATATTGAAATTCTACTCAAAAGAAACCCAATAAGTTAATAAAACTGTGTCCTGTGATGTTCCACACCCCCCTCCCGTCAGTTCTGGCAATATGCAGATTCATGGTTGTATGTAGCTGAATAAAGAATAGGGCTTCTTCAGGAAAACACATGCTGTCTCCTCACACATGAAAACAGCCCTTATGTGACAACTAATTGAGTTCGCCATGGCTTTCAACTATCAATGGCCTTGAAATTTCATTCTGGCTCTGTTTTGATTGAAGGCCCTGAGATGGTGTTATGCAAAGATTCAAACCATCTGTGTAGCCTCAGGACAGGAGGCTTGTGAGTTTTCAAATGAAAAGGCCCCGGGACATCAACGAAATTCTGATGGACAGTAACAAGAGTCTGTGCAGAAAAGTTTCCTTCTCCAGCACAGTGAGCCATGGGCCTCATAGTGAATTCTCGGCAGAATAGTCATATTTAGGCATTACTGGGGATACTGTCCACTCACTGCTGAGAACACTACCTGCTGATCTGGAGGAACTCTGCTCTCCTCTGCTGAAGACTGAAAGTCCACTCACAGCCCTGGAGCAGCCTGTCCCAGACAGGCAGCATGTGTCAACAGGCAGGGGCACAGACAGAAATATCTGCTCAAAATAACCATTCTAGTTTGAAGTCTGAACCCAGGACCTCAAAGTTGACCTATTAGGAGACAGGGGACAAAAGGCTACTGAACTGATCATGTTAAAACAAGGTTGTTAGAACAACTCTTAATGAATACAGGTCATACAAAACAGGGAAGTTGTGTAATCTCCTCACACACTAACTTTTAGGGAAAACAGAAGGTAAAGAAGTATGCGTGTGCACTGGGTTGGTGCTTCAACAAGCCTCTGAAGAAGAGAGATTGCCAATAAACCTCCAGGAACTCAGCAAGAGGCACTGAGTACATTCCAAAAGCACTTGGAATGAATTAATCTAGCCAATGTCTTGATTTTCGCTTTTGAGGCTGTAGGACTTGAAGGCAATCCATTCTGTTGTTTAAGGTTCCTTGTTCAAGGCACCATGTTAGACAGCCCTAGGAAGCCAACACATTTCTCGAAGAAATCTCTCAACTATGTTCATTTGAATGTGATCCATCTCTCTGAATAAAAGATAAACCGTCCTAATTGAAACATCCCAAATCTTTTACCTTGTGTGTGTATCTAAGTCCGAGTAGAGAATATGTCAGATTACAGGCTTTTTGAGTGATAAAGTCTGTGGAAAAACTCCAAAAAATCTGAAAATGTTGGTGTCAAAAATGCCTTTTGTCCCAAGCATTGTGGGCCAAGGACACTCCAACTGGACACACACAAAGAGTTTGATATGGTTAACAACGCCCTAAGCAAAGGACAGCAGATTGTTAACAAAGGGAGCATTGAGGAGAACGAGGGAGGGAAGTGTTTGTGTCAAAATGGCAGTCTACCTCTTAAATATCAAGAGTTGCAGTACACGAAAGCAAACAAGGGACATGTGACAACACAATCATATTTATGGAAAAGCTCTGCGTTTTTTTTAACCTAAGTAACTCAATACAGTTGGGTAATATTTCTTAAAGAAATTAAAAGTAGCTACAGCGATCCAAACAAGACCATGGCTAAATCTCCACAGGTGTGTAGAATCTTAGCCCTGGAGATGTGTGTACATGTATGTGTATGTACACGTATGAATATGTGTGTGTGCATGTGTGTGTGTGCATATATGCAGAGGCCAGTGGTCACTCTCCAGAGCCTTAACAAGGTTTTGTTTTAGATAAGGTCTCTAATTGGCCTGGAACTTCCCTAGTAGGCTGGAGTAGCCAGTGAGTATTCCAGGGTCACACCTGTCTCTGCCTGCCCAGAGCTGGATTACAAATGCACAGCAGCACACTGGCTTTTCACACAGCTCCACAGTCTTGAACTCAGGAACTGATGCCTTCGAGTGCTTTTACTGCCTCAGTCTCTCAGCTATCTTTACTCAGTCTCTTGTGAGGTTTGGCACATGGTAAGATACAATCTTTATTAGGAACATATACATTTGGTCTTCTAAGGCAAGGATGGCTTCTGTCTACATGTGTGTGATTTCTGGGGGCATTTGTGGATGGTGACAGGGTTAGGTAGGTAGCCTCTAGTCTCGCAACTGTTCTGCATACAGGCAGTTCCCACAGCAGGTTTTATGAACCCAGGTGCCTACCAAAGGAAATCATCATTAGTACTTGAGAACACTGTAAGATAACTCTGTGTGTATATGTGTGTGTTCATATGCAGGTGGTTCTTCATGTCCACTGTATGTATATTCATGTGTGTATATGAGAGCATATGCACACATGTACACATGTATGTTTGGAGGCCAGAGATTAACCTTTGTCTTGGGCTGGAGTTGGGATAGAAATATGTCATGGAGAATAGTAAAGCTGTCACACACACACACAAACACACATACACACACACTGGGCTAGGTAAAGAAAAGAAAACTCACTATTTCAGAAGTCACTGTAATTAGATGCTGTAGTTTAGCAGGACACAGGTGCCTCTCCTTGTCAGCAAACTCTTAGTGACCCAACAGTCTTTCCTGCTCCATCGAAAAACAAGCTTTGTAAATAATGATACCAGAATGAAGATCCAAGGAGACCTTACATACCAATTTAATACTTAAAGATAAAGAAATGAAGCCAAGATAACAAATATCTTGATGATGAAAACATGAGTGACTACAAAGTAAATAACTGATTAGGAAATAATCATCACTCTGGGTCAAGTCCATTCTGTTTCTAGAGAGGATTGATGTTTGGAGGAAAGTGTAAGGATATATGAGAAACAACCAATCGACATGTACAATAACTGACACTTTGATGGGTTGTGACCTAGCCCATTTACAAAAAGCAAAAGGGAAATTCAGGCTTCATTACAACTCCTATCTGAAGGGTGGGCTGGATCAGGAGGAAGGCTTATCTAGAGTACGATATAAACAGACAGCAAGTTATTCCTTCCATAGAAAAGCCTTTTTCAGCAATCACTCCACAGTAAGTAGAAATGCCCTCAGGAGTGCCTTCTCATCCATAGTTACCACCTACTGCTGAACTGCCAGCAGCTAACACATTCTGCTAGTATGGAAGGTGTAGTATCTAGTTGTACACCCAATGGTGAGCCTACCAGGCTCTATTGGATAATTCCAAACCCATGGTTAGTCATATGACCTTTAGTTAAACTCTGTGACACACACACACACAAACTACATGAATGCATTAAAGAGATTATTGAAGAGGAACAAAGTGTAGCAGGCATTAGAAGGAACGAAGATAGGGATGATGAAAGAAGCCAGAATGCACTATCTGCATGTAAGTCAAAGATCAACATGTGTTAACAAAAATATTTTAAGAGATTTGTTTGTCTTTTGTTTGTGATATAATTAAGTCATTATATTTTGTTTTTGTTTTTTTTCTAAGGAGCCATTGTTAGAAGGATCCTCATATCCAACAAAAATGACAACATACCACAGACAGGAACCATCTTCAGAAAAAAAATGAACAAACTAAGGCTCCCTAGGGCCTTAAAGGTGGCAAATAAAACCAGAATCTGGGACAGACAGATGGCTTGGTAGTTAACAATCCTCACTTCTTTTCCAAAGGACATATGCCAGTGGTTCTCAGCAGTCTGCCCAGGGGACATGATGCTCTTCTCTGACTTCCACAGTCACCCTCATACCTGTGTGCATACATACACGCACACACATATTTTTAAAAGAAGTATATCTTTGAAACATGTTATTCCCTGAACTCATTATTTTCATGATCTACAAATCTGCTCCTTTACCAGATACTGGGGAGACTTAGAAGGACTTTCCTTTCATTTTGCTCTAAGTTTCTTAGCACAGAGACATTCCCAACCCTTCCTGTAGAATCACCTCCCATATCTAACTGGGTGAAGGAAAGATGTGCTAGATGATGTTTGTCTAAATAGTAATGAAGCCATCTTGTTTCAGGTTACAAAAGCCCCCTGGGCCTAACCGTGGAGGGAGTTCTCACATCCCTTGTTTTTACAGCCAGGAAACCCAATGTTTCTCTGTGTAGCCCTGGCTGTGCTGGAACTTGCTCTGTAGACTAGGCTGGCATTGAACTCAGAGATCTGCCAGCCTCTGCCTCCTGGAGTGCAGGGATGAGATTCTCACAATCTGTTTGGTATTTGTTTGTTTGTTTGTTTGTTTGTTTTAAGACAGTATTTCTTTGTGTAGGCCTAGCTGTCCTGGAACTCACTCTGTAAGCCAGGCTTACAGAGATCGGCCTGCCTCTGCCTGAGTGATAAAGGCATATGCTTCTGCAGATTGCCTTGTATAAGAAATACCCAGCGGTCAGAAGCCACAATGGCAGACATGTTTACCATGTGCAGGGATTCCATTAGGGGAAGAGACCATTTAGACTTTGGCTAGCAGCCTAATACATATAGAAAAACAAACACTTTCTGACTAGGTACTAGGTACTAAAGCACAACCAAGAGCCAAAAGCCAAGACACAAGCTGTACCCCCTTTAGTCTAAAAGGAAAAGAAAACCCAGCAACAGACACCCGGGCACACAGACAGTATCTACCCTCAATACAGTCAGCCTGTCATGTATGACACATTGATAAATTAAACGAACAGAACCACTGCCACAGAAAGAAAAGAAAAGAAAGGGAGGAAACTCACAAACAGAGCCCACAAAGGATGGATAAGGAAGTTGGAAGAGAATACAAGCATTGATTAAAGGCCAGCAAGGAAAGCAAGATAGCTGCTGAGTCTCGCTCACCCCCCTGCTGTTCATGCTCACTGTATTGTTTTCTTTGGCTCGGGATGGGAAAGCTTTGTCCTCTGTCTAATAATACCATTATTTATGAAATGGAAGAAAAACATCCTGATAAGAATATACCTCAATAGAGAGAGAGAGAAAAAAAGAAGAATCCTTCTGTATAATCTGAGTACACAGATGAGAATGAAAGGCGTCTTCAAAGCAGTAACAATTACAAAGCAGCCAGAGGACAAGATAAGCAGGCACAGAGCCGCAGCACAAAGTCTATTCAACTGGCTGGGTTCCTTCTGTTACTGGAATCCAAGAACGGATCATGGCCACTCACTAGGGAAGCATGGCAAACTGTGAAACTCAGCCTGCGCCAGTATGTGGCTAGAGTGGGAGGAGTGTGACAGAAAAGAAGGGTGGAGGGAAGGCGAGGGAAAGACGGCAATATAATTCTTCATAATCCTTCTCTCAACATGACAGTCCTTGACCTACTACAAATCAATATAGCAGACACAGACTGTGAAAAAAAAAAGCCATACTCTTTTACACAGAGGCCCTGCCCATCAAAAGCTAGCTTGTAAAAATCTTCCCTTGGCCCATGATCTCACCAATGCTCAGTTTGTTCAAGCATTCACAATGTCGACTTGATAAATGAAGTAATTCTCACATTTTGGCTAGCATCTCGACTTTCAGGGTTGTAACTGTTGCTGCATATGCACACACACACACACACACTGCACTGAACTTAAGCAGTAGATTTTATAAGCTTGGATTTGTGAAACTCTCCAAACTCTTGGGTATAAATGGCTCCTCTCTCATCAGTTTAGATGCGTGGTGTAAACTGCACTTACCGGCTTGAGGATTACTTGGCAAGTGCAAGGCGATGCGGTGTTTCACAGGCCACCCTGATAACTTGGGAGGTTCAAATGTTATTATCACACAGATACCTGGAACCTCAGTGCACCACAGCCACGCGGCAGCCATAAACCTTTGGGCTTTGACAGACTGTCTTATCATAGCTCTAAAGATTCTTCCTCCACTAGGTGAATAATCAGCCAGCCACAGCGCTATATGCCTAAGCACAAATGTACAGAGGTGGCTCCTTTTGGAATAGAATGAGTTGTTGGATCTCAATGCAAATAGTATTTTGGAGCCTGCCATCATTCTAAGAGTGTGGGGACACTGTGGCAAGGCAGGCCACCCAGGAGCAGATGTAATCATCACCACATGACAGGTACTGACACCGTTCCTGGTGGATATGTGAATTTAGCCTTCTGGGTATGGCAGCAGATCCGCTTCTAAGGGAAGCCAGCATAGTTTACCCCTCTGAGGCAGTGATTGTGACAGCTGGGCTTGCTTTTAATTCCACTGACTGTTGGAGCAACAGAAGCTAGACAAGACTAGTCACTGAGTGTGTCTGTCATGTTGAATTTAATTTAATATGTAAATTGTATATACATAAAATAGTGTTGTTGTTTTTTTAAGAGGAAACTGCAACTTGTCCTAGAGGTAGGCAAGAGGACAATCAAAACCAAATTTTACTTTCAATGGAAGTTTGAAAGACCAGCTTAGCCTTTCTGAAGGATGACAAGTGTTGAAGTGTCATGAACATATTTAGGCAAGGAAGCAATTAAGCTCCTTAAAGCAAACTCTTATATGGATATAGAGGAACATCCTTAAGGTCAAATAACAATTAGAGCATCAATCAAGAGTTATAGGCCATATCCCATGGCATATATGAAGTCCTTGAGAGAGATCCTTTCTGAGCTCAAGTTCACTGGACTTCACCTTTCCTCTCAGCGGCCTCAGTCAGCCCTCACTGTTCACACAGACTGGACAAAGAAAACGAGCAACATCAGCACCGCTCATCTTCACACTTCCCGGGATCTCTCAGGTGGGACAGTGAAGGCATAGGGGCTTGTGCACATGTTTGCAACCTAAAAGTCAAACAAGGGCATGCTCTCCCACTCTCACTCTCCACAGGAAGTCTTTCGTGATGTGCCGGCTACTGCCTACTGTTGGCACTTGCGTGCTCTTTGTAACATCACTGACTCCAGTGACCCCAACACAGCGCTGATGATCTCTCTAGCACTATACGCATCTAGTGCTGCAGAACACACAAAAAATCAACTTATTCACATCTAGGTCGCAGTGCTGTTGGTATAGACATATGTTAACAAGTCAACAGTGGATATTAAGTAAGACATCTTTAAACAAAAACTCAAAACTGATTTAAGACTATTTTTTGGCTGATTAAAATGTGACTAGATGTCATAGGAGTTTGACTGTGCATTCACCTAGAAGCAAGAGTTCATTGTTTGTTAACTCAGTTATTTGAGGCAACTTATTAGCAAAGTTATCTATTATGGATTATGAGCACTGAGTGTATACACCCTACCAGTTGTTTTTACACCTATAAAAATGTAATTTAATAACCAAATGAATTAATAGGCCATAAGCCCCAGCGAGAAGCTATACTATTATTCTGCTAAACAGACAAAGTATTCAACTGGTCCCTGAGTTTACATTAACACATCTCACAACCTCATCAGAGAAGCTTCTGTCTACAGGAGATGATGGTTAATACACAGATCCACAACCACTCAAAGTTCAGAGAATAAAAGACCGTGGAAAGCGCAGCTCTAAATGGGACATCTGAAACACATCCTCTTTTCCCAAGGCTCAGGGGTCAGCATGGAAGAGGGGAAGAACGATTGGAATTGCTAGGGGTGACGGAAGACAGCACTGACACTGGTTTCCAGACATGACAGGGCTACTGCAATAAAAACATGGCAGTGGCTGAGATGGCATGCATATGATCTGCACAAGGTGAAGCCTGTGAAAATCTCAGTGCGGATGGGGAGGGAGTCACAGAGTTGTACCAGCTGAGGAGTTGGTGGCGATTGATGGACACTGAGGAGGGAAGAGTCAGTTTTCTTCAGGGATACGAGCCCTGACAGACTACCTATGCTCTAGTAGACAGCCCCACACTCAAATGCAGGCAGCACTAAGTGGGGTTGGTGGGTTTCAAAATTAGCCTATGAAGTTTAAAGGGAAAACAGTGTGGGAAATGGGGAAGGAAGTAGAGGGGAAGGAACATGAGGATGTGGTTGTTCAAAACATATTATATGCAGGCATGACATTCTCAGATAACAAAAAACACGGAATTTTACTAAACCTAGAAGTAATTGTCTAAATGTTTCTGAGATTCTATGGGAAGAAGAATGTCTAATACATGTAATATGAGAGGAAGGAAAATGACATTTCATTTTAATGTATTAATTAACACAATAAATTAGAGGTAAGAATCATGAAGATGATGCTTATAATCAAGCAAAAGGCATCTGTGGGTATTAGAATGGGCTACAGCTCAGTGCCACAAACACACAGAAAAATACAGGGACTTCAGATCAACACCAAAGATGCTATCCACTCCACGGAATAGAAAACCTCAGGCTAATACTCATAACACTTCAAACAAAGGCCCACTGCAGTGGCAATCCAGACGTGGGCACTAGCTACTGACTCTGCATTTTTCAATTCAAAAACTGTCCTGGCACCCAAACACAAAGATCACTGAAGTCAGGAACTCACCAGAAAATGTGCCCATTGGCTGAAGCTAAGAGAATCTACTTCAGGAAACCTGAGCATATTGTTTAGTTTTTAAATAATTCTGTACTTTCATCTATCATAATTAATTGTCATATTTTTAATTTAATTTTTTCATATAAAATATTTTGATACTGTTTTCCCTCTCCCTCAACTCCTCCTAGACCTTTCCCATTTTTCTACCCATACAACTTCACATTCTCCAAAATCTCTCTCTATATATAAAATTTAAAAAACCCAAATCAAAACAAGTAAAACACCAAAAAGACAAAAATTGCCCAAATGAAACAAATCAAACCAAACACACACACACACACACACACACATACACCCTACTAGTGGGCATGGGGCCTGCCCACGAATGCTGTTGACATACCCATGGAAAAAAACTGATTTTCCCTTAGCCAGCATGTATCAACTACAAATAGCTTCTTTGTTAGAGAGGAGACACTATGTCCACTTTCCCCTCTCACAATTGTTGTATTTTTAGTCAATCATATATCCATATTTTTATTTTATATGTGTGGCAACGTAAAACTTTGTTAGGACCAACTCATATTTCACTACTGCAGAATTAAGAACCTATATACATATTGACTTTATTCTATAAAAATATTACAACTAAAAAAAGGAAAAGATACATGAAATTGAAAGGTCACAGTACTTAAATATTAAATTAAAATTTAAGGAAATATTAAGATATTTGAAAACCATTTGCACACTGCTTATCTGTTCATACGATGTTCATTAATTTCACAAGTGTTAATTTAGTTCTATTCTAGACCAGACATCAAAAATCTCCAAAACAAGGCTAAGAACAGTTCAGTAGTTAAAACATTTCCATGAAGACTGGAGTTCACATCCCCAGAACCCACATAAATGCAAAACAGGCAAGGTGCCCAACCAGCCTTGGGAGTCAGAGAAGAGGAACTCCATAAGCCAGATGGCCATACAGGAAGGTTCTAGGTTTGGCTGAGCATCTCTGCCCCAATAAATAAGGTGGAAGAATAATCAGGACTCTCCCCCAGCACACACTTACTCACAAGAAAATGTATGAGTAAAATAAACAAACAACAACAAAAACAGAACAAAAGGCATAGGCTGGGAGAGCTGTTCTGATGTTAACCTGGAGGGTTAGACCACATATAAACAGAGGTGGCACACAACAATCGCAAGGTTCACTGCCAAGGAACAAAGACATACAAACAAGCTGATACTAGGGCTCTGATAATTACTACAACAGGAGCCTCAACATCAATATCCAGGGTCCTCTTGGCCTTCCTTAATCAATTCATCTCTAGTAACTAGAAACACTCAAATGATACTAACACATTTACAAATCCTCATGGAAGGAAGATGAACTCACATGTAGACTGGTTTATGCCAGCTATTTCTCCGTGACCATAAACAAGTTGGACTGAGAGATGACTCCATTAGTAAACTGCTTGCCTTGCAAGCATGAGGACTTGGCTTCAATCCCCAGACCCCACACAGAGATCCAGGTAACTGTATGTGCTTCTATCCACAGCACTGAAAAGGAGATGGGAGGGTCCCAAGGCTCACTGTTCAGCCAGCCAGATGTACTTGATGAGCTCCAGGTCAATGAGAGAATAAAGTGGATGGTCCAAGTAGAACGACATCTGAGATTGTCCTTATATATTCATGTGAATATGTGAGCATGCATGTTTTTATGTCAGTTTGTGTTCTATTGCTGTGAATAAAGACCATGACCAAAACAATTTGGTGTAAAAGGATTTCTTTGATTTATATATTCCAGGTCACAGTCCATTGACAGAAACCAAGGCAGGGACCTGGAAGTAGGAAGTGAGCAAAAGGCATGGAGGAATGTGGCTTAGTGACTTGCTCAGCCTTCTTTCTTATATCACTCAAGACCACCTGTCCTTCGTGGGCTGGTCCTCTCACATCAGTCATTAATCAAGAAAACATCCCCACAGACTTGTCTACTGGCTAATCTGATGGAGGCACTTTTTCAGTTGAGGTTCTTCTTTCCAAATAACTCTAATTCTATCAAGTTTATGAAAATGATCCAGGATACCTTGCCTTATACCTACACACATATAAATACATGTGAACACTTTCCCATACATGCATAATACACAAAGAAAAAAAAAAAAGAAAGACAGAGCGAGAGAGGAGAGAGAGAGAACCAATGAGATAAAGTTGGAAGCTTAGGTTTGGAAATAGTACCTACTGCCTAAGCATATTCACTTGGATACAATGTCTTACCTTTGTGCTTCTGGGAAGAGGAAGTTAATAGAAAGTGAGGAGGAGGTGCCATGAGTTCGAGGTGTTAGCAGTCACTGGGGAGCACAGCTCCATGGAGACTGCAGTTAGTTGGAACAGCCCTTGTACAACTTCTGGCCAAAGACGGGCCGTTCATGAATAAACCTCCCACGGATATGAAGGCACATGATGTTCCCCAGCAAGAGCCCAAGTAACACTTGGTAAACGGTGATGAGAATAAACTTGAAAATGAAAACATAACATCTATAAGTCTCCTGGAGACAAGGCTCCCAAGAGGAGAAATGGACCCTTGTATCACAGAGAAAATAAGCACAAGAGATCAATCATTTAAAAGCAAAGTACATGGGTTCAAGATGGTGGTGCACACCTGCAATCCCAGCCCTTGGGTTACTAAGACAGGAAGATAATGAGTTTGAAGCTTGCTTGAGGGACATAGTGAGTTCAAGGCCAAGTGGGCTACATAATAAGAGCTAGGCCAGCCTGAGCTAATACTGAGATTCTGTGGCATGTGTATGTTATATATATATATTAATATGTGTATATATATGAATATGTGCATATATATATATATATACATACACACGTGTGTATGTGTGAGTTACAGTCACAGAACTTTCAGAAATCATTAGCTGAATCACAGGCGTTTTTGGCATATATGCATGTGTGCATATGCTGATTCACAATGCTCACACATACATTGTTTACATAGATGAGACATAAGATACATACAAGAGTAAATAATACAACATGGATATTATATATTACATATAATACACATAAGAAAACAATGCAAATGTAGCACTAACACTGAACTAAAATTTTATACAAATGTATGTTTTTATAATTGATAGAGATTTACCCAAATTCTATTCACTTGAAGAGAGAGAATCTCAATTCCGCAGCCTCCTGTGCAGTTAAGAGTTGCAGCCACTGAGCTCAAAGTGCAAGGAATGCATCAAAATATCATGTTGTCCCTTAAATGTGCACATATTAACATAGCACACAACCCTATACATGCCTACATATCAAAATACACAATGCCTCATAAACACATAATTGGAAATAAAAATTATTTTAAGAGCACTAAAACAAATTACATCAGATTTTCATAGCCTTTCATACCCGAACAATCAGTCAGCCAAATACACTTATCAAAGTCCATTCAATGTATCATGTTTTGGCATATTCAAAATAAACTCTTGCATGTCCTAAAAAGAATTTTTAATGAGCAGCTGCCTCAAAATTAATTAACATGAGTGGATCATACTACAAAGTTACAAGCTGGATCCCAATAAAACTAGCACAGTTTGGATGAGTGCCTCAGATTGCAAAGGACTGACAAACTCCAGCTAAAGGTGTCTTTACCACAGTGAGTGGAGAGGATGTGCAAGCACGCACAACATAAAAGCATGCAAAACACAGTGGTGATGTTTAGAAATATATTCTCTGAAACATCACAGCAGGCAGTTCTAGAACCCTGAGTTTCTAAGAGCTTTTTGCTAATTAATTTCTTTCCATGTCTTCTCTTTTATGTTGGAATCACATTGCTGGGAAAGTAGGATAAGAGTGCATCAGCAAGACTCTGAGTTTTCGGAAATCCCTAAGTTTTCAAACCAACCAATCACTTTACAGCCCATTAACCAATCTCTTTCAACTCTTGCTACTTTTCATTTAAACTCTGTTCATGTGCTAAATTCCAAAGCATATTAAATGGAACTGGACACATCTTGAGTAAAACCAACCCTAGGTTCATCCATGTTTTTCTTAATAATCAAAAACAGGCATAATGGATTGTTGGCACAAGTCTCATTTTCGCAAATAAAAATTCATACTCACCTAGGCCATGTCTCCATCTGCTTCTGTTGGTCTGGTTTCCACATCTGAACTTTTATTATTATATGTAGGCATATCATCCATGTTTTCTATCTAAAGATAATCCTGCCTTACTTTATCAAAAGGCACTAACAAAATAATAAGGTAAAAATATTCCCAATTCACAGCTCATCTTCCAGGTAACAGTAGATACATTAGATAAGTAGAAAATTATCCAAAATTTTAAAAAATTACAAATTTTAGAAAAAAAATACAAATTCATTCTCACTGAGTTGAGAATAAAGTCTTGGAGTTATAATATAGATACAGTCATGTACATAAGCCATTGACTGAGTGAGACCCCAAAATCAAATCCTCAAGAATGGGAATGTTTTGAGAATTAGTATGAAAAATAATGGTGAAGGTAGCATAAAAACATCAAGCACATAAATATTGGCCACACATATCGAGACCAAAGAACATACATTTGTAGTATAGCGCATTAGGCCAATACATATTAGCACAGAATCTGACACAGACAAACCTGGCTCACATCAAAGTACTGATGAAATCGCCAGAAACACAGTAGAGTATCCAGACACTTCCCCTTGGCCACACCCCACCTCTGATTCCCCCACCCCCTACCAAAGAGTTAGATAACTGATTCCATTTCCATCCAGATGGTGGGCGTCCTGGACAGACTTTGGATGCTGACGGAGTCTTGGGCATGCTTATTCAACGGGTTTTGAAAGGCATTATTCACTAATTTCATGTGGAAATGAAATTTCAACTTCCCATTGTGTACAAATAACTTGCCTACTTAGACCACATACAAAAAGTGCTTTTTTTTTTTTCTTTTGCAAGGCAGGAGGAGACGGCTGGAATGTAAAAGCCTTCCAGTGTGTGTCTCTGGCTCAGACCCAAGCTGGCATATGGTAGTGCCACCAACCTCCTCCATAGGAAATCTTGGGTGGCACTTTAAGCAAGCGTGATTTACAAAGCACTCATTGGATGGATGGTGTCTGCTTCTATTTCCCTTCAAGGCAGGATACTCACACTCACTCACTCACACACAGACACATAGACACATAAAGACACACACACACACACTTTAATGTTGACTGGTTTACAGAAAGGAAACTTTGGAATACCTAAGAACAATCCCCAGTTTGTGAGTTTTCCAAATTTTCTTACCTTACTAGTGTCTTGGTCAAGAATTTAATCTTCAACAAAGGCTTCTCTTTCTGCTTCTGGTGTGGAACCAGCAGGCACAATCAACTGGCTTCTGGAGAGCAAGTTGGGTCTTTTAATTTGACTCCTAGGCTCTGTGTGGAGTGTTCCCGTGCTGGATTATACACTAAGCACGCTTCCTGCAACCTCATTCCAGGAAGTGTTTGCTGCTCAATATCAGAGGAATTGCTTCCCTCCCTCGTCCGATTTTATGTCACAGTTCACAGTGCTACTGTGAAACAATAAGTAAGCAAGCATATGGAGACAACTGACTCCTGCTCCCACCATACTCCACACAAGGAACGCAGAGTATCTTAAAGGCATCGTCAAAAATCAGTAAAGACTTTCATCTCTGGAGTCTGACTGACCTTTCCCAAGAAGCCTTGTTTGCATAGTGTTTGCACAATGTTATTTGTATTTATAAACATGGCCCTTTATCTAGTCTTCAGCAGCTCATATAAGAAGCCCTATTCCTGGGCCTGACATTTTTTACAGCGGAAGTTCCCAGAGCCATAAGATAATGCTGGCTGTGGTGTCTTTGTCCTGATTTGGAGTTTTGGATAGCTTTTCCCCCTCCTCTACTGTCATCATATCTCTCTGTAAAGACTGAGGCTCTTTTCAAGTGCCCCACGACTGTTAATAGATGGATACATCTTCCTCTGCCTTCTCTCTCATTCCATTTCAGAATGAACTGAGTGATAAGGATGAAGGGGGATTACAAAAAAAGCCTGATGCCTATTTTTAATTCCTCAATCCATTTTAGAAAACAAGCAAATGCTGTATCAGATTTCATTAAAGATCGTGATTTCTTTTTCTAAACAGTTAAATTAACAGTCCATTTAGAAAGGTCAACTTCTAAGTTATTCTTGGAATACACTCTGCTAGAACTACAGGGATATGGCTTTTCACTTAACAAATGTGATCGTGTTTTTATAAGCAAGACGATGACTCCAAGGCTGGTGAAATTTCTCTGTGAATAATGGAGTCTTCCACCAAGCCTGATGAACTAGGTCTGATCATCAGTACTCACATAGTGGAAGGAGAGAACCAACTCTCACAAGTTGTCTGCTAACTTACACACATACACCATGTCCCAAGAACACGCACATAAATATTTCTGGAAATTGACACTTAAAAATCCATACATATCCAAACTGAGCACTACAGAATAACAACAAATCCAAGGGTTTACTTTTCCTCCATGGTGTCTTGTAGGTGATTACTGGGACTGTGCTTTTTAGCAGCTTATATGACACAGTGCTCCACATAAAAGACCAGAACACTGTGAAGACCAATATTGCATGATTATAAAACTAGAGGAGTATGGTAAGCTGGGGGATATAGCTTACCCCTCCCCCCAAATAAAAGTACTCTTTCTGTTTTAGAGTTTAAAGTATTGGGTGTTTCAAATGTCCACATTATATTGAAATGGAAAGAGCAATTACTTTTGAGTCCTTTGAGGATTTGGTTTTCATACTCATCTTTTCAATAGTCAGAATAGGCACTCCTTCATTCTTCTGTTCATTATATGCAGCCTCCTATTTTTAAAAACATCAAAAACTCGAGTTTTATTCATCAGAGGCAGGAACTGCTCATTGGAGGTGTACATAAACAGAGAAGTTGTTCAAGAGTCCTGTTTTGTTTTGAATAAAACAGCCATCCTCGTTGAATGTTGGCTGCATGATGAGAGCCCTGTGAAAGAAGCCCACTCGTGGCAACTGCAGATTTAAGGACTGCTCAGTCTTTCATCTATGGAACAGCAAGAGCCCTGAGAACTGCTGGCCCCACACTACATAACAGCAGTTCAGGTAATGTAGGAAAAATCACCTCCAACGAGTTTGCTTTTGATTCTGTCCAGTAGCTATGGAAACTATCTTTCAGAGGCCAATTGGTCCCCTTCCCTGCAAAACACACAAATTGAAACTATTTCTTACACTGCTCATGGAGACCAGAGTTGGAAGCTTCATTTTTCAACCCTGTCCACTTATCTATGTCCTCTCCGGCCTGAGCTTGGGTATTTTATGAGTTGAAGCTCTGCTGTTTGATGGATGCTGGGATTTAAATAAGGAAGGACTTAAAGGCATTTCTAAATTAGGCTGCAAAAAGTGACAATACCCAGATGACATAAACATTTGTCAACTCTAATTCTTATACTCCATGAAATACAAACTATGCCTAAGATATCTCTCTTTCTGTCTCTGTCTTTCTGTCTGTCTCTCTCTTTGTCTGTCTTTCTGTCTCTCTGTCTGTCTGTGTCTAGCTCTGTCTCTGTCTCTCTCAAACTCACACACACACACACACACACACATGCAGTTGAACCCTCTTCACATGTCATGTTACTGAGTCACAGATTTTGTTTTTCCTTACTGTCTATATACTCTGCTTGCAAGGAGCTGTGATCCAGAGCTGCCCTTGATTTAAGATTTGTCCTTTGTGTGCTACAGATGTAGTTCAGGTGGTGGAAGCTCATCTAGCATGTGTGAAGTCTTGGTGCGGCATATGCCTAGCATGGCTACTTACACCCATGATCCCAGCACGAAGCTGGCAGAGGAAGGAGAATCTGATGTTTACAGTTATCCTCTGCTACACAGTTTGGGCCACCATGGGATAAAGGAGACCTCTCAGAAAGTCAAAATTTAATTTTTAATTGATTGACCAATTGATTTGAGACCCTCCCAGTAGGAAAATGGTTAAAACCTAATACACACACACATACATATCAAGTGGACTAGAGCTACTTTTATTATATAACTTAATTACTATCTATTCAAAATCTGGCTGTTCCCAGATATCCCATCCAGATGCTTTTTCTAGATAGATTTCTGAAGTCTACTGAGCTGTTGTCGCCAACATTTAACTTTCTGTCTGATACATAACTGGATAATGACAGTACTCTTAGGATTCATTCTCCCACTGCAAGTGCCGCTTTCCTCATCTGATGGTCTTGCTGCCCCATACACACTGCAACCAAACCACCTCAGCAGCTCTCATCAGACTGGAAAACTCCAACGCTCACACAATCAGAAGAACAAAATTCCAGCAAGCATGCTCTGTTGCCTCACTGGCTTATTTTCTTTTTGCCTTTATCTTGCCTCCCTTCAGCCTCATAAAAATTATTGACAATGTACTGTTTTAGTGTGTTCTTTTACACACAGTTAGCGTGACACTCAACATATTAACATCCACAACACCCAAGACAATCTTAAATAAGATTGACAGAAGTTACAGGCTCAGGCTTGAAAATGATTAGAGATACAGAATTAAGACATTGTGCTGAAACAGAAATAAATAAATTCAAAAGGAAGATATGGACACAGTTACACATTATACAACAAAAATGATGGGGAAAGGGATGTTTTTCCGTGGTTATAAGTGTGTCTGCTCTTCCAGAGGACCTGGGTTCTGTTCCCAATATGGACACCAGGCAACTCACAACCACCTATAATTCTAGCGCCAGGGAATCTGACTCCTTCTCGCCTAAATATACAACCTAATTCATGTGCACATAGTCCCATACAAACATACTACTTTTTACATCCTTTAGAATCTGGAGAAGGAAAATATTTGCAAGATTATGGCTATCTTAGAGAAAGAAATAATTCTCAATTCTTTACTGGCAGTACTAGCCAAAAACTTATACCTAAAGGACCAAAGATAGAAATATGAGAAAACAGAAAAGTTACTATTGAAAAAAGAACACATAAAAACCAGCATTTTGATGAGTTTTGGATGAGCAAAGGCTACTTAAAGAAGTTAGAGCAAATGAGAAGCATGATGTGAGAAATATGATAATTAATTGTCTTCATATGAAGACCTTCTCACATCAAATATGCATTCCAGAAAGTTAAAAGAAAAACTACAAGATTATAAACTCATTTTCGAATTCTGTACTCAGTTAAGGAATTGAAAATGTGACATGTTGGCAAGAACGTGAAGAATATAGGACTTTCACACTCTGCTGGTAGAGTGGGGACTGGTACAGTACCCAGGTAAACTGTGAGACAGGATCAACGACAGCTGGACAGTCAAGAAGCAAACGTCCGGTGTGAGAGCTGGAAGAGAGCCCAGTTACTAAGGTACTGCCACATCAGGATGTGAGTTAAATCCTTAGAAGCCATGGAACATGCCAGGACAGCAGTATGTGCTCATGGGCCTAGTTCAGGTGGGGTGGGGGAGGGTGTTAATAACGGTGGACCTTGTGGGGTTTGCTAGTCAGCCAAGGCTGGCCTATTTGGTGGAACAAATAATAAATCCTGTGTCAAAAAAAATTGAGAGTGCCAGAATGACAAGTATGCTAGTCTTTTGTCCTCCACATGCATACATGCCTATACAACTACATGCACACACATGAAAACACATAGGCATGCACACAAGTATGTAACAATGCTTATACCAACAAGCTTCGTCAAAACCTCCAATAAAGAAATTCTGTCTGCCCTCCTATAGCCCATTATATAAAATGTTATGGTGTTCTCTATTATTGAAACACTGCACAGTGCCTGGAAGAACAGTTCACAAATACTTACATTAGTATAAGTGAATGGAGCGATTTAACATAAAAATTCAGGGAAGCCCAAACATAAGGACAGAATGTTCCTTTATAGAAAGCTCAAAATAAGAGAAACCAACTCTTGATAACAGGAATCAGGATAGTACTTGTGGGTGACTGAAACAGGGGCGAGGAGTGTTGATGGTTTCTTTCTCTTTATCCAAGAACTGACTCCGTGGCTTTGGGCTTTCTGACAAACCAAGGAAGCAGTCTGTATGGATGCTCCACTCTGACAAAGGTTTTCGTTTCCTTTTTAAAAGCGACACGCATATGTACACACACAGGACACACCCCACATACACGATTTCAAGTAAAAAAGTCTTTAAATAAAAAAATGGTAGTACCTTTCCTACTTAAAAAGAGTATCTGATATAAATTCAAAGCATAAATATCTCTATATATACAGTTATATATATATATATATATATATATATATATATATAATTGTAAAGTCAGACAACTTGGAAAGAATGAGTATAAACAGATAATGTATCACAATTATTTTCAATCAGCCATTTAGCAAGTTCTTATACTATGCTGAGTGTTTCAAAATGACAGAAATATTTGTAAACATGGAAAAATATTTCTACATCTCTCCATGACTTCTTAAGTTGGTGAGAAAGGAAGACCAGGGCTTGAATTTGTGAGAGGGAGGGCGGGGGAGGTAGGTGATAGCAGCAGACACTAAGTGGTTGCAATGCACAGCAGCCAGCTCTCTAATGTTTCAACGGCTGTGCTGTGGAGACGGAGAATGGCGGTCTAGGTCTGCAATTATCAAGGCAGGCCTCATGGTGGAGGCAAGCCTGAGAACAGAGTGGAGGCAGTCTCAGGAGAAAGCCAGGGTGGTGAGCAGGAGAGGGAAGACAGCAAGAAAGAGCCGAGGGTAGCCAGATTACGCTTTCCTGAGGAAGAGGGTGAGAGAAAGCCACTGTGGAGGCAACTTGAGAACCAAGCTTTCCGTTAGTGGAAAGGCAATCACAGGCTCTCCTCAGACACCTACAAAGCTAGAAAATAAATACCTTAATTCCTTCAACAGCTTCAGTTGTGTTTGGTGAGGGCAATCTTTTCCAAACTTCAAGCGATAGCACATTAGCAAGGAATAATGCAATTTTCCCCGACTGCATCCAGTACCTATGTCTTAGTTTTGTTTCCTGATTATGCTGCCTAGTTTTCTATCAACTTGACACAAGGTAGAGTCATCAGAGAGGAAGGAACCTCAGCTGAAAAGAATATGTTCAGTAGTCCAGCTGTGTGGAATTTTTAAAATCAGTGCTCAATGGAGGAGAACCCAGCTTATGGTAGGCTGAGCCACCCTGGGCCGGTGGTCCTGTGTTCTGTGAGGAAGCAGGCTGAGCAAGCCAGGAGGAACAAGCCAGCAAGCAGCACTCCTCCATGGCCTCTGTGTGACTCCTCCTGCCCCAAGGTTCCCTTGGTGATGGGCTGACCTCTGGATGTATAAGCCGAAATAAACCCTTTACTCCTCAAGTTGCTTTTGGTCATAATGTTTCATTGCAACAACAGAAACTCTAAGATGCTGTTTCTGTAGTAAAGCTTTGCTCCCAATCCCATCATTTCGGGAAGTCAAGATGGAAGGAACTTGAAGCAACAACTCATGTCACATCCACAATCAAGAACAGAGTACAATGAACTAATGCATACATGTTAGTGCTTCTCCTTCAGCCATGGACTACAGCCCCACAAAATCGTGCTGCCCATATTCAGGGTAAGTCTCCCACTCCAATTAACCCAATCATGAAAAGTCAGCCACAAGGATGACAATAGGACAACGACATCTAGACATTTCCTCATTGAGACCCCATTTCCAGGCAATTCTAGATAGTGTCAAGTTGATACCTAAAACCAAACATCACAAACATTAAGGATAAAATGGATTAGACCAGAAAAACCTGAGAGCAATCGAGATCTTACCAAGAAAGTTTATATGTAAAGGATCCTGCAGCCACAGGCTGGGGTCTGGGGACAGTGCCTCATGGAGGTCAGGGACACCATAATGGCTGGACCATCAGGGTTCCCCCCTCTGCACTATAGTATTGGATCATGAGAGCTTTGATTCTGTGTCATGTGCATAGCTGGTTGTGTACAGGACTGACACACAAAATTCAGTCGTTCTGAAACTTAATGACATATAGTATCAAAAATACAAATAAACTTAATTGGCAAATGTATATACCGTGTTTTGTTCATCTCTTCCCCAATTACACTCTTGTCTCTATGTCTCACTCTCCTTGATTTCTTTTCTTCCCCAGTGAATCAACTTTCTTGTCCTGTTTTTGGTTTTGTTTTGCTTCACTATGCTTGGATTTCTTGGTGACTGGCAGTTTACTTGGAGTTATTAACAGATTCTTGGGTGAGAGCTTACTTACAGACTATGCACAACCAACCAGTGGCTACACCATTAGAGAAAATGGCTCTATCTCTCTGTCTCTTTGTCTCTCTGTCTATCTCTCTCTGTCTGTGTCTCTTTCTCTGTCTCTCTCTCTCCTATAGACAGTCTATAGATCCTTAGAGATGGATGGAGCTTCATGAGCCCTTCTCCTGGTAGCTATGCATTACAGATAAATCCTCAGTGGCTCCCCCCTTCCATGATGAAATGTTGACAGGCCTCACTAGTGCATGTCTTATGTAGTCATCACAGCTGTTTGGGGTTCAGGAGGGCAACAGCCATGTCATGCCTGGAAGACAGTTTCCGTACCACTCTGCTGCTCTAAAATGCCTTTTTTTTTTTTTTGTAAATTCTTGCCCAGATTTAAATAGGTAGATACAGAACAGATGAGCAAACAGCAAGACAGTGCTGGGTCTGTCTACCTCCAGGAGGTATGCAGATCTCATACAGAGTGAAGCTTTAGGGTTTTATCCCTCCCTTGGTCTCTATTTCCCAGAAGTTCCTCAACACAGAACAGCTTTCAATAGACCCAAATGGGACTGAGATGTTTATCATTTTTCTCTAAGTCTAATTTCTCCTGTTTGATTTAGTTTACAAATTTTGAGATTTTCCCAAATGAAATCGTGTAGCCCAGACACTATCTAAAATCATGTGTATTTTTAAATTGTGCTGTCTGAATGAACATTGAATGTAGTTAGTGCTATTTAAGGAGGAACAAAAAAATACAATTTGGAACAGGACTGTGAGTTGTCTTCTTGGAAGTTGTCCTATCATGTGTGCTAGGGAGATGTCCCCATGGGTAGGGGCTTGCCATTAAGCCTGAAAACCTAAGTTCAATGCCCAGGACTCATGTGGTAGGACAATGGATTCCTTCACATTTTCTTCTGGCCTCTATAACACACATAGACAGACACACAGATAGCGTGTGCCCACGCACACACACACACACCACAAAATAAGCAAATGAATAAATGTAAAAAATATTAAATGTCCTAAAATAACCAGCAGAATGAATGAGACAGTGAGATGGAGAAATATAAGTGAAATAAGTGAATAAGTGAAAGGAGTCAGATATTGAAAAACAGGTCTTTTTCATGTTCCTCCTCAAATGTGAATATTTTAAAAAAATGAAAATATATAAAAATGAAGGCCAGAACCTTGGAGAAATTGGAAGAGGGATAATGGCTAATGGTTTGGATGGAAATGTCTCCCAAAGGCTCATTTGTTTAAGCATTTAGTCCCCAGCTGGCGGCCCTGTTTGAGAAGGTTGTGAAAGCTTTCAGAGGTAGAGGCTTGCTGGAGAACATGTTACTGGGGGCTAGCACTATTATTTATAGCTCACCCCTTCTTCTCCTGCACTCTCTGCTTCCTGATTGTGGATGCAGTGTGACAAGCTGCTGCCCACTCCTAAACCATGCTCTCCTCAGCTGTTACCATACCATCTCCGTTATGACAAACACTGCCCTCAAAACATGAGCCCAAGAAAGCCCTTCCTCCTTTATATTGCTCCTCGTGAAGTATTTCGCCTCAGCAATGAGCAGTGCAACTACAATAGTGTTAATGTAAACAGTATTACAGCTAGATGTAGATTCTAGGGCTCCACAACACAGTGAGAGTGTGGTTCAGTCACCTCTTTTTAAAATTTATTTATTTTTATGTTCATTTGACATAAATATATACCTATGGGAGGGAATCAGATCCACTGGAATTTGAGTTACAGACCAGACAGTTGTGAGCTGCCATGTGGGTGCTGGGAACTGAACCAAGGACCTCTTAACTGCTGAGCCATCTCTCCAGCCTCAGCCACCTCCTACAACCTGATGAAGAACTGAAGATTCTGAAGGTTCCAAAGAGTAATGATGATGTAACAGGCACACTGCTACCTTGACCTGACTAGCACATGTTGTTTCTATGTCTAGGCACTGAGACTTCGTACTGTGTACCATATGCATGGGCAAGCATTCATTATGTGTGAATTAAACAGCCTTTAAACATTGGAGGAGATAGACACGCTTAACTTCCCTGACTTGGTCATTAGCCACTCTATATGCAGACCCAGAGATCACCCTGGATCTCATATATTTGTACAATTTTTTTCTTAATGAATCAATTATCTTAATGGTTGCCAGGGTCCTGCATAATTTTTACTACACAAACCTTGCTCTAGTAAGACTAATGGCTGTTTTATGACTGTATCCTTAATGATGCTGATACAAAAGATAAGAAATGGTAAAAAAAATAGTTATCATATGCAACAATTTTTCCATGTTAACTCTTTACTTCCTTAAAATTTTGATATAGACTTGATTATAAGCCCATAATTTTTCCCAGCCCCTTCAAACTGTACAGCTTGCAATGAAATCACATAAACAGCTTGTGCCTATGCACAAACATTATGTTAAATTAATAATGATGATGATGGTAATGATGATGATGATAAAATGAAAACAAGAAACACAGCAGTGAGTGTGGACACTGCCCTACATGGTTAAAGACTATTGAAGTTTTCTTTAAAGGAATGCATGCCAAGAATAGAGAAAACATTTACCATTTGGAAACCTGGTGACATCCAACACCCTCTTGTTTGTTGCATTACAGGGTGGCAGTGAGTGTGTGAGTGGCATGCATATCTATTTGCTAAGGCAGAAGACACTGGATGGCCTGCTCTATCCCTCCCTTATTCCTTTGAGACAGGGTCTCTCACTGAACCTAGAGCTAGAGTCCTAGCCAGCAATTGCCACTATGGGCCTGTCTCTGCTTCCCACACCGCGATGTTATAGGCACAAGCATGACCACAAACAACCTTGTTGCATGGTTTCTGGAGATTTGAACTCACTTCATCATGCTCTCACTGTAAATGCTCCTTACTGCTGAGCCATCTTCCCAATCACCACAGCAACCATTTCCGCTGCAGCTCATTAGGTTTGTCTCCAAATGCTTGTTCCAGAATTTCTCTGAAATACTTTCAAATGTCTTCCTCTATGAGGAAACAGGAAACGGATATTTTAAAGCCCTGTCAGGGAATGTGTGGTCTGTCTGCCAATAAGGTCACATGTTAATTGCTTACTAATAGACAGCTCACATTATTGATGAAGTGTTGAAGTCAGCTGAGGAAGTCACCCTAAAAAGCTCTGTAGGCATTCTGTAAATACAAAACTGTTGCTGACTAGGAAAAAAAAAATCAAAACCCAGACTTTGTGCTGGGAGGATGCAGTAAGGCTCTCCATACAGTACAGCTGCTTTCCCATCAACAAGTCATAAGATTTGGGGCACATGGGCTGGGTGTCCAGGGAAAACAGCTGTGGGGCTAGAGTGAGGCCAGAGACGTGTCCAAACCCAGGAAATGTTAAACCTGAGACCAAAATCTAACCTGAGACTGGTAGGAATAGGCTGCGCCTTCCCTGCTTCCGCACCTGCACACCCCGGAGCAGGCAGGCTGGGAACCCTAGCTCCACAAGTGTCCAGGTAGTCACAGGTGGTCAAGGTCGTCAAGCAAGAGGGCATCACCAGCCCCCCTGCCACAACCAACACTATTCATTCACCCTAAAAAGCCCTTCCCCCTGACCAAGGTTTATAGTCCCTGTCCACCTAGAGTAAACTGGCACAATCTATTTTATGGAAGACCATCTGGGGGCGTGACTGTTTCACTGAGCTGCAACACTTGTTTCAGAAAGCATTCTCTGCAGACACTCACCGCTGGACCCTCCTACCTGCCTGACAGAGTAGGCTCTCTCCACTGCCCTGCTTGGCCTAGCATTGGAGTGCCTCACTCCCAGATCCTGCAGACCCCACCTGTTCATTCAGGACTCTACTTCCTCCCTCCCAGCTCTGTGTCCAGCAGTGCCTGGACACCCCAAAAAAACTGAATACAGAACGCAAAACCACACAGAAAAACCCCTGGGTTTGGTGCTCTGTGCCTCTCTCCCTATGGAGGGAGGAAGACCTCCATTCAATCAGAAACCTGGCAACCTGAAGTTGGCAGGCCTAACATCTCTGAGTTATCTCCTGTGTTGCATTCCTTCCTGCTCTACAAAGCAACTCATCTCTCCTACTCTTCATGATTTTGTAACTTCAACACACACACGCACACGCACATGAACACACACCCAAGAAAGGAAGAGAGGATTGGAGGCAGGTGCTGTGGTCTCCAGCCCAAATTGAAACATTCTCTTTCCAGGTGTCCTCAGTAAACCCATTTGAATTTCTTAGGCCTTTGTCTCTTAATTTCTAAAATGTGAGAACAGGACCAAAGATGCTGGTGAGCCACACTGCAGCTTCACACGTCTCTTCTGTGTACAGCTGGGTAGCCCACAGGTTCATAGTGGGTTTAGTGCCCATGTTTAGTGCCCAGATCCAGCTCAACCGCACACCCAATGCTCACTGCTCTATTTCCTCCCAACCCAGCTCTGATCATCAGCAGTGAGCATCTCTCCCTTCCCAATTTCCAGTTCACTGTCTCTCTGGCCTGACAGACACAGTCCTCTTCTCACTAAGTCTCAGGCCAGCAGCAGCCCTGGAGTGTGTGCTAGCTCACCTTTCCCCCTGGGAGTGCACGCTCTCTCCTTTCCCCCTTCTCCCTTCTCTTTCTCCCTTGCCCACATCAGCACCTATGTGTTCTCTCTTTCTCTGCTTTTCCTCCCTCCCCTGCCCCTCTTTCTTCCTCATCCTCTTTCCTTTTCTCTCTCCTTTCCCTCCCTCTTGCCCCTTCCCCTCTTCTTGCCATCTTCCCTTCCCACTCTCTCTCCTCTTGACCTCCTTCCCCCACACCCTAATCTGTTTGCCTTTTTTCTCCCTCCTTGTCTCTCCTCCCTCCTCCCCTCTCTTTGTTCTCTCTGGTCCCCTCTTTCTCTCTCCTTTTCTTTCCCTCTCCTGTCCCTCCTCCCGCTTTTGGAATAGGTCTCTAAATGAATTTATTGTAGACTGTAATTTATCTTTCAAGGATTCACCTCCACTAGTCCACAGTCCATACATTATCCACTCTTATTTATTCCCATTCACTAAAATAATGTATTAAAATTCTATCTCCCTTCTACTGAACCCCACATGCCTGCATCCTAGTCCCCTGCACCTATAGGTTTGGAACCCCACATAGCAAAAAAGGCTTGACTAGCATAATGAAGAACTCAAGAAGGGATTGTTATAGGTTACCTGGGTTGTTTTGAGGTCATCAGCAAGGTCTTTAGAGGAGACCCAGAAGAGTCCCAGTCACAGAAGCTGTTCAGACAGAGGCCTTGGTCAGAGGGACACTGTTGCTGGAAGAGCTATACCTCAAGGCACTTGAACAGCCTTTCAACTGTGGGAAAGGCTCCTTTGTCCCTGAAGCCTTCAGAAAGAATGTGGCCCTGACACAACTTGATGCTTCTGCTTCTGATTTCTAGAGGTGAGATAACAGGGATGTGTTGTGCTGAGGCATGAAGTTTGTAACAAATTGCTAGAACCAGCACTGGAAGTCCCCATGGCCTCTCAGAGTGCTCAGGATGCTCCCAGCCCCCAGGCAGCCCATCTGAGCCTTTCTCTGTCCATCTTTCTCCGTTCCTTTCCAGCAAATCTTTAGGGAGTATGCCTCATCAGCTCTATAATCAGTAACAAATCAGGAGCAGCAGGACACTGTCTTCATGGACTCAGCCTTCTATGTAACATCTGCATCACACTTCCCTACAAACACTGCAGAGGAGGGGAAAGAATGACCAAGTTCCAGAGCTTGGGAAGGACTGCTGCAGTGAAGTAGTCTTCTGAACGTTACAGCGCATGGCACATGTGGCATCACACAGGCTGTGCTTGCCTGCACAAGAACGGCACAAGAGCAAACGAGTCACCATTCCAGTATGGATGAACACGAAGACCCCACTCCTAACTAACTTGCTGCTGACAGTTGATGGCTACTGGGGAAGGGAAGGGAAGGAAAAGACAGTTTCCTCATCCATACAGCCCCTGGTAGGTCTACCACCCCCAGGGGATGGCCCTATACCCAGGTGCATACCAGCTGCATTAATTAGTGTAAAAGCATGGGCTTTCTATGCCTGCCCTAGCTCCCAAATAATGACATGGAGACCTATTATACTTTATTAAAGCTTCAGGCACTGTAGCTGGGCAGACACTGGGGTACTCGAATCTGACTATGCTGGCTTGGCCTACTTCCCAACCCTGTGGCCCCATTAGCTACCATCCTAGTCTCACTCTGGCACCTCCTTGTTCATTGTGTTTTCATGGCGGCTCCTCTGGTCAAATCTAATATCTTTACTAATTTTGAAGACTCAATGGGTTAAAAAAATAATGGGAACTTGGGATAGGAGTAGAGAGGCTGAATCTTGGAGCAGTTGAAAAGAGAGATTGTATGTTTATATACACACATATATATATTTCTCAGAGAATAAAAATATATTTCTAAAAAAATTATCTAACCACTGAGCAGCACTTCAAGGGAGAAAGTGAAAGCAGAGAAATATTTCATGGAAAAAACTGGAGGCAGTCACCCAAGACAGCTGCCAGGGCCTGAGCCCAGTAGGACCTTGACCCAGAACAGAAGCAGCTGGCCGAAAGCCCAAACCCCAAGCATTCCAGAACAAGCAGGGCAGTGTGACCACATCATGATGACACTAGATGTGCCTTTCTTATGCCTGGCACCCATCATGCCAACTGCCTGGGCATAAACACCACTTCAGGCATGTGAGAAACTATGCCAAGTACGCTTGCTTAAACATGAAGGGGCAGCTGAGGACACGGCCACAGGCTCCCTGGGCACCAAGGATGGCGCTGCTGGGCACCTCCGCAGTGGAAAAGCACTGAACTGAAAACAGATCCTCTCACACTGATTTGTAGAAGCCGGATGGCAAGCATCTGTTCCTGGTCACCATCAAACAGGGGAACAGAAAACTGACACATGTATGTGGTCTCTAACACTGTTTTGTGTAAGTTTGTATGTATATGTGAATGCAGGTGCATGTGTTTGTGTGTGGAACAAGAAGTCAACCTCAGGTGTAATACATACATACATACACAGAAGGAGGGAGAGTTGGAAGGAGAGATCGATGTGTGTGTACAAGTGTGAATGGGCGAATACACCTGTATATATGCACATACAGAGGCCAGAGGTCTCTGTCAGACATCTTAATCACTGCCCTTCATCATGTTTGTTTGCTTGTTTGTCTCCTGAAATGGTGTCTCTCACGAGCCTGAAGCTAAAGCACACCGTTTAGGTTAGAATGCCTGGCCAGTCAGCAAGTCCCTGGACTCTACCTCTCTCAACAGCGCCATGATCACAGGAGTGTGCTGCTTTACCTGGGTGCTGAGTATCTGAGCTTACATCCAGAGGCTGACTGCACTTTGCCTGCTGAGCCATCTCCCCAGCCCTGAAGGAGACACCCTTAACTCACCACTTCTAAAGGCCACTGTTTTTAATGCAATAAAGATCAGACATGAAATATGTGCATTTTGGCTCCAGGAGCAATAAATTTCACTTTGTGTGTTTGGGTAGTTCTCTGATATCCAGATTACAGAGTCTGAAACTATAAGGAAGCCCCATAATGGCTAGCCATACTCCTCTAAAGTGTTTTATTTAGGAAGAAGGTATTTGATGGGCCTTGGGGCAAGGGAGGTGGTCAGGGGGGAAACTACCTGCTGGACAAGCATGAGGGCCTGGGTTTGAACCCCCGGCCCCATGTGCAAAGCCAGGTGGGAGTGCCTTATAGCTCTAGTCCCAGCGTCAGGCAGGATAGAGGCAGGAGCATCACGAGGGCTTGCTAGCAAACAGCCAAAACCTAGGTTCAGTAAGACAGTAGAAATGCGATGGAGCAGGATATCTGATGTCCTCTTCCAGTCTGCAAACGCACACATAGACATGTGAGCCCGCCATGGCATGTCTCCCCAAAACTAACTAAATAAAATGAAATAAACACACCCGTAGATGCGACCATGCCAGGGAGCCGGGCAGGAAGGAGAGATGCTACACGTCCATCTTCAACCCAAGGATCTCTTTCCATCATAGCCAAGCAGTCACCATGGCAAGGCCTGAGGCTTGGCCACCTCTGAAGCACAGGAACTGTCAGACCCTAGGGGTTTGCAGGGAGCCTTCCTCCTGGGAATTGTCTCCTTTCACCTCTGGTTACATGATTCTTCTGCACTGTCACTAATTTTGGCCAACTCTTTTTCCTCTACCTCTGTGGGAGTGAGTTCATTTATCTCATTTTACAGCAGATTTCCAAGGCCAGAGCAAACAAACTCAGAGAGCTGCCTTTCCACACCAGCTCTAAGCAAGTAAAGATTTCTAATGACCTACAATATCTACCAATGGAATTTTCATCTTACCTGTGACCTGTGGAATTCATGGTCTAGGACTATCTGCTGAAAGAGCATTTACCAAAGCAAGCCTCTACCTCCTCCCATATCATTGACCAGGTAGAGGAATTGGGGTAGGTCTCCCTAAAATGATCTCTACTGCATGGGGCGGGGAAAAGAGTGTGAATGGGAAGCACAGACTGAGCTTGATGCCTTCGTTACTGCTACTTGACTTGTCCTCTTATGGAAGAAGTCTAGAGTTTCAGGGCCAAGATGCCAATCTTGCCAAAGCTGTATCTCTCTGACATGAGTAAGTGAAACGGTTCCCACACAGCACCCAGGCAATCCATCTCCAACTTTTCCATTCATTGGTAACAATACAAAAGCACAACACTTCTCAAAATATGACCAGGGTTTAACTGCGTGGCGAGTTGAGGAATAGATGGGGTGGTGAGGGGGAAGAGCCTATTTCTGGGCTGGGGAGACTGCTCTGTGGTTGACTGCTTACAGCACAAGAGTGAAGACCCAGTCTCCCGGGACTCACAAAGTGCAGTAAGAGTTTGAAATGTGTTTGTCATTCCTTCCTCCCTTCTTTCCTTCCTTCCTCCCTTTCTTCCTTCCTTCTATGCTTTCTCCTCCTCCTTCTCCCACTTTAATGTGTGGATGCATGTTTTCATTTATGTGTGCATATAAAAAGAAATATATATGCATTTGGAGGTTCAAGCTTGATGTCAGGAATCATAATCAGCCACTCTCCCACTGAATTTATTGAGGCAGGCTCTCTCTCCATCAAACCCAGAGCTCTCTGATCTGGCTGGGTTTGCTTTCCAGTTTGCTCTATTTTTGTTCATAGGGTCCCGGGATCTGAACTCTAGTCCTCCTTTGTGTGGTGAGCACATCAACCACTGAGCCATCTCCCAAGCACCTGAGCTCAAACCTTTTGCTGATGTAATGACTCTGTCCCCTCTCCTCATGCCCAAATGCTCCTGACGTGAATGCCTCCTTCCCCTACCCTGTTCTCCATCTTCCCTCATCCTTCTGCACTGACCTAACCAGCGCCATACTCAGGACTGGCTATCATCTACAATTATGTCCCTTTTCCCACCTAAACTGTAAGCTTCCAGAGTACATTTGTATTCGACAAGTAATTGTTTCCACATGTATACATGTTCATTTGAGTGCTATGTATGAGTGTGTCTACAGGCATACGCATGCAAGTAGAGGCCAATGGCCAACCTTGGGCAGTGTTGCCCAGTTGATTTCCACTTTGTTGACTTTTTTCTTGTTATTTTTAACCTTCTTTATTTATCTTCTGAGTTCCATACATGCATATACTGTATCTTGACCACACACACTCTCCCTATCCCCATTTCAACTCCTCCTCCCGTGTACCTCTCCCAGGGACAGCCAACCCCTTCCTGGTTATATTTAAGGCCACTATGGGATCTAAAGAAGAATGGCCCCCCAGGCTCAGATATGTGAATGCTCAGAGCTCAGAGGCCCTAGAAGAGAAGCTATTATTATTACTCTTCTAAAATGACAGTATCAAATTGTCTTCTAAACACTTATCTCTATGCCCATAGATTAGAGAGCCCTCTGCCCCCACCACAGAGACTTCTTTATGCAGTGGGTGTGGAAAGTCTGCTCTAACGGAGGCTCCTAACACACTTCCCAGGCCCCAACTCATGTAACACAACTGCCTCTGATTCCATCTCCAGGAGGGCTGGTGCTTGCTTGTTTCTACAGAAGCACAGGCAGGCATGTGTGCATGTGTGCGCATGTGCACACACACTCACACACAGCATGACTTCCCTACAGTAATGATCTCTGTGAGGTGCTGGGGGAGCAGCCTGGATACAGAACAAACTATAAGGTGAGTTTCTGTCCACCCTCCCTATATATTATAAAACAACACAAACTGCCCATGTAGGGTACACCCTGGCTTTAGAGCAATGGTTACTGTCTTTATCAAGGATCAAGAGGCATGCATTCTGGCTGTATGTCCAAGTGGAGAAAATTACTCCATGGCTAAAGTAAAGAGATGCTAGAAGCTTCAGGATATTCCAGAATGCTTTGTAGCTGAAGAGAGCTGCATCACTGCCTACTCATTTCACTTAATTTGAGAGTCTCCCTGCATCCCCAGCGAGCACTTTCATCTAAATCTGAATCCTATGTCAAGAAGTGTCCAGAGCTCCAGGAAGTTATGTCCTGCAAGAACTGGCACTTCCTAGGCCACCAGGGCACAGGATGGAGCTTCTTCTCAGATGTGCAGGAGCCCTTTTGCTTCTTTCCTCAAGTTGGAGTAGGGAACTGAGCTCCGGAACGGTGTCTTCTGTGTTTATCCCATGCATTAAAGCTGTATCAGCTGCTGGTTTCATTTCCAGTGTTCCCTTTCTCTTTGGTTAAGCAGGATTGGCAGGCATTACTGGGCCTTTCTGAGGAATCCTTACTATTTAAATTTCCTGCTGCTGGGATTAAACAGATAATGCCTGAGGAAGCCCTTTGTAAACTGTAAAGTCCTAATCAAATGGATGATACCGTTATGATATTCACTATCAGAGATGTATCCGGCTTTACGGGAAACTTTAAAGTCATTTGGAACCCCTCTCTGCTTCCTGCCCACCCAAGGGGCCCACACTGATGCCAAGTTTTGGGAATCCCCTCCAGGAAGTTTTGTTTAATACAAGTAAATGAATGATTCAGAAATATCACAAGGGTTTCCAAAGCAACATGCATACAAGAAAAATGAAATAAAATAAAAGGCTAAGTCTGATGGTGTAGATAATGAAAATATTCTGCCAAAAATAGAGGGGAATTGGAAAGAAGTGAAGAACAAAACATTCTTGTAAAGATAGTTTCGGCAGTGAGAATGAAATCCTCCTTTGCACATGCTCTGGGGAGGAGGAGTCCAGTCCACCCAGGGATTTATACAGGTCCAGAAAACCTGTGTTGACTCTGCTAGCCAGGAGAAGCAGGCTGTCACCCAGGGAGACTCAGTTTGGCTTTAGAATGAAAGCCACGGGCTGTAATGTTAAAGGTGGAGGCTGTTTCCTCTAAGGACACTCCCTAGGAGTAGGAATGTACAACTCAGTGTCTTAAGAGGGAAGACTTGCAGAGTGGGAAAAAGCATGGACAAAATAAAGGGGATAGTGAGATGACTAGAGTGCTGTCCTGGAGGGTGAGAAGCTGAGCCTGAATCTTCAGAGTTCTGATGAAGAGCGGAGCATCCTCTGCCCTGCCTGTAGCCTCCCACCGCACCCGTGACAGTGAAATGCAGGCTGAGCACTGACAGCAAGGCTGCCTCTGGCCGCTGGTGCTCACCTGTACTCCTCCACATACAGACACAAGGGGAGTGAAGAAGAGGTTGTAGGTGGGGCATCACCTCTAGAAAATGATTCTGTAAACATTTACTAGCTCTGGAAACCACTGCAAGGGGGATATCATTTAGAAGTAGGCTTTGCAAGGGGAGAATAAAAATTAAAGTAGCTAGCAACAGGCCTTGTTTATTTGAGCCAAATTGCCAAAAGCCACCATGATGAAGAGAAATGCCAGGTGGCTCCCCGGGTTTAATGTGGATATCCTAACTGCCCCCTCTCTCTAAGGACTGAGGCGGGGGGGGGAGGGTGGCCTAGACAAGGGTCTGACTCCCAGGCAGTATGCAGCTCAGCTTCACTCCAAAATAATATCATATTTCTGCCCATCAATCAGAATTAAGAGGCTTAGGGGCACAGACAGTTGCTGGTAGCAACAGGGCACATACTCCAATTCAGACGGGGCGGAGCCTGCACTGGGGTGGGGGACCTGAAGTAGTGAGGAAAAGCCTGAGCCTGACTAGCAGGTCAGGGACCTGATGCCTATGAGTAAGAGGACAGGAAACAGCTATTGAAGTCCCTCACAGGCTGCTGGGGCCAGGCTTTTGGTGCTGGTCCAGGTTGCTGACCTTAAAGTCCTCCTCTACCCCGGGACACTGACTCTCCTGGAGAGAAAACCATCATTGCACTATTTTAGGAGGAAGAAGTGGCAAAGCCAGAAAGACAATTGACTGAAGGGGCACAGTGATGCCCAGTGCCTAAATCAGCAGCCTCCGCACACACTTCAAATGTTTCACTATCTGATCACTATAATGGAGATCAAGCAACACACAAAAGTACGAGTCCCTGGATGCTAGGGAGGCCATACTACTTAAGACCCACCTTCTTCTCTCCCCTTACCATTAAGAAAAGACTTCCAGAGAAGGGAGGCTGCGTGCACAGGGAACATTGAGCACGTGTGTGCGTGTTTCTGTGAGCGCTTCCAGCACAAAGCAAGGTCCCACAGGTGGAAAGAGGCGTGCATGGTGCTGAGCTTGAGAGCAGCTTGGGAATAGATAGTGAATGCTAAATCCCTGTATATCCCGCCCTGATTGTCCTGGCACTGACTTTCTTAGCAGAAAGATTCTGCAACCTGGTGCCACCTCCCAGAAATTCTACCCCACCCCTGTGTTTTTGGAATTCTACAAGCATTCAGGGAGGGAGGACGACAGTGTCAGTAGCTACTGGGGGCAGACGTGGACCAGGAAGAAATGGAATGCTTAAAGGCAACCAGATCAGCAGGCACTAGGGGATGCCCAGGGGACGGAGGTTAGAAAGCAGCTCTGGGGACACGCCTGGGAGGGTGCGGGGAGCTGGCGTCCTCCTACCTGGCCTGCGGGGGAGCATCTTTGCAGAGGGCCCAGGTCGCGGTGGGGGCTGCCCGCCTTGGGGGGGCAGCCCCTGCAGTGCCGTCACTTGGGGGGCAGCAAGGAGCTGGCCTCGGAGCCCACAGTTGACAAACTTGCCATGTCAAGCCTGTCGGCGCGCGCGCGTGCTCCGCAGCCCGGGCACCTAGGCTTTTGTTGTGTAGCACGCCTCCTGTCCCCAGCTCTTGCCTGCCTCCCGGTGTCCCAGTGCAATCTGGGCCACAGGACCTTTCTCTCCCGCTCCGCCTGGGGACAGCAGTGCCACTTCCCTGGGAATCTCGCGCTAAAGAGATGCCCCCAAGCCCGTGGTATGGCAGCCGCGGCAGCGGCAGCGGGCGCGCACTCCTATGGGTCCGCTCTGGCCCTTGGGTTCCCACCCCCACCCTCTCCCTCCTGCCCCGCCCCCCACACAGAAGCTGCTCAGAATCCACCCTGTCAAATCCAGCCCATCTGCTGCTATCACAATCAGTTTCAACCCAATGGTTCCGCC
Organism: Pachyuromys duprasi; assembly: GCA_028658305.1. Classification (NCBI taxonomy): domain Eukaryota; kingdom Metazoa; phylum Chordata; class Mammalia; order Rodentia; family Muridae; genus Pachyuromys; species Pachyuromys duprasi. The sequence continues at coordinate 58,988,111 of CM053748.1, forward strand.
AATCTCTGCCTGGAGTTGGAGTAGGGTACCCTTCTTGGGAGGGGCAAAGAAGGGAGGCAGTGGAGAGGAAAGATGGGGGCTCCGAATGCCCAGAGGGACTTGAAGCTTTGACTGTCCCAAAGCAAGGAACTGAAAAGAGAAGTGGATATCCAGAAGGGGAAACCTTGCTTTCACTTCCCAGTTCCCAGTAAAAAAGAAGAAAGGGAAAAAGAGAGAGAAGGGGGAGGGGGAGACACCGGGGGATGGGGGGGGGAGACCAGATCCATTCCAACAGGCTGCCTCCAGGCCCCCACTCCTAGCCCTGCCTGGATGGAACAAATTTTACTAATGAGCTAAGCAAACAAGACCCTTAATCTTATCATGGAGCCAACCCAGGGGCTGGCTTGGCTATCCAAAGCATTAATAACTGGCAGGTAAGAGCTGAAACGAACGGCCACATGTCTGTAGTCAGAAGTCGTCCCCAAGTCCATGGTAAGTCTGAGGAAGTGCTGGGTATAACTGGCAAAGACTTCCACCTTTCTCCTTCTGCTGGCATTTCTGGAGCAAAAGGGAAATCCACTTGGGGCAAGAAAATGTTGGCCTCCGTTGAGACTCATTATGTCTTAAAAGAATACTCATAAATTTCCATTTTCTCATGAAAATGATCCTTTCCAGAAAATGTTGTTTTATTAGCAAATAACAACTTCTAAGATGAGGATTTCACGAACATAATAGTTTCTTCTTTGGGAGAAATGAGGTATTCTTTCCAATAACATCCTCTGATTTATTTCAATATAATGCTTTAGCATAAGCACATAAATTTGTGCTGGGTGATAGACATGTGGATTGCCTCAAGAGTTATTTTTTTCCTTTTAAATCTAATAAAAAATAATAGTATTCCCAGAGACACATAAAAAGTCGTGAGGCATGAAAGAATATAAGTAGAGGGATTATACCTCATTCTGTATATTTATTTCAAGTTCGGGGAAACATTCAATTACCTGGAATGACAAAGTTTGTTGAAGAAATCATTTGATAGATAAAGAAATCACCAGTGGAAAAGCTGAAAAGAAAGAAAAATTATGCCATTTATTCATAGAGGTACAACGGCTAGGAAAAAAAGAAATATACTTAACTGTGAAAATTGAATAGAGTTTTAAATTAGAGTCCAGGTCATTCTCTCACTTGATACTCTACTAGAAAAAAAAAAAAAACGTGTGCAAGCTACATTAAGAACCCTCCCACTCGTCCGCTCAGAGGCTGCATCTTCTGCTCACCTCAGCAACATGCAACCCTGCAAATACGGAAGGCTTCAATGTGTGATTTCCTGGTTAGTATTCCGAATAAAACCATCATTCCGGAGCAAGGTGGGCAGGGTGCCTGAAACAGTGGATGCTCTAAGTGGTGGGAAAAGACCGGCCCCGTATTAGGAAAGTTTTCCTAATAGTTGCTCTTCTGAATCTTCGTGCATGTGTTTGTATGTGTATGATATACACATGTGTATGTGCATGAGAGTGCAGGTGTATGTGCCATGGGGTGTGTGTGGAAGTCAGAAAACAATTTCAGACACCAATTATTGCCTTCCCTCGTCCTTGTTCAGGGGCTCTCCTGTCTCTACCTCCCATCTTGCTGGAATTACAGATGTGCGCCTGGATTACATCTGTGCAGGAGTATGCACGCACACATTCACACACCTATGTAGGAGCACATTCTATCTCATGTAGCTTACATTCTGGAGATAAAGGTGTTCACAAGGACAGACTAGGAAAACTTAGTTTCTGCTGGAAGGTAAGGAGAAGTATGGAAAAAGAGAAGTAGGGTGAGCTGACACAGTTTGCAGAGAGATCACACAGAAGAGGCCAAACTCATGCTGAGAGCTGCGGTTAGGGAGGGACTTTTCACCTGTGCTGAGGGCTGTAGGGAAGAGCTCAGAAACATCACCACTCTGCGCCCTCAGTGAAATTACTGATCCAAATCAATGCACGCAAAAGCCACTAAGCAGCACCCTGACGGGAGTGCACCGTTCAAAAGCCACGCCCCCCCCATCAGTGCCTCGATGTTTTTGTGAACTGCAAGGAAAATAATTACACTAGACAGGGAGGAATCTTACCTGCTGTGTGACAAGGTTATTAGAAGTACATAGCAAATTTATTTTCAATTGCTTTTTAAGAATCGTGTTTAAGAGCCAGCACAATGGGTCAGTGTGTAAAGGCACTTGCTACCAAAACTGAGGATCTGAGTTCCATCTCTGAAACCCTTGATGGAAAGAGAGAACGGACTCCTGAATGCTGCCTCTGACTCTATAGATGTGCCTTGCCATACATCCATGTCTGTACATTCATATAGGAAGGCAGGTAGCAGGGGAGGGCAGGCAGAATGAACATTTAATTCATCAAAGCAGGGGTTTGCACCATATTTTTCTTATAGAGAAAAAAGCATGTGGAGAAGGCAGGCGAAAGACAAGTAGACACACAGCAGAGGCATGAACAGGACTAAGAACGTTCCAGCACCCAGCAGCTCGGTGTGCACAGGTGAACAACCAGAAGCAGCTAAATAGATGGAAGAATGCACTACAACCAAGGACAACTAGAGAGAGCGGGACTTCCGGAAAAATAAACAGCTTCTATGTTGGGAACAGTTAGCACAATTTAAATCAGGCTAGGGCCATATGACATGTATAACATGAGGAAGACTGTTTTTTTAATTTTGTTTTTGTTTTGTTGGTTTTGTCTAGACTGGGTTTCTTGCTGTCCTGGAATTCATTTTGAAGACCATGCTGGCCTTGAACTCACAGAGCTATGCCTTTCTCTGCTTCCCAGGTGCTGGGATTAAAGACATATGGCATCATACCCAGCAGAAGTTTTTATTTTACTAGTGAATAAAAATATTACGACTATCAATTAAATGCTCTTATCTTCCAAGGACACTTGTTAAAATATTTATTTAGGGCAAATGTGTAATGTGTCTACTATGAATCGTTCTGGAAAACTCATGTAAAACAAAAATGCTAACTCAGAGAATGTTTCATTTTGAAATTTTTGGTAGCATATACTAACTCTACATTATCGGGTATGGCATGGTAATCAGCTTTTACAGCATGTACCAACTGAGTCATGTAATCCACAACAACTTATTCATGAGTAAATGCTAAACATTTGGTGATTTTAAGCCATGGGAGGAAGGTGTTCGGTAACTCTAGTCTTCCAACTCTTCTGTCCATTTGAAAATTTTCGCCATAAAATAACTGAGAAAAACACATCAATAAAAAATCAATAACTACTTATAGTGGCAATAAGAATATATAAACATGATGTCTTTAAACACTAACCATTAAGTGGAACTACAGTAAACATGGAGGAAAATTAATAGTTTCAATGTATATTCTAAAAGTAAAACAAAACTGAAAATTCACGTTTGACACTCACAGCAAATTTCTAAAAAGAACACTTTAAGATGGAAAGAAAAGAAAGAAGTCAGTCTAATAAAGGAGAACATAAGGCACTGATTCAGGATCGATCAAACACATCTGGTTAAATAAATTTTACTAAATGAAATCAATACGTGAGGAATAAAAGAAGACAACAAAATTAAGGCTGTAGCAGGGTTTTGAAAATATTAAGACTATTTCACAGTGAACCACCTCATGACAATAAATGTAAAAACAGGTAGTGAGCATTATTCTAAAATGAAAATGTAAGTAGACCACATGAGCACGGAATCTGGAAGACTTAAACAGACTGAGTTGCTGGTTTGAAAGCACTGCTGCTGGATAAGCGAGTTCTCCCTCTCAATGAGACATGCTCAGACTCAATCTAGAGTAACCGCACAGGCTGGAGGAGGAGTACTGCTCTGGCCCTTGAACTCTCTCTCTCCACACAGACTCCCTAACCAGCCTAAGAAGTCACGCCAAGGACCCCCACCCCATGCCAAGCACAGGAAGGGAGAACACTCCACTTACTTTAGGGTGTGTTCTTATTTCGTGTGCACAAGTGTTTCTCTGCACATGTAGATATGCATCTTGTGCATGTGTCATACTGAGGAGGCCAGAAGAGGGCACGGATCCCACAGAACTGCAGCCACAGACAGTTGTGAACCATCACGTGGGGGCTGAGGATCAAATCTGTGTCCTAGGCATGAGCAACCAGTGCTCATAGCCACTAGATGCCTCTCCCCAGTCCCTGTACTTATTTCTTCCATTAATCAGTTACAAGTAATGATTTAATCCAATATTTAAGAAAAACAATTACAGACTGATATTCCTGTGAAAATAAGAGCAGAGCAGTGTAACTGCATTTTAGCCACTCTGTAACCAACCCAGAAGTACAAGGTTTGTTGCTGTTAATGCACCCATTTGGTATAAGAGGCCATATTAATAAGTCAAATGAAAAAAAAAGTATTGTTCTATGCATAGATATATGAATGTTGAACAAAATTTTACACTTGAATAAAAATACAAGAAGATAGGAGTTGTTTTATTGTTCTTTAATGTGCTACACACACACACACACACACAAACACACACCAGGGACACACCTGACACATTTGACTCAATCATACACAAGTCTAGTGTTCTCCCAAACTCCACAAGTATGGAACATCTCATTAGAACCAGAGTCAGTGGGTTGTGCCAGACAAAGCCAAAGGAACAGAGGAAATATGAAAACTCTTTTCACAGGAGGTACTAGCATGCCTGGAAAATGACAGAAATGGATGATAAGATTAATTCAGTAAAATTTAGAGTTAGTAAAACTTAAACTATGGAAATCATCAAGCACCTTCTCTAGTGCCAGTAGAAATAAGGTCCTAAGTTTGCATTTAACAAGCATTTGCATTGTCAACAAAGAACATAAAATATATAAGAAAAACTATAAGTGGAAATGCTTAAAAACTGGGAGGCAAACTTCAAATCTCCGCTTGGCAAAAAGATGTCTGCTGCTGCCTTATAGAGTGGCTCAACATTACTGTGATGTCCCTTCCAAGTCACTGTAAAAACACCAACCCAGTTGCAACAGAAATACAGCAAGGCAGGGCCAGTGAGAACGCTCAGAGGGAAGGGCCCACGCTGCCAAGTCTGGAACATGCCTGCGACACTGCAGCTGGGAGGAGGGAAAACGAGAACCCTTCGCTGACTAGCCAACCTTGACAAAGTGTTAAAGGCCAACTTAGGGAGAGACCTGACTCAAAACCTAAGGTGGAAAGAAATAGAAAACTCCCAATGTCAAACTCTGGCTGTACACACTCATGTACAGGTATAAACATTCTTCACATAATACACTTATACAACACACACAGACACAAACAAGCAAATAAGTAAATATGAAAGAATGCGCATCTTCACTGACAACCTAGAGAGAAGGGATTCTTAGGACTAGAAAGATGACTCAGGAGGGTTAAGTGTTTGCTGCTCTTCCAGAGTTCCTAAGTTGAGTTCCCAGCAGATACATCAGATGGCTCAAAAGCAACTGTGTCTCCGGCTTGAGGGGATCAGCGCCCTCTTATGGCCTCCACAGGGACTGCATTCACAAGCACATGCGGATGGAGGCATCCATGAATATGCATAATTAAAAATAAGACATATCATTTAAAAAAGTTACCCCTTTGTTTTCCATGACAAATTGGCAACAAAGACAAGTATGAAAACACCAGCTGGATTCTACCATCTTCTGTTTTTTTTAAAAAGCTCTAACAAATAGCTACTGAGCCGCTTACCAAAGTAGGAACGACATTTCCCAAAATAACAATGGTTATATTTCAGAGTTATAACAACTCTGAAACATAAACCAAGGTATCAAGCCCACAGTTATTGCTGAAAAGAATCCTTGTTATAAATAGGATAAGAAGGCCAATCCGGATGGCCCAGTAGTTAAAGGTTATTGCCGCTGAGCACAACAACCTAATGATGACTTCCAGGGACCACGTGGTGAAAGACCACGTCTCCTCCATGCGTCTGCCAGGGTATGCCATACACATGCATGCGAAATAAATAGGCAAATAAATGAATAAATAAAAAAATAAAGTAAATAGCCAATTGTCATAGGAAACTGGAGACCTTTAAAACAATTCAGAAAATTATGCCTGGACTTGCAATGTTGTGCACATTGTATTTTAACTCAATATATTGCTGAAACACTAATATTCAGACAGAATAAACTTAACCTTGCTTTCCAGGAATTCTCTTTTGTTTTGATTTTACAGCTCAGCTATAGATGTTAGATGTTAAAGGGCTGAGCGTTTGTGGTCTTTGCTGGGCAGCTTCTGCTGTAACCACAGGGACAATGGGCAAGCTGTCACAGATAGAAAGGAAGAAAACTGCACTCTACAGCAGAGGGCACACAGTGAATTAACTTGGAGATCTCCTATGTGGCTGACAGTGCACTATTCCGTGGCTCTTGCTATCTCTTTGTGGTTGTTTCGTCATAGCTAGTCTTTCATAAGGAGACTTGATTTTGTGGGTAACTAAGAGTCTGTAGCTATGACTCAGACGTTATGCCTTCAACACAGCTCAGTGCAGAATTCCAATCAACTCCCCACACACTGAAGCCTCAGCTAGGCAGAACACTGCTTTATAATTTTATTGTTTTGAAATAAATTAGAAATACAATGCAATTAATTAGTATTCCTCCAGGCCTTCTTATCCTCCCGGAGTTTGGTAACAAAACGAAAACATACCCAGTCCGTACCGTAATTTCATTCTTAATTCTTTTACATGATTTATTATGTGTATGAGTGTTTTTCCTGAACATACATATGTATGTGGACCATGCACATGCCTGATGCCCAAGGAGTCAGAAGAGGGCACAGGGTCCCCTAGGCTTTGAAGTTATGGAAGATTGTGAGCCACCACTAACACACCACACATACACACACACCCACATACCACACCACACACAGAGACAACCCTAGGTCCTCAGAAAGAGTAACAAGCACTGAGCCATCTCTCCAGCCCCATTATTAATTCCTAAATATAGTATCTGCGAGAGAGAGAGAGAGAGAGAGCGAGAGAGAGAGCACTCAGGGAGCACCATAGAAAAGTAGTGGAAAGATGGTTATTGGGAAAGACGAGATATTGGGAGAGACCTCTGCTTCCTGTATGGAGACAGCAGAGCTGAGTGGACAGCTCAGTCCATGAAGGGCTTGCCACACGCGGGGAGACTGGAGTCTAAGGAGTCTGACTTCAGGAAATCAGAATCGTGCAGAGCTGGGCAGCGTGCCCTGTAATCCAGAATGGAGGACACAAAGAAAGGGAAGTCCTGGGGATTCACAGACAGCCAATTCCAATTATTCAGCAAGCGTCGGCCAGTGAGAAGTCCTGTCTCCATGAACAAGGCAGAGGGCACTTACAGAGCACCTTAAACAGCCCTTGGCCTCCACGTGAACGGGCACACACCGCCAACTCCTACTACAGAGATGGAAATCAGCTTACAGAAGAAGCAGAACAACATGCAGACTGAACTGAGTGCCGTCTTGGTTTTCCCTGTCTGCCTTGCTGTACTGGAGTCTCTGGACCAGGCAAGCAGCTCTGCTCTAGCCCAGCAGGGCAGCTGTGGATGGATTAGAAGGGTGGGACACAGGGGCCGGATGTACAATGTCCCTTCTTCTCTGGTTCAAACCAGGTACTTCAAGGTTACACAACAACACAAAAAGGTTGGTGCCATTGTGCTTGGTTGCTTCTTAGGAACTCACTTTAGGTCAGAGATTGTCACTTGTAGGTCAAATCTTGCCTGTCTAAGGGGCCCAAGAGATTAAGAGCACTCAGTGGTTAAGAGCACTTTGTGGTCTTACAGAGGACCAAGGTTCTGTTCTCTGCACTGACATCACAGCATCCAATGCCCTCTTCTGGCACCTGCATGCAAACACACACACATACATGTTCAATACATACATCATTTAACGAATAGAAAAGGATAAAACAAACAAACACCTTGCCTGCCGTTGTAACCTTACACCTGCTTTCTTACAGATTGTCCATGGCTGCTTTTACAGTATGATTAACAAGCTCAGTAGTTGTGACAAGTGGTCATGTGGGTACTGCTCAGAAAGCCAAAATATTCACTGTGTGGTCCCTACCAGAAAAGATTTGCTAGCCACCACTCTCAAACCTCTTGTCCTGATGTAAGAGATTACATGCATACTTCTAAAACACTTTGGCAAGTGGAGCTGGCCTAATCCAGAAATCGAGATTTCTTTAAAATCTGAAACTCTCTGAGTGTCACTTTGTGCTGAGGTACCAAAGTGTAAAGTTCTGAAAGTTATTTAGTGAGTCAGTCAAAACACAGGTGCAGTTAGAGGTGCGGTGCGATGGTGGGGAACAACTGACTGGCGATGAGCTTTCTGTGTAAGCAGAAGGACCTGTATTCCAGCCCTGGGACCTATGTGAAAGGCCAGGTGTGGGCTCAGAGGCTTGAAACGCCAGGATGTGGAAGGTGGGGACCAGAGGATCAGAGTCTCAGTGGCAGCTGGCCTAGCTTACTGAGTATCAGACCAGTGAAGACTGTCAGTAAACCGAGGTGGACAGCACCCAAGGAATGGCACACAGGGCTGTCCTCTGATCTCCATGTGTACAAATACACACATGAATACACACACACACACATATTAAAAGTACATCCAGGTTATGACTATAACCTGTATTTGAAACAGACATGAACTTTGTGTCTAGACTCAGATCCTAGTCCCACAGTGCCTATCTATCTATCTATCTATCTATCTATCTATCTATCTATCTATCTATCTATCTACCTACCTACCTACCTACCTACCTATCATTTCAGACAAGCGATACTCAATCTGTAAGGACTATCTTTTCAGTTCACTCTCTGACACAACTCAGCATTAAATGCATGCCTTGAAGTCCAACAGGCCCTGGAATTCTGACCCTGTGTCCTGAAGCACACACAACTACTCCTGTCAGAGATGTTCCATGTTTAATAGTAGGAAAAGGAATAATTCCAGCTAATTAACTTTTAAAACTAAACCTAAATTAGTTCTTGATGACCAGCTATAACTACACCAAGATTATTTCCAGATAATTAAAATACTGTGTTCATTGCCCTCTAAAGGCTATTATAAATATCAGCAAATGCATACTTCAAAAACACAATTGCAAAAATTCATTGCAAACTGTTCAACCAAGCTTGAAGCCTTCAGCGACTGACAGGACTGATAGCCAGGGTTGCTTTTAACAGTTATTTATATAGTCTTACATGTCTGTTAAGCATGCAAGATTATATTATCTCAGAACGTAAATGTGAATCTACTGGATCTATTTTATGAATTATGAATATAAACACACGCAAACATCTAGAACCTCTCAAAGTCTTAAAATCACAGGATTACTCTTAGAGCGGATCTTGAAAATGTTAGGAGTGTGCTTCTTGGGCCTGGGGAGATGGCTCAACAGGGCAGGCACTTTTCACACAAGCATGACAACCAGACTTCAAGAACACACTTAAGTATCAGGTGGATGTGACAGCCTGCCTCCATCCTGGAGCTAGGAAGGCAGAGAAAAGGGGTCCCCAGAGGAAGCTGGTGAGCTGGACTAGCCACATGGGTAACCTCTGGATTTGGTTGAAAGAGAGGCTGCCTCAATGAATAAGGTAGAGACCCATTTCAGGTTGGGGATTCCACACAAATGCACACACACACACACACACACATACACACACACACACACACACGGGAACATGCATAGACACATGCACATATCACACTCATGAATGACAGAAGACTACTTCTCGGGATTTCCTATGAGAAGAATAAAATTCTTAGAGTTACCCTGAAGAGAAACAAAATAAGATAAAAGCAAAGAATTGAATCTGTAAGACACTCTAGTCACTGAGGAACCTCACCATAATGTGGTGACCTTTTAGGAAATATATTTTAGGTATACAGAGAATTTGTTCTCTCTTTATGCTGTGTCGGCCTAATAGCAGCAGGAGATATTTTACTATGGTACCTACCAATCAAATTTTCTAAGTCTGAGGCCAAAGGCTCATTGCTTCTTCAAGTTACACATTGTCAGAAGATCTTGCTCATGGGAAACACCCGAAGAGTCTGGCTTCAGTAAAACCTGTGTCTTAAGAACTGCTGGTTGTAGGGGCTAGGAGATGGCTCAGTTGATAAAGTGCTTCCTCTAAAAGATGAGGACCCAAGCCTGATCTCCCAGAACTACATCTAAAGCCTGATGCAATGGCATGTGCCTGGGAAGATAAAAAATGGGAGGACCACTTGCTGGCCACCCAGTCTAGTAAAACTGGTGAGCTACAGGTTCAGTGAGACACCCCTGTCTCCAAAACTAAAATGGAGAGTGAGAAAGACACCTGGTGTTACCTGCTCTGTAGATACTGTGGTAGTTCAAATGAGTCTATTCTTCCATAGTCGCATATATTCGAATAACTGATGGCCAGTTGGTGGAACTGTTTGGGAAGAATTGGGAGTTGTGACATTATTGGAGAAGGTGTGGCACTGAGGAAGGCTCTGAGGGTACAAAGCCCACAGCGTTCCTGGTTAGCTCTGTCTTTCTCTTCGCTCTGCTTGTGGATCAGAATGCAAGCTCTCAGGACTGCTCTGGCACCAGGACTAATAGCTGGCTTCCGTGCTCTCCACCATGATGGTGACACATTTACCCCTGAAACTGTAATCTCCCCATAACTTGTTTCTTCTGTTAGTTGCCTACGTCACAGTGTCTTATCACAGCTACAGAAAAGTAACTAAGACAGATCTACAACACGAAAGGTAAGCTCTGGGTGTATACAGGGCAACATGGTGGGGAGGGATGAAGAGGAGGATGCCATGAAAGGCAGGATAAGGTAATATCATGTGCAGTCACGAACACAGGAGAGTGGCCAGTTAGAAAACACAGAAGAGATTTTTCTTTACAAATAAATATTAAAAAGTTCTCTGTGGAAGTCAGCAAATCGACAGATGTTCCTCAAAGAAAGGAATCTTCAACGTGACCCAGCTACACTCCCAAGCATTTCCCCAGGGGATACCCAGCACATCACAGAGAACCATGCACATCAGTGCTTACTGCAGCCCTGGTCACAACAGCTAAGCTGGGGAACCAACAGAGGTGCCAGCAACAAAGGGGGAGGTGAAGAAGAGGTGGCTTATATTAACAATGGAGTTTCTTCAGTTATAAAGAGTGAAGTGCTGTCAATGCAGGGGAAACTAATACAAACAGAAATCATTATTTCAAGAAAATTAAGGCAGTCTAGGGAAGATAAATATTGTATGTTGTCTCTCCTTTGTGTTTCCTACTTTCATACATGCAAATGAGATGACCTACATTAAAGGAAAGTAGAAGTAAATTTGTCTAGGGAAACAAGGGGGGCTTGGGAGAGGGAGGGAAAATGGGGGTTGAGGAGAACTAGACCCCAAGGGGAAATTCAGCTCAGTGTGTAAAGCCTACCTGTGCAACAATTCTAGTAGAGTGAAAAGTGCTTTGGGTTGCTCGGTGGCAGAGCACTGGCCTAGCATGCCCAATGCCCTGAGTCCTCTCCTCATCATAGAAAAAAAATCAGATTTTCTAAAAACTCAAGTAAACAGAGCTTTCCCCCTGCAAGCCCTAACACTGCAGAGCCTGGGCTCACCCACAGTTGCCCTCACTCACAGGACTCCCCTTCCTTCCTCTGGATTAGGAAACACTGTTCTCACAGCTACTTGACTGTTGATCATTGTAAACTTACAGTATATGCCTCCAGAGTGTACATATCTTCAGATGTCCAGAAACTCAAAAGATCAGAGCTTAATCTTCTCAGCTCTGCCTCGGTTTGATTGTTTGCTTGTTTTGTTTTTCTGTCTTTCCTGCAGGGTCCAGTGGACAGATAATTTCTCCATTGTTACTACATGGCCGCCTCAACACTGGACAGTGAGCCAGTGAGAAGACTCAGCCAGTAAAAGCACTTGCCGCCAGTCCTGATAAGCTGGGTTGGATCCCTGGGACCCACAGAGTAAAAGGAGAAACTCCACTCCTGAAAGTTGTCCTTGGACCTCCACAAATAGGCGGTGACACGTGTACATTGCACATACACACACACATCACTTCACGTCACCAAATAAATATATCTAATTTGAAAAAGACTGTATCTTTACACTAATTCTAAACATACACATTAAAAATAAATTCAAGGAAGCATGAGTGAGTCTAGCGTTGTTCCTGTGCCTCCTCCGTTCTGATGAAATGAAGTGAGTGGCATCCATCATTGTAAATATGAGCAGGCAGAGGCGAGACTGCCCAGGACATTCAACCTGTCTCACTGAGGGGTCAGAGCACCTAGCTTGTCTGTATTTAGAGCAACCTCAAGGATGCTCTAACCCACAGAACTGGGATTAAGTTGATGGGGCTCATTATCCAACCAGAGGTAGGAGAAGCGAGGAACAGAAATACACTTAAATGGCTTATATAAATTAATGACGGGGCCATCACAGTTAATGAATAAAAACAGTATGTGTGGGCCATGATATGAGGGTTTGAAGTTGACATCAAAGAGTTCTGGCTTTGACAACACTGTCAGACACAGAGTTGGCAGGTGGCCACTGTGGTCCCTTGCAATTCTAATGTAAATTTAGGAAAATCTTCAAACATAATAGTATGTGATGTCCCCAACTGTGAGGTTGCTCAGGGAAGACTAGAAAATAGAGATTCAAGGATCAAGTCTCTGGGGCAGAGGGAATGGGTGAGGGGACAAGTGCTTGCTACACAGGTAGAAGGACATGAGTTCAGATCTCCAGCATCCACGTGTGAACTCAGCAGCCAAGCTCTCTGATCACCTCCCCCTGAGGGGTACAGCCTGGCCAGACCACAGAGGAAGATGATGCAGCCAGTCCTGATAGGCTGGGGTTAGCTAGAAGGGGGAGGAGGACCCCCTCTATCAGGGGACTAGGGGAAGTGCATAGGGAGAGAAAATGGAGGAGGGCTGCAGTGGGGATACAAAGTGAATTAATTACATTTATTTTTTTTTAAATTTAAATAGAAAAAAAAACGTTGGGCCCAGAGATTGGAACTTATAGTCCCAGAACTAGGAAGATCCCAGAGACCATAGACAAAATAGCCAAAGTGCCTCAAAAAATAAGTAAATGAATAAATGCATAAATTAAACTAATAATAAGATGGAGCCTGATGGATAAGGATAGATGCATGCACAGACAGTCAGATACCTACATGCCAGTCTTTAGACACATGAACACAGACAACTCTAACACTTCCTATTCCCACAGGGAGGGATGAGGGTCATTTTCTAGTTCTAACTTTGGGGTGGCCTCAGGTCTGTAGAATCCCATGGGGAAGTTTGCAAAAAGAAGTCGGCACATTTGTCTCCTCGAATTGCTCCGGTGACAATCAGGAATTCTCCCAGACACCCTGAATCTGTGCACCTTTGCTTTGTCTGTCAACACACAGATTTCAACATAGCAATTCCAAATTCTCTTCTCATTGCACAGCAGCAGGCGCTTCCATTTCTCCTCTGTAGCACAGGGCTCCCAGACCACTGTAGGATATATATGCCTAGCTGTGTGTGCTTATTAAAGATCTCATTTGCTCAGGAGTGTTAGACAACCTTTATATTAAATCTGCTTATTACAGTCCCAGGTGGGAGGCTGGGAAGATGCTCAGTCAGCATAGCACTGCAAGCCTGAAAACTGAAGTTAGATCCAAGAACCTTTGTCAAAAGCTCAATGTGGTGAGACGCAAAGGTAATCCCAGTGCTAGGGAGGAGACACACAGATCTCGGGGGAATCGCTTGTCTTGGGGCCAGCTAGCTTATCTAAATTGGTAAACTCCGGGCTACTCAGAGACCCAGTCTCTAAAACATAAAATGGAAAATGATTGAGGAAGATGACCAACACTCAACCTTCAACTCCGACCTCCAGCCTATGTATACTTAAATAGACACATGCATTCACACTTAAACACGCAGGGTTGCATAAAAGCCTGGCTATGTTATCTAGTTACCCCAAACTTCCCAGAACTCCCTAGCTGACCTCCCTCCTTGTTTTTTCTTGCTGAGAACTGATCTACTATCACTTCCTCTGACTGCAGCCTCAGTTAATTAATGTGCTCCAATGTCCTGCAATGCTTTCTAGGAAAATAATTTACACTGTATTTAACTCCCAGACTTCATCACCATGATGAAGACGACAAAGGCAAGATTTAAAAAAAAAAAATGTTCCTCAATACATTCTAAACCTAAGCCTTACACTTACACAGGTAAGTGTAACTGTGACCCCTCATCAAAGAATCCTGTCTTTACAGCAAATGGAGACCATCACAGGAAACCACAGCTGGGCACCATGCAAAGATCAACAGATCATGGGAGCCCAGTCCAAACAATATATCTACATCACTGCTCCTGAGTCAGTGGCTCGGAAAACATTGCGGAAGAAGCGTCAGAAAGACTGTAAGGGCTGGGACACTCGGACATCTGCTGTGACACAGTCTTTCCTAGATATGGGTGCATACACAAGCCCAGAAAACGGCAATATCAATGAACATGTTAGTATGGAAGAGCAACATTTTTGTGGGGTCCCAACCCCAGGCAAAGAACTACAGGCAACTGATGACTGCTGGAATGAGAATTAGCTTCTCACTGGGATGACCCCCTTATTGATAGATCAATGCAGAGTGATGAGCCCTGAAACCATATACACACAAACAACAAAAACAAACTGATCAGCTTGTGTGTGTGTTTGTGCATATACATTAATACATACACATGTAAGTATATAAGAACAATGAAGAAAGGGAGGCTATCAATATGGGAGTCAGGAATAGGGGAGAGTTTCAAGGGAGGGTAGCTGGGTGGACTGGAGGAAGGAGAGAGGGTTAACATTATTTCAGTTAAAACCTATTTAGGAAACTTTTTATTATTTATGTCTGGTCAGGTTCATGTGCACATGTATGTCTTGGTGCCTATAGAAGCCAGAAGAGAATATTAAGTATCTTGGAGCTGGAGTTACATGTTGTGATCATCCAGATAGAGATGCTGGGAACTGAGTTTAGGTTCTCTGAAGGAGCGCTGTGTGCTTTTAACTACTGAAGCATCTCTCCAGACCAGAGGGCAAGCTTCATGCAGTCACGTTTAACTGCAAGCCAACAATGGAAATTATTTTCAAACATTAACTTCATAATCAGAGGGACAAAGAAAATGGTCCTGCTTTCAGGCTACCCTGGGCACATGACTTCTACAGTACAGTGGTGATTCATTTACCAGAGTCAGAAAAGGAAAAAAAGATCCCTCTCTTTCCCCATAAAATATAATGTAATTAAATGGCCAGAAATAAACTTCCTGTGGATTGGGGTGGGAAAGACAAGGAAGAGACCATGGAATTTGATTTCTTTTTTTAAAAAGTTATCTGAATTATCTCTTCCTCTAGACATGTCTTGTTTTATAACATGTTTGTAATCTCATGGTAGATACTAGAAGAATTTAAAAGCAAATTACAACAGCACATAGCTGCTAAGGCCTAGCTCCATCCTCTGCCTTCAGCAGCATCTTCCATTCCGTCCAGCTGGGCTCTAGATACATATTACACTAAAGGCATCATCTCTCGGCTCTCAGCTCCCCAAGATTCCTGAACACTAGGCCAGGAAACGCTCAATTAGAACTGTTTCCTTCAGCAACATTCTAAAACTTTCTCCTAAAAAAAACAAAACAAACAAACAAAAAAAACCTTGGAAGGCCAGAGAATTTTTCTAACCAAATTCTAGAAATCTGAAGAGTGCCCATTCCCTTGTCACTATTAACTCCAGTGTGAACTCTTACCCACAAAATCAAGCCTTGGCTATGGAGAAATGAAGACCTGAAATAAATAAATAAATAAATAAATAAATAAATAAATAAATAAATAAATAAATAGATAAATAAATAAATAAATAAGGGACCAGGCAATCCACAAGGAAGATTAGGGTGGAAATGGATTTTGCTAAATTTAAAACACCCCTGCCCTTTCTTGAAATAATGATTTATATTCTTGGAGTCCACAAGAGAGTAATTGGATATGTGTGACTCAGGCTGGAATTTTAGGTATTTTGCCTAAAGGCTATTAACAAATAGTGCCACTGAGAGAAAAGTCATGAAGTCAGAGTAACAAGCCTCACTCCCAGGATGGCTAAAACTGGACTTGTAATCCGGTCCTAACAAACGATACCATACTTACATTACAACCGCACATACTAAGGTCGGAACCAAAGAGCTACCTTGAAGCACAGTGGTCAAGCGTTTGTCTATCATGTGGGAAGCCCTCACTTGATCCTGAGCATCATAACAACAGGAAAAAGAAACTGACCAATTGGAGTTGTCAATCAGTGGCCCTGAATAAGTGGGGTCAGTTGAATAAGCTGTATGTGGGAAGAGAGAAAGCTGTATGTGGGGCCTTTGAAAACTGAAGATGGAAGGAAAACACAAAAAAACTCTTGGGTTAAAGTCTTCAGAAGGCCTGGTGAGATGGCTCTGTTTGGAAGTGCTTACTCACAGCACAAGAATGCAGACCCAGGGTACTTTTGATTTGCATCTCCCTGATGGCTAAGGACATTGAGCATTTCTTTAAGTGTTTTTCTGCCATTCTACAATCCTCTACAGAGAGTTCTCTGTTTAGCTTCATACCCCATTTTTTAAATTGGATTACTTGATTTGTTGCTTTTTAACATGAAAGAAGGGGGAGTTAATAAGATTTAGAGAGGACAAGAGCTCCACAAAGACCAAATAGATCAGGGCACAGGGGTCTTTTATGAGACTGTTTTTCCAACTAAGGTCTATGTATGGATATAACCTAGAACTCCTGTTCGGATGTGGCCCATGGTAGCTCAGTATCCAACTGGGTACCCTAGTAAGGGGAACAGGGACTATTTCTGTCATGAACTCAATGGCTGGCTCTTCAACGCCCCTCTATCCCCGAACGGAGGAATAGTCTTGCTAGACCCCAGAAGAGGACATGGCAGCCAGCCCTGAAGAGATCTGATAAACTAGGGTCAGATGGCGAGGGGAGGACGTCCTCCCCTATCAGTGAACTTGGAGGGGGCAGGGAGGAGATGAGGGAGGTATGAGGAGAGAGTGGGAGGGATTGAGGGAGGGGGCTACGGCTGGGATACAAAGTGTATAACCTGTGATTAATATGAAAATAAACAAATTACTTAAAAAAAAAAAGAATGCAGACCCATGGTCCTGCCTGAAGCAAGCATTTAAGAGCCAGGCACAGCAGGAAGTGACTGGGCACTCAGGGCTTGGGGAGGAGAGGCAGCAGAATTCTCGGAGGTGGCCCCCTGTGCCTAACAGAAGCAGAGAGTTACTGATCCTAAGAATCTATCACTTCAAAAGATAGCCACCATCAACTTCTGATATGCAAGTGCTCACAGGGCACATGGGCGTGTATGTGTACACACACACAAAGGATAGTGCAAATAAGACAGAACATATTGTTCCTAATGGCAACATTATGCCCAGGTAGTGAAAGATAGGTTGCTGGTGTTTAAGGATGTATTCTTATTATTTGTGGTGTGTGTGTGTGTCTCTGTGTCTGTCTGTCTGTCTGTCTGTCTGTCTGTGTGTGTGTGTGTGTGTGTGTGTGTGTGTGTCTTTGTCTGTGTGTGTGTCTGTGTGTATATGTGTGAGCATGTCCACAGACGCGATAAGAGGGTGTGAGATCTGGAACTGGAGTTACAGAAAGTGTGAGCCACCGGATGTGAGTATACTCTATGAGTAACCAGCACTCTTTAGCCCTGAGCCATTTCCCTAGCCAGCAAGACAGGTATGACATTATCAAGTATAAGGGTCATGTGGACTCCCTTCTGTGCTGAATCTGAAAGGTGGTCACTCAGGTTCACTTTGACAGTCCCCCCTCAAGAATTTTCAACTTCTCTATGATGAATGGTAATATGTTGAAATTTTACTTTAGACCCTGTCATCAGGTTTAATTTAGTGCTATGTTTTCTCCCCTTTAAGACTCACACTACAAGTTAAGATAGTTCAGTCATGGTAATGGTTGAATGCCAAGCATAAGAGCATGAGTCCAATTCCCAGCATGCATTTAATATAATAATAATAATAATAATAATAATACCAAGGCATGAGAGCTCATGCCTGTAATCTCAGTAAAGTGGGGCAGAGACAGGCAGACCCATGGGCTAATTGGCCAGGCAACCAAGCTTACTTGGTAAATAGCTGGCCATACAGTTGGTGATGTCTAGAACTAACAATAAAAACAAATAATCCTGATACTATCTAAACAGCGAGAGTACCACATAAAATTCTCCATTTCCTTTTCAAATGGGGGAAAAAGTCTACTACAAGATGTTAGCTGAACACCTATTATAGTCGGCTCTATCCCGGCCATTTTTCATATAAAAAAAAAGTAATGCTAGGTACTGACAACATTTGCAAAATCCAAATTAAGGTATATGATATATTCTCAAGGTTGAGTGGATGGAAACCCAGATATGATGAAGAATCTGTATAAAAGATGAGGAGCAAGAAGCTTGGGGTGATCTTTGGGATGAATAAGACTTACTGGTTTTCAAAATGGAGACTAGTAAGAAAGGAAGTGTGCATAGGCACAATGAGTGGGTGGAAGGAGGCCACAGTTAGAAAGAGAAATAGATTTTCAGTGTAACATCTAGAGTTTTCATCCTGCTCTGAAGACGACTTCCCTGGGGATTTATTTGATAAGCCAACCTTTTGAGATGTTACAAAGACCTGAGGAAGTTAGGACTGGAGAGATGACTCTAAAACATGATTACTGTGAAGGCATGAGGACCTGACCTCAGATCCCACAACCCACATACAAGCCAGGCCTGGTATAATGTTCCTTTGGAAGGTATACACCTTACCCTTGTTCCTTCAAATGCTGATTTCTCCCCACCCCCCATTCTGGTTTAAATCTGGATGTTGCATTGTGACAATTATTCTAAGCATCCTATCTCATCTTTATGTAAACAAAATAAAGCAACTAGACACAATGTTGAGCTGGGAGGAGCCAGAGGGCAGGAAATGAGTGGGA
>CM053748.1:59007579-59053874 GCA_028658305.1 Pachyuromys duprasi
AATGTTCCTTTGGAAGGTATACACCTTACCCTTGTTCCTTCAAATGCTGATTTCTCCCCACCCCCCATTCTGGTTTAAATCTGGATGTTGCATTGTGACAATTATTCTAAGCATCCTATCTCATCTTTATGTAAACAAAATAAAGCAACTAGACACAATGTTGAGCTGGGAGGAGCCAGAGGGCAGGAAATGAGTGGGAGGAGAAAAGGCAAGAGAGAGAGCTTGAAGGAGAGCTGGAGAAGGCAGCGCTGGGAGAGAGATGGCCTGGACCTAATATATCACGAAAAGCACGTACAATGTGGAAAATCTAAATGTTAGGAAACTAGGAGGAAGGAACTATTGCCCAGCATTGTGTTCTAGCTTAACTAAAATCCCAGTCTCTGTGTGGTGATTTGGTTGTACAGCTGCTTAGGACTAACAGCAGCCTTACTAAAAGATAATTATTGGTAAATATTAATAACCTTTTACAACACCTGGGCTCACACACCTGTAACTCAGCACTGGAGGATAGGTACTGTTGCTTGCTGGTCAACCAGTCTAATTCCAAGATCAGTGAGAGAGATTTTATTTCATAAAGTAGATATAGTGGGAGCATTGGTGGAAAATGACTGATGCTGAGCTCTTGTAGTCATATGTGCGCTCGTGGGCACACACACTCCCATACATTCCTGCACACACACACACACACACACACACACAGACTTAAGGAGTAATGTAATAACATTTCTCAGTTGACAACTGCAGGTATCAGGTGACTTTCCTAGATCACCAATTTCCTTTTTTTCTGGGAACATGAAACAGCTGAAAGGGAGAAAGAGAAAGGTATATTCTAGACAGGCATGACTTCAAACACGTGACTTAAATGAAGCAGATGTTCCCTAAAGCAAGCACATTACTGTGTGCAAGTCTTATCCCAAATGGGAACTTGCACTAATCTGGAACATCAAAGAATTCCTCTTTTACCTGCGACAGCTGACCCTACTCGTGTTTCTTCCCTCTCTCTCCCCGTCCCTCCCTGCTGCCGTCCCTCTTGCATTGTTTTGACACAAGGACCCACACAAACCAGACTGGCTTGGAACTCACTGTATGGCTTAGACTGATCTTGAACTTGCAATCCTCTGACCTTTGCCTCCTGTGGGATTAGAGGCAAACATCACTACATCAGAATTGTGCAGTGCTGGCACCAGAACAGGCAAGCACCCTTCGGACTGAGCCATACCTCCAGCCATACCTCCAGACCCTCGCTGCTTCGAAAGTGACAAGGCAGAGTCAAATGATACAGGCGAGTAGGTGTGGGTTAAAACACTGGGCTCCCAATTAGCCAGTGAGTCTCAATTTCCAGAAGAGACTGGAGAGCTGGTGCCAGACAGTGCCAGCTCCCTCCACAGGGACTGGAACCGCAGCGTGGCATTAATAAGGGCACAGTGGTCACGCTGAGGTTCCAGTCCCACCACTGACCTTTTTGTTGTACCATACTGTGCTCAAAACTCCTGTGCAAACTTAAACATTGCTCAATGGAATGATTTCCTAGGAAACCTTTGAAAGTGGCCCCAGACTCTGACCTCACTCTGTAACCCATCACCTGCCAGAGTGATGTTTGATTGCCTCTGGAATGTTCAGGCCAGGAGACAGCTCCGGAGTCACACCGAGGGGACTCATGAAGACAGTAGCTGCTTTCAAGATAGGAAACTGCCACTTTCAGCCCTTAGTAGCTTTATGTATCTAAAGCTTCTCTTTGGCTTCATCTTTCACACCTCCTATTGACCTTCCCAGGTGACTGGCGACTGTTAATACTTCTACATTGTTTTTTATTTGTGCAATGGCTCTGAAAGATCCCTTCCCACCTTATTGCAATGTGATGATTGTTGGAACACAGGTCGGGAGCTTGCAGGATTCCTGATAATACAGGCAGCTTCGCAGATGGGGAAAATCTTGGATTTTCGGCTGTGACTTACCCTCATTAGGTATCCAGGAAAGGTGTTTCCTGAGAAGAACACAGGCCAGCTGGACAGAATCTGACCGTGAACTCAGCCACGCTTTGCAACCCTCCAGCTGCTCTAGAGACTTCTGTGCTGACACCTCAAGTGCCCTCTATCAACAACTGAGTAAATGGACCAAGTTCTCTGTAATCTTTGACCCGGATAAGTTTTCCAGGGTTATTTATAAGGTCTAATTGTAATATTCAGTACACACTGGGGCACAGTAAAAGCTCTGGAGGAAAGAAATTCTATTTTGTATTTTTTCTTCCTGAGAGACCCAAATATTCCTCTCCCATATGCTCAGTAAAGGTGGAAACCAAAAACCTTCTCAGGTCTCTGAGCACGGAAAGATCTGGGAAGGAAAGAAAGCTGCTCCTTTAGGGCTAGGAGATGGCTTCGTGGGGAAGCTGCTGGCAGTGCCAGCTGAGTTATAATCCACAGGGTCCATGTAAATCTGGGCATGGCAGAGCACACAGCTGTGGCTCTAGCACTTGAATGCAGAGACAGGGGGATTCTCTGTGACCAGCCAGACTGGCCTAAGCAGCAAACTTCGGGGTTAGTGAGACCCAGTCTTAATAAACCAAATGGAAAGCTACTAATAAAGATATTGCTTGTCAACTGATGGCCTCTGTGTGTACACACAGAGCTGACCCCGCCTGCACACTTTCCCCCTATTCAGCCCCAACGCCTAAGTACCCTTTCAAGTTCAGTCACACTACAAACAGTGAGTTAGTTCTTAACAACCACTTTCTTTACAAAAGTCACTCCTACACTCCTGTACTCATGAGAAAAAAATAATTGCAAACTTTTTATTAAAGTTAAGCAAAAATCCATTATAAATTAGCCATTTCATTTCTCTTTCTAAATTAAAAAGGGGTATTTTATCATCTTTTACTGCAAGCACACTGCAGAGTTCATCAATGCATTTATATCAACTGGGCCATCCTGCTTGGAGTTTTTCTTTCAACTGCATGGGGAATGTTTGTAATCTTTATTTTCCCAAATAAATCTACAAGATGCCTTTTGCTTGGGGCTCTTTAATTTCAAATAAATTACATTAGGCTCCTAGCTGTTATAGTGATAAGAATGGGTGTAAATATAATGAGGGCAGAGGAAGACAAATACCTTCAGATTGGTCACATGCTGATATGTGTCTCCATTGTCCCCAACCCTGTCGTTTCAGGGCTTAAGGTATTTTGAGACTATTTCTTGAATATAAATTTATTTAAAGTAGACATCTAGACATATATTTCTTTGTGTATATATGTGTGTGAATGTACATTTATGTGTGTGTGTGTGTGTGTGTGTGTGTGTGTGTGTGGTGAGACCAAAAGACACCCTCAGTTGTGGTTCCTCAGGCTCCATCCACCTTGTTTTTAGGGACAAGTTCCCTCACGAGGCCTGAACTCGCTGAGTAGATTAGGCTGGCTGGCCACTGAGCAGCAGGGATCCACTGTGTCTGCCTGGTCTACAGTGGAGCTGCAAAGGCATGTCACCATACCCAGTCTTTCCATGTGGGCTCTGGGTTCTGAGCCAAGGTCCTCATGCTTGGCTGGCAAGGTCTTTACCAGCTGAATCATCCCCTCAACCCCCAGCAGGGCAACCTTTAAGTCTTCAGTGAGCCTTTTCTATAATATATTTCACTGTAAGTTTTTGTACCTAAAAACCCATCATTAGCTAGGCATATTTTCTTAGTTATAGTAGACGGCACATTCGTAGTTCCATGTGTTAATCTAGCAACTCTGTCTATATTATTCTTTGTTAGATTAAATATAAATAAAACTAGACCTGACTTTCTCGTCCTTGGTATAGCCAAGCTTTAAAATACTTTCTTGACCCCAAAGGAGCTTTGTTCAAACACTAGGTACCCCCTAAACAAGCAGGCAAGGAGACCACACACAAGTCACCACAATGAATTCTGATAAGAACCTGGGAAGGCATAATGTGTCTTCCTGAGGGGTTTCAGAAAGATGAAGGCTGATCATGCCCTTACTCCTTAGAGGGGGCTCAGCAGTGGACACTAGGTAACTCCTTGGTGTATGGCTTAACCTGTCATCTTCTTTAGGATTGTCCAGGGGTGACAGCAGGGATAGCTACTGAGGAATGAGCCAACGCCCTGCTTCATTCTCCTTTGTGCTGGGCAGAAGGTGTGGCTTAGAGTCCAGACCCTTTATCTTGGTTGGGGACTTGGAATTGCTGGCCTCTCTCAAACAACCCCTGGTGGGTAATTGAGGGAAGGCCATTGATGGCTGTCCAGTGGGAGGCACGGGTTTTGCACTTTAGTGAGAGCACAGCTATGATTTGTAAATTTGCCTATGGGTTGAGAGGAGGAGAAACAATAGATAGCTCACTACCCTCATCTCCTGTTTGGGGGAGGGATCCAGGAGCTGTTAGAGTACGATTTTGCTCTCATTGCTGGAGAGCTCTGAATTCTACCTCTGCTACATATCTAACTCCCAGGAGATAGCCTATTTATCTCTTGAAGGGATTTAAACAAGCTACAGTTCTTATTTTATTCTGTGTCCACTGTTAGGGACTCATGCCGAGTAAGTTTGCATGTTGCCAATTAAGATTCCCCTCCAAGCATAGGTCTATGATTATGGCAGTGGCATTTAATGCTCACGTCTCCTTAGTATACATCAATTAACCCCATGAGCAAAGAGGCATGCTAGCTCTTGAAGAGGTTGAATAATAATATCCTGAGAGCCAAGATACACAGATGAAAACCTCAGACTTTGGGAGAGTCAGAGCCCGATGCTACACGGGGATCAACTTTTGTTTGTTGCTGTGCCGTCCAAGCCCACTTGTTCAATAAAGTATTACAAAGACACTTCTTCTCATTGATTCCAACAGACAATTTTAATCTTATTTAGACACAGAGACAGAAAGACACCCATGCACACACAGATACTAAATATTTCATAATAATTTTAAAAGTTATTTTCAAACTTCTATTTTTCAAGAATTTTGGACATGTTAAAATCGTTTGATGAGGCAGGTGTGGTGCACACGCCTGTAATCCCAGCACTCAGGGAGGCAGAGACAGGAAGATCTCCGTGAGTTCGAGGCCAGCCTGGTCCACAAAGTGAGCCCAGGACAGCCAAAGCTACACAGAGAAGCGCTGTCTTGAAAAACAAAAACCAAACCAAATAAAAAAATCATTTGATGCCTGGAAGGGAAGCCTCAGGGATCTTCTTGCAGGTTCTATGTGTGTTGTTCAATTAAGTGTTGCCCTTTTTCTGGCAGTGCAGGAACTGTGCCCCATGAGAAGCAACAGTTAAATACTTCCCCAAGGTAAACAGTTTGTGATCAATATTTTATAGATTCTTGGAATTATTTATCAAGACTTCAGCTGCCCTTCTGAAGAGTGAGGATGGGGAAACAAAACAAAACAAAACAACAAAACAAAACACCATAGAGTTTCAGTCTGGGGAGATGTCTCATTCAGTAAACTACTGACCATGCAAGCGTGAGGAGCTGAGTTTGGATGGCCAGAAGCCATATTAAAAGGCCGGGCATGGCACACATATCTGTAACCTCAGCTCTATGGAAGTGGAGACCAGTAAACCCCGGGGGCTCACTGGCTTAACAGTTGAGGACTTCCAGGCCAGTGAGAGCCTGTCACAAAGAACAAGACTGACAGCACCTAAGGACTCCTGGCTGAGATGTCCTTTCACACACACACACAAATACAGACACACATACACACAGAGAGAAAGAAAGAGAGACAGGTTGGTTCCCGCTTTCTTGAACCCCATTTTTGTCAACAATTTAGACTCATCACACTGTCATTATGTCTCACCATCAAGCCATCTAGCCCGTTATCATTAGCGTGAAATATATGAAAGAAGAGTAATTTTATATGTCACATAGTTAGGTATCAATACTAATATACCATTTCCTAAGATATGCTTCTTAGTAGCATAGTTCTAGTACATGTTCCAAAATAGAGTGGATGGGGGGCCTAGGTTTTGCACACGTATGAATGAGATATGTGTGTATGTTGGTCATGGAAGCTTGAGGTTGACAGTATATTCCTCAGCTGTTTCCCCCTTATATATGAATAATGAATGTGAACAATGCTCAGGGCCCTAAGAAATTCTGCAATTTCAAAGTTTACAACTAGGTGTCACCCAGTATTTTTCAATTTATTTGGTCACAGTCTGTTTTAATAAAATATCTGTAGTGACCAGGTATTGGTATTTCTGGCCTATACTTAGAACATGTGTGATTTACTGAAAACATTTGTTCTCTTCAGGGGAACAAGATATTAATGCCCTGTGGTAAAGAGTAGGAAAATGGGTAGTCACAATATGTGTGTTCCTGGCAGGTGGTGAGTGACAGTCCAGGATTATCTTAAACATCATGAAATGCACATGGCAACCTAATGCCTGTGACATGACAATGGAGATTCTAGCTTCAACAGTGGCTTGTTGACATACTTAAATTATTATGAACTTGGTGCCCTGATGTATTTTCTCTTGCTATAAAAATCATTGATCAAAACAATAGGGGGACAGAGTTTATTTAGTTTACATTTCCATGTGGTTGATCACAGAGGGAAGTCACTACAGGAACACAAAGCAGGAACCTGGAGGCAGGGACAGTAGCAGAGACTAAGAAGGATCACTGCTTTCTGGCTGGCTTCCAGGCTCACATTCAATTGCCTTTCATTTATTTTTCTTTTGTGGGGGTGTTAAATTTTTTTATTTATTACAATTTATTCACTTTGTATCCCAGCTGTAGAGCCCTCCCTCCTCCCTTCCCAAGTCCTCCTTCCCTCTTTTCCTCCCATGCCCCTCCCCCGGTCCACTGATAAGGGATGTCCTCTTCTCCTTCCATCTGACCCTAGCCTATCAGGTCTCATCAGGATTGGCCTGGTAAGGCTGCTCCCCCCTCAGGGGGAGGTGATCAAAGAGCCAGCCACTGAGTTCATGTCAGAAACAGCCCCTGTTCCCCTTACTAGGGAACCCACTTAGACACTGAGCTGCCAAGGACTACATCTGTGCAGAGGTTCTAGGTTATCTCCATGCATGCTCCTTGGTTGGAGTATTAGTCTCAGAAAAGACCCCTGTGTCAACATATTTTGGTTCTGTTGCTCTCCTTTTGGAGCTTCTATCTCCTCCAGGTCTTTCTATCTCCCCTTTCTTTCATAAGATTCCCTGTACTCTGCCCAAAGTTTGGTTATGAGTCTCAGCATCTGCTTTGATACCCTGCTGGGTGGAGTCTCTCAGAGGCCCTCTGTGGTAGGCTCCTATCCTGTTCCCTGTCTTCTGCTTCTGATGTCCATCTTATTTACTTTTCTGAAGAGGAGTGAGCATCTTGCCCATGTGTCCTGTCTACAAGGTGGTCCTCTCACATCAATTAGCAATCAAGACAATACCCTATAAATATGCCTATAGGACAATCTGATGGAAGCAATTTCTCACTTGAGATTCCCTTTTCCCAGGTAACTTGTGTTGGTATCAAGCTGACAAAAACTAACCAGCATACTTTGCAAACTTTAGTCTATAGAAAGGCATCTGGCCCTCTCTAAATATGGTTGTCTTATTTATAATGATCATACAGACCTCCTTATATGTGTGTGTGTGTGTGTGTGTGTGAGAGAGAGAGAGAGAGAGAGAGAGAGAGAGAAGGGGGGTAGCCAGCCTCACAGGTTATTCCTCAGATGCTGTCCACCTGGAATTTTGAGACATGATCTCTCACTGTTAAGAGGGGCTCAGTGAGCCCCAAGGGCCATCTGTCTCCACCTCCCCAGGACTGCGATCACAAGCACAACACCCTACCCCAGTTTTTATATTTTATTTTATTTTTTATATTAATTACAGTTTATTCACTTTGTATTCTAGCTGTAGCTCCCTCTCTCATTCCCTTCGCAATCCCACTCTCCCTCCCTCTTCTTCTCCTATGCCCCTCCCCCAATGATAGGGGAAGTCCTCCTCCCCTTCCATCCTACCCTAGTCTATCAGGTCTCATCAGAACTGGCTGCACTGGCCTCCTCTGTGGCCTGGTAAGGCTGATCCCCCCTCAGGAGGAGGTGGCTATCCCACTTTTTATGTAGGCATTTGGGACCAAACTCAAGTCCTTCCATTTGTATAGAAAGAATTTTTCCAGCATTAACTCTTTATTTCTTACAATAGCTTTGAGTGTCTCCAATGTGACTTATAAAATCCAAGATGAATTCCTTAAGCATTATCTGGCAATTTATTGGAAAGCTGTTAAGTCTTTTTTGATTAGTTATTTATACTAAATTCTTTCAGGTTTTGTATTCTCCATATTATACAGTGCCATCACACAATGTTTAAGTATTATCAAATGACTAGAATAAAAGAGTTTGTTAAAGTATATGTATTACCATAAATACAATATACTATATTCCATTTCCCCCCTAAGTTGCTTCTGATACTAATGTTTCTCACAGTAAGGGAATGAAACTAGAGTGCTAGCTATATTGAGGCCTTCTTTCTACAGATAAAGAAACTCCATCTTAGTATTAGTCATTTTCTAGTTTTGACAAGCTCGGACAAAAGTTCTCCCATCACTTTTAGTCTCCTCCTCTTCCCACAGCTGTGAAACCATGCCCCAGCCACTTTTCCATACACATTCACATGAGGCACGAAAGGATAATCCTATGCTATGAATATTTATGAGTTCCATTTGTAATTTCCAACTGTCTATGAATGCTAAATTCTTAATTTGAGGCTACAAATGGATAAAGATTTTTATGAAATGTGGGAGATATTTTCCACTATTCTTTATTATGATCTTTCTTCTCAATCTCTGAGATTTAGCCAAATTAGAAATAGTAGAGCTTACAAAAATCATCACATACAAAAATCACTTCCATCTTAATGTCAAGTTTCCGTATCAGAACGAATTAAGACACAAAAAATCAAGACTGTGGTTTGGCACTAACGAACATACACTTTATGTGGGTTTTTAAAGGGATTTTAGTTTTTATTCTGGTGAGGCATGGGTCATGTCTGCACACCGGTGAGATGAGTACAGTAATCACAGAGGCCAGATTAAGTATGTTGGAGCTCCTGAAGCAGGAGTTACAGGCAGTTGTGAGATGCCCAGTGTGGATGCGGGGAACCTCACTCAGGTCCTCTGTACAAGCAGTAAGTTCATCTAATTGCTGAGCAATTTCTCCACACTCCACCATTTTTAAAAGTCAAGTAGAATGGTACATAGTAAAATAAGACTTCATTATGTATTTAGGAGGGTTTAGATTTAGTTGTAGATTCTGATTCCATCTTTTTCTGTATATAAATCCACAAATGTTTACCTTTTAACAAAGGATTTGCTGGTACTAAAGAGATTGGATTTAAATGTCTGCTATTGTCAGATGGCTGTGTTTGAGCTTCACAAATTCCCTTGTAATTTCATATCTCAGAAATAGAAGACAGGACTATTCTATAATACACTAAGCAGGATCCCAAAATAACCCAGCTACATTGAGGATGATTACAATATTTTTTCCTGTCATGGCAGATGGTTATGAAAAAAGTAAAACCTAAGTACTAGTAACTGCCTCCATGAAGATAAGGAAAGTCTTGGTAAATATTTTTCTGTGGGTATATATGCCTGTGCACATGTTTATCTGTACACTACAGATATGTGCACATGGAGGCCAGAGGACAACTTTAAGTACCAATCTTGAGTGCCCCTCAGCTCATATTTTGAGACAGGGTCTTTTATTGGCCTGGAAATCTCCAGTTAAATGTACTCAAGAACTTGACTTAACATAGTTTATGTACAACTGCAGTACATCAGATAAGAGGAGGAGCCCCAATAAAGAGCCCTCCCATGATAACTGTAGCAATCACCAATCGATGGCACAGTGAGCACAGGGAGCTACAACTTAAGGAAGGGTTTACCTAATTTCAGACACTCTGGTTAAGCTCATGCACACGACACAAGGTTAATTCAAGATCCTGCAAACAGCATACAATCTACATGATTCATGAGTAAAGTATTCACAAAGCCTAATCATCAACAGAAAGGACTTAATGTAGCATTTCCTGACGCTCATGCTGTCTTCAAACAAAATTATGATGTCACCATAGACCATGATAAACCCTCCCACTTCAAGTCAGTCAGGTCAGGGTCGGTTTGTAAATATGATCAACTATAATAGTATGTACAAATCTATTCTTGGTCTTCATTTTCTTTTTCATGACACCCTTTTCCATTTCCTCACTGGTAATCACCTTTCACTGTTATACAGAACAGGGGAATTATTGGACTCTCTGACATCATACCTGAGGCTTTAGTGCTTCAAAAAGAAAATGGAAGGGCTTTCACACAAAACTCTGTGCTCTTAGCATGCCTGAAATGAGATTTTAACTCAGCCATACCTGAGACCAATGATTTTTATTAGCTATCCCAGGAAGGCAAGAAAAATATAACCCTTTTCCATGCATGTTTTTACTGGTTCAAAGAGAGGGCAAACCATTATTCCTTCATCATGATTTGTATAAGATATATTTTAATACTTACTGTCCAAATTAAACTCAAAATTTTCTTTTAGCAAAAGTCAGCCATTATTGTTGGTGCGTGTTATTTCTCTTGAAAGACAGAGCAAAGCAAATATTCTATACAATGACTTTAAAAGTAATTTTACATGTGTTATAAATCAGTTTTAAAATATGCTTTCAAATAGATCTATAGAAAAATACAATTTAAAAAGTCACAACCATTAACACAGTTGCTGGTTTTACTTATGCTCTATTTACCAAAAACAAAAAATAAGTGAGTATGAAGGTTATAGCTTCCCCAAACAAATCCAGCAAGTGTGGTAATTGGCTAATAAACAGTTGAGTGGTGGACTGGATACCTGATCCCATGGCTGGCGTTCACTGTACAGTCTGGACCCCAGGAAATTCATGTAAACGCCTGGTGGGTGTGGCAGCCTGCCTAGAATTCCAGGTTAGACAGAGGAGCCCCACAAGGAACTACTTACTGAGACTGCCTGAGAGAGCCTGCCTCAAAGAATGAGGTGGAAGAGCATCTTCCTAGCATCTGCCCAAGAAGTCTGCATGTGCAACCATGCATGTGCAAACAAAAACGTGCATATATGCATGCATACCACATATCTGCACAGATTTTTTAAAATGAAGAAAAGAATAGTGAAAGAAATCTCCATCCAGATTAATTATTACCAGTATGTTCTGGACATAACAGGACAGCCACCCTTATGAACTCAAAGCAGCTGTGGTTACCTACAGAAGACCCACATAAGATCAAGCCAACATTTCCACATAGAGGGGAAGGGCTTGCGAGTTCCCACTCCTAGGTGAGGAGCAACTGACAGCTAATGGTTTCCAGGAGAAGGAGACTCAACTTCCTTTAAAGCTGTGGCCCCTGGCAGGCCCACCATGTGCCAATGGATGGTCCCATACCTACAAGTATACGGGCAGTACAAATTGGACTTGGTGAATTATAAAACATATTTTTAAAAGAAACAGGAAAGAAGAAAATGAGAGCTGTGATGGGGTGGACAGGTTAAAGATGGATCTGGGAGAAATTAGACATAAGAATAACAAATGTGATCAAAATACATTTAGGTGTACATGTATTAATGTACATGTACATTAATAAAAAATAGTTTTAAATAAACAAACTTATGGGTCAACTGAAACATTCTGCCAGTAATATTTTTATGGATGGAACCAGATGTTTATATTACTATGACAAACATCATGGATGAGCTGAACAAAGAGATGTGTATAGCACTTTATCCCAACTATAACTACTTCTGTAAGTTGAATTTTGAGGCTAGTACAGAGAAAGACCTGCCCTCCCAGAGGTAAAAATGCACACATAAAAAAAAAAAGAAAAGGAATAAATGACCGTAGGAGCGTCTTTCCCCTTTTCCCTTCGGACAATTCTCATGTAGTATGGACATGTAATAATGGCCTAGTAAATGTATTTCAAAGTTAAAGAGCTACAGCCATTGTAGGAAAAGGAACTGAAATGTTATCATGGAACCTGCAAAAGACACATGCACAGGACCCTAGAAAACTAACTAAAGACATCACAGGTACCTTTCCAATCTCCTCCCAAGGGTCCTTAGAATGACTAATTGACTTGGATGCTTCACTTACATGCTACCAATTTCCATTCCAGGTGTTTGTACAAATGTCTCAGATTATTTTCCTAACCTAGTCAGAGCCCACCACCTAAAGCAAAATCTCAGTATGAAATAATATTGCAGACAAGCTTTTTCCCAGAAAAACCTTCTCCCATGAAGAACCAGAAACCTGGCAACTTTTTATCAAAGAAAAACTTCATTGAAGTTAGATAATTTTCATTTACTTTCTGCCATGTTCTAAGTTTGCCATGTGGTGTTCCTACCTGCTTGCCTTGGACAAATTGTAGATCTGAGGACAGAGTCTCAGCTGTTTTCTTTGCTTTAATTATAAAATACCATTCTCTAAGTTAAGGCTTCATTTTAAAAAGAAAATATTTTAATGTATTCTCTTCAAATTTCTTACATTTCAGCAACGTATTTTGATTATATTATTTTCTTCCTGTGGCCTTTTTTCACTGCCCAAAATTTTTATGTAACTCTAGATACACAGGTGTATAAATTTGGTATACAAATCAAACTCCACTGATAATAAATTATGAACAAATTTGTTTTAAAGTAATATTTTATAAAACATAATAGATGTATAAATTTACCATTTATTAAAGATTAAAGCAAATTTTAAAACTAATGAGATGGATATGTATGTTTATTTTTACATAAGCAATTAAGTCTTGACTGTAAGAAACAAATCATCTTTAACATTTTTTATTATCAGTTGATACTTTGATTTCATACTTGTCAATTTTGTGAATACTACTTAGTATAAATGTGTAGTACAAAAAGGCAGAAGTATGTCTAGGGCTATTACAGAAACTGCTGAAATTTCTGTCCTAATCACATGCTAAAATTCATTAGCAGATTATTTTATGAAACTCAAGTTAGCAACTTAAACAGCAATTTAAAAAACCAAACATTCCATCATGATATAGTCCAAGGATATATTAATTTGTTGCTTCCATGCTGTGAGAAGTAGAAAAATATCAAATTTTGTTCTCTGCAATGAAACCACCATGTTTCTCTAAGACTGTAAAAATGCAATGTACACTGAAGACACTAAAATCAGGACACACGCTACCCTGGAGCTGGAGACGTGTCTTAGGCAGCATTCAGTGTGGTGGCACTGCACAGCTTGACACGCTGAAAAGTATGCAGTGTGTTCAGAGCAAAGCCCGCCGCATAGGCATACACTGCCACAAATGCCTCAGGATCATCGCTTGTTTGATTTTGAATCAATTTCTGCTCACTGAACACCTGGCTCTGTTTCCAATTGT
Organism: Pachyuromys duprasi; assembly: GCA_028658305.1. Lineage (NCBI taxonomy): Eukaryota > Metazoa > Chordata > Mammalia > Rodentia > Muridae > Pachyuromys > Pachyuromys duprasi. Next base: position 59,020,926 of record CM053748.1, read on the forward strand.
TTGTACAACTCGAACCCCCTGGGATCGTGACTGACAGTTCAGGAAGGTTTGTCTCTCCTATCATCTCGTGACCCCTGCATACTCAGGCAGTTCTGGAACCAAGTAGAAGGAGGTGCATTTAATCAACTTCCCTGCTCCGTGATCAAGGCCAGTTACAGGAATTAAGCAGAGAAGTTAGAACCCTTGTCTTGAATGCCCCAGGACAAGGTCCAAAGCTCACCACTGTACAAATGACAGTTTTTAAAATTCCGAAGCTATGGCACCAAGAAAGACAGTGTGAGTCAACTCACCGCCAGAGACTTCTGTGTTGCTCCCTGAGTTGCGTCAGCAGATGATCAATGCATTTATTGGAGTCCATGTATTCCTGCACAAACAGAGCAAGAGGGATAAATACTCACTCTAGATACATGTCTCTTCACTTAGAATTACATATGAAGTTTTCAAAACAATACTGAGGTATTTATTTTGGTGACACTAGCTTATTTCATCAATTTGCCATATGAAACACAAGGCCACTGAAAAATAAATTCATTGTGAGCTGTGAAGATGGTTTACTGGATAAATGCGGTCCTGAGTTCAACTCCCAGAATCCATGTTTAAAGAAATAAATTCAGTTGTGATGACCTGTGCTCACAAGCCTAGCCCTGGGGAGATGGAGCAAGATCACTGAATCCTGCTGGTCAGCCAACACAGAACTGGCAAGTTCTAGATCAATGACAGGCCTGTCCCCAAAACAAAGTGCTGGGGCCTGAAGAAGATAACCGAGGTTGTCCTCTGGCATTCCTGTGTGCACACATATGCGTGGATGCTGATTGCAACAGTCGCTGCGCCCTATGACTACATCTTTGCCCCTCAAGTAACTGCTTTCCACAAGTTAACCCTCTCATCCCCTTCCCCAGTCCTTGAAGCTTAGGCCTCTACGGTTCACACGTGGCATCATTTGCACATGGTATCACTTCTCTACCTCATGGGATATAGATTTTACAAGCAAACTTCCAAAGTGAGAAACTCCTCTGGCTGACAAAAGAGTCAGCATTTCATACTCATGAACACTGGAGTTCATGTGTCCTACTGCAAAACATAGGAAGTCACGCCCTTAGAAGAAATACTATTATATTGGGAGGCCGTGGTTTTACTGGTCTTGGGATAGTAAGAATAAACTGTATAGAACCTTTTATATGGGTATCATATTCTTTGGACCCATTCACTTTCCATCATCTACTCATATATACATCTAACTTGCAGCTATGTTTGTGTGAGTTTAGTAAAGTAAGGTGCCTCTTGTTCTATGAAGATGTGATGCAGATGAGGCCGTCTTTTATCCAAATATGATGACTTCAGTCAGCTGCCGCATGACTGTAGCTGTGTGGGTTTGGCTTCAGGTCCTCTGATCTATTACACTGCTCCACGTGTCTGTGTCTGTGCCAGTGTCTGCTTTTGTCACTGTGGCTAGGAACTGTATTGAACCTGTAGATCATTCTGGCAATAAGGCATTGCCATGTTATCAGTTCTGCCAATCCACAAACGTGTGATGCCTTTACATCTTCTAGTAGCCTCTTGGATGTTTCCTCTCTTAAAGTTTTCAGCATAGAGGTCTTCCCTTCCTTGATTGTGTGTGTGTGTGTGTGTGAGAGAGAGAGAGAGAGAGAGAGAGAGAGAGATTAAATTAGAAAAAAGATAATGAGAGGGGAAGGGGTGACCAAGAGGAAAGGGGAAATGGAAGCTAACAGAACATGTGACATGACAGCAAGCCTGCAGGAAAAAAGAACCAGCAAGAGAAAGACATTGGGTTGGGGAAGGAAGGTGAGGGAGGAGAAGAGACTAGAACTATGTCTAATGAGACAAGTGTTTGATATGCAAAATGAAACCCACTGCCCTGTCATGTTAATGGCTGATAGAGATTTATTTTTATGCATGTGTGTGGAGGAGTATGTGCAGGTGAATGCAGTGTCTGCAGAGGCCAGAAAACAATGATGGATCCCCTGAAACTAGTTACAGGCAGTGTGCACCCCCTGATGGAGGCGGTGGGTACCAAACTCCGTATTTTTAACCACTGAGTCATCTTGCTAGCCTCCAAACCCATTACTTTGTATGTTATTTTAAAATTATATAGAAACTTATTTGTGTGACTAAAGGGTCTTTTTAAAAGGTACCTGAAAAATGCATTTCTCACATGAAAATCCTATAGAAAAGTCTATTGCCTATGAAATCAGAATTTAGAATTTGTTATTTCTGAATACACGGCCCATAGATGATAGTACTGCTGTTACTAACTTGCAAATGTAGTGTGTAAAACGTGCTACTGTTTCACTCTGAATATTTTTCCGTTTCCTGCTTGAAGATCTAACCTGATGCTCTCTGCTTCTCAAGCACACGGGCAGAGATCAAATTGTATTCAGTGATTTCAACATTAAAGGTGTGGGGAAAACTGCTGTTTTATTTCTATACCTTTTGGGATTTGCGAGGGGCTTTGCTTAATAATGATATTTCTCTCTCTGAAGTAAAGACTCATTGTTAAATACTATACATAATCTCTAATAATCTATCACTTCTTCAGGGATATTCACTTAATGGGAAGATAGGGTACAGCTAAGAGCTCAGGGCCACTGAAAGATCCCAGGCCTGAGGAATCCACCCAAGGAGACGTCAAGGGGCCTTACTGCCTTTCCAAAAACATTTTAGCACATAAATCTAATGCATTTTCAGGGTGTGATAAGTCTCTCTCTAAACATTTGTTACTCAGGTTATTACAGGTCTGCAGCAGATAGCCGGGTCATATGCCTAATGAACCGCTCTGCCTTTTTCAGATGACCATGGAGTAGTCCTTGAATCAACGGTCTCAACCTCTTGCCACCACCCCCTTGGGGTCCTGTGGCAGTTTGAATAAAAATGACCGCCAGCGGCCCATGGGGGGCAGCATGTTAAAAGGTGTGGCCTTGGAGGAAGTGGGCACAGGGGCAGGCTTTGAGGTCTCAGCATGTTAAAGGTGTGTCCTTGGAGAAGGTTGGCACAGGGGCAGGCTTTGAGGTCTCAGACATTCAAGCTAGGCCTAGTGCGGCTCAGTCTTCTCCTGCTGCCTGCAGAACAAGGTGTAGAACTTTCAGCTCCTTCTCCAGCACCATGTTCCCTGCCATGATGATAATGGACTAAACCTCTGAACTGTAAGCCAGCCCCAATTAAATGTTTTCCTTATAAGAGTTGGCATGCTGTCTCTTCACAGCAATAAAGCCCTAAATAAGACAGGTCACATATAAGATATCCTGCCTATCAGATTTATACATATATGTTATGATTTATAATAGTATAAAAATTACAGTTAAGAAATAGCAATGAAATAATTTTATGTTTTGTGGTCATCACAACATAAGAAACTATATGAAATGATCACAGCTTTAGGAAGGTTGAGAACCAATACCTTAAATAAAATATTGTGAATTTAGAAATTGAAGCAGAGCAGAGATCCTTGCACATACATGTTTATTGCTGCCAAGATATGAAATGATCACAAATGCCCACTACTAGATGAAAGGATAAAGGAAATGTTACACACACACACACACACGCACAAGCACACGCACACGCACACACACACACGGCGGTGGGGAATAAAGTAGAAAGATTATCAGTGGGAATAAAGAGGTCTAAAGGAAGGTTGGAAGAAGAGCAAGAAAAGAGTCCTGGGCAAAGGCAGACACAATGGGGCCCTGAGATTCTTGTGGATTAAAGCATTTGTTGTACAAGCCTGAGAGCTGGAGATTGATCCCTGGGACCTACATAAAATTCTGGATCCAGTGGTGGGCATCTGTAGTTCCAGCACCCCTACAAGGATATGGAGGCAAAAAGGAGAGACCATGCCACAGCACGGTAGAAGAAGAGAACCGATACCAAAAGCTGACCTTTGACCTCTACAAGTATGATGTAACATGAATACCCGCACTATACATACATATAAATACAAACAAGAAAATGAGTTAAAATATAAAATAGTTTATGTTCTGACCTATATATAACCTAGATTTAACGATCTCTTTATGGTAGATGTACACATATATGTATTTACCTATACGTGTGTGTGTGTGTGTGTGTGTGTGTGTGTGACATCAAAGCAGAAGGGGGACTTTCTGAAGTAAGGAAATTGCACGTGAAAAATCAGCTTTGGGGTGAATAATAACAATGTACATTTGATTCATTAAATTATATGAATATGAAATTCCATGAGATTCAGTATTGCATATGTTAATTAAACATTCATAATGATATTTAAAAGTAGAAATCTTCACTGTGATAGGAAGTTGCACCATATAAGCCTACAGTTTCTATCATTCTAATCACTATTGATCCATGTTGGAAAATGTTTGACTTTATCAAACACATCAAGTCTGAAATATTTTCACCTGAAAAATTAAACGTAAACATTTATCCCAAGTAGAAGCACATTTCATTCACTTCTTGCTTTTTTTATTCAGAGACCCTCTAAACACCGTGGTGTGCTAAGTAGTATGCCAAACTGTTCAGATACAGCACTTTGAAGAAGATGGTCCCTCCTCCAGGGAGGTTATTTTGTGTCAAGGGAGAAATGAGCAAATGAATAGTTATTTCAACCAGGTCCATGCATGCTACAGAGAAAATTAACAGAAGACAGAAAAGATCAGAAATGAAGACAAAATGATGGTAACATTTATTGTCAACTTGGCAGGCTCTAGAATCACCTGGGAGACAAGCCTCCAGGCACATCTGGGGGGCTTATCTAGATTAGGTTAGGCTCTGGCCACGCCTCTGAGGAATTATCTAGATTCAATTAATTGAAGTGGTAGAACACTCCCTAAAAGGAGATGTCGTTCCCTGGGCTGGGTTGTAGAGTGAACAAGGAGGCTCCCTGACTGCAGACGCAATGCGACAGGTGCCTGCCACTCCTGCTGCATACCTCTGTCACCGTGGACCGCAGCCTTGAACTGTGAGCCCAAATGAACCTTTCACCCTTCAGTTAGTTTTGAGGTAGTCTGCCACAGCAAAGGGAAAAGCAGTTAAAACCAAAAGGTCTTATCATGAACTCATATTTTTATTCCTCTCTTTCTGTGTCTGTCTGTTGACCATGTCTCTCTAGGTACCAATGGCTGGCCTCAAACTCCCTATGTAGGCCTAGAAAGTCTTGAACTCACAGAGATCCACTTGCCTCCTGAGTCTTGGTTTTAAAAGCACACACCACCAACCCCAGCCTCATAGAATCATTTTAAGATGCTGAGAAGAGGAAGAGAAGGGGACCAGAAGGGGAACACTGAAGGCAATAACGTCAGGTACTATAAAGGTCCAGACGTGTTGGAGCAGAGAGCAGAGGACAGTGAGAGCCAGGAAGATGAATGAGAGTGACAGCTCAGAGTCTCCAGTGAAGTCAGGCTTAGGTAGGACCAGATGCACGCACCTTGAAAAACAGATTAAAGCTCCTACTCTGGGTGGTGTTGTTATGATCAACCCACAGGGGTTCAATAGGACTAGAGAGATGGCTCGGTATCTAAGAGCACTTGCAGAGGACTTGGGTTCAGTTCCCAGTACCCATATGGTGCCTCACAACCACTGGTAACTGCAGTTCCCAAAGAGCCAACATCCTCTTCTAGTCTCTGTGAGCATTATACAGGCATGAAGTGTTATATGCATACACGCAGGCCAAACATACCTGTGATGAAAATAAACCCTAACAAATGAAAGAGTAAGGACAAACACTTTCTGACTCAGAAACTCAGGGTCAAATCCTGATTTTGATCTTGTTAGCTGGGTTCTCTTGGATAAACGAGTTAACCGTTCTATGCCTTAGCTTCTTTGTCTTTGTCAGAAGGATAAATGATACTTAAATTGTAAAGGTGTTGTAAGGATCAGACAGTTTAAGTGAGTATATACCCTAGCTCTCTTCTAGCTCCTCTCAAAAAGTATCACTTACAAACTGAAACCATTGCCCTTGGCATCTTCCCCTCCAGAGCCTCAAGATTTCCCTATTTGTAGAGCTTGTGAGTTAAGTTTTCTGGAGAAGCTGAACCTGTACCAAAGCTCCCATAGATGGACTGACCTTGGCTGAGTAGACAGCAGTGACTCTGGAAAGAAGAAAAATTGTAGGCAGAGAGCCAAGGTTACCTTGGGATACCTTGAACCTTGCAATTACCATTTACCAGAACTAGTTTATCAGACCTAACATAACATTTTGGAACTCTTAGGTAAACTTCTTGGACTATCTCATCAAGATCAACACTAATTCTAAAGCTGAGACCTTGGTAAGTAGAGATTTCTTCATGTGGCTATACTAACCCGTGATGTGTGTGCACACATGTACTGACCCACAACGTGTGTCGTTATATGTACTGGCCTGTGGCAGGTGTGTGTACACACTTGTGTGTGTATACTGACATGGGACATGTACGTGTACATTGGCCTGCAATATGTGTGTTTGTACTGACCTATGTTGTGTCCATGTAGGACACAGATACATGTCACTGACCTGTGACATGTACATGTGCACACATGTATCTGTATTTATGTGTGAGTGATTATTCATAAATTTTGGTACGTGATTTTTATTTGATATCTATTACACTACATGTGTCCTCTGACATATCAGAGTTTGTCCTGTAGGATAATTTTAGTCTATATACACAGACCATGGTCAGGTATGCTCGACCTTGTAGACACAATCACATTGAGTAAAATGAGAGGCAAGATATTCAGGACAATCATAAAACTACAGGAATAAAAAAATGAATAGAAGATTTTAAAAACTGAGTAGGATCAGACAACACCTCAAGTGAACTCAGTTTCCCCTGTTTGTGTTTCTCTTTCTCCAGCTTAAACACTGTGGGGCTAGCTGTCAAAACGAAGACACAGTCCACCAGAGGAAACTGTCGCTCCATTTACACGATGAGATTAAAAACCCTTCAATGAAACAATTCCCTCTACATAATCTTAGACCACAATAGCCTCCTTTCTCTTTGCCCTTGTCAGTGTTCTGATGAAAACATTTTGCTGAAGTAAGGATTAAAGAGGCAAGGAGAATCATGTTACAGCAAGTTGGATTTATATAATATGGTTTTTAAATTTTTCAAAGGTAGAGCACTAAAGAGACATCTGTTCCTTGGCTAAAACTTATGCAAATTTAAATCATTTTAAAGATGTATTTCAGGAAGTTTGCCTTTCACTTAATTCTAACATTTTAGATCAGTCAGTATGAGGCACTGAATGGATTAAAAGTTTAGATACACTGGTGGCATTGTGTATCTGTGTAAATAGCATTTGATGAAACGTGTCATTATCTGAAATAGGTCAGTGCTGAGGAAGGCCCATTAGAACGGAATCCTTAAGAGTGTGAAGCTCTTAGGTATCACTTACTTGGAGTGGAGTTCAAGATGTAACTGTCTGTTAAAGCTCTAGGAACTCCAAAAGTGCTCCCCACAATCTCCCTATTTCAATTAGCATAATTTACGGCTGCAGAGTGTGTGAGATCCTGCCAATGGAATACCCAATCCACCTTCAGGCAGAGAGGCAACCGCAAGGAAGCCAGATGTTAGCGGCAATGGAAACTTTGTAGAGGCAAGAATTTCCACACTTAGGAAATGACTAACTACTGTAACAAGAGATCTTTCCCTTGAACAAAATATTTTGTCATCTTAATGGAAAGGTACATCTGTACAGCAAAGTTAAAATACTAAATATCCCCATCTTGGGAATGCATGGATGAACATAGTCACAGCCAGGTAAGCGAGAGGAATGTGGGGCTAGAGAGATGGCTCAGTAGCCAAGGTGTCTGCTGCCTGAGTTTTAATCCCAGTACCCACATAAAAAGCCAGGCCTGACAGAGTGCCTGTAATCCCAGAGTCCTGCAATCCCAGTGCTGGTGGTGGAGAAGACAAGTGGATCCTGAAGGCTTGCAGCCCATCCAAATGAGCCAAAATGACAAGGGCCAGGTTCAGTAGGAAAGCCTGTCTCAAAATCACAAGGCCAAGAGTGAAAAAAGAAGGCACTCAATACAGACATCTGGCCTCCACACCTGCACAAATGGCTGAATGCATGTTATAGGTGCACACACATGCACATGCCATACACATTCACACACACACATGCACACACCATATACATTTATACACACATGCATACAAACACACACAAGTTACCTCCATATTAACTGTAATCTGTGCCAATACACATTCTTCCAAGGCGGTCTTTGTGTGTTAAACACCACAAACAAATCAAGTCAGGAGCCCCAGCTTTGGCAGATTAATCCCACCTTCATATCCCTCTACTTGCTGCCTCTAACTTCTTTCCTGAACAAGCAATCACGAGCATGCTGCTGCTCACAACTTGTCCCAGCAGCCTCTACCCAAGCCACGGAGGACCTCTGCAGGAGAAGCCCTCACGCTGCGCGTTGCTCTGTGTCTTGTGGCTGGTCTCTGTGACACCTGATGTTTGGAATCAGGTTCTCTTGCCCTGATATTTTCCAGCAGCCGCTGCCCTCCTTTCGGTTCCCTGTGCTCTCCCCATATCAGAAACAAGTCTCCTCTGGGGCCTCTTTCACTTCCTTGTAGGAAATCCCACTGACTTCGTTCCCAGCAACAATCCAGACACCAGATGCTAGACTTCCTTCTGGAAGTGCAAACTGTAACGGTGAGCAGGTGCCCCTGTGTGCTCCCTCTCAGCCAAGCTCAGCGGCCTTCATCCCTGTGCACGACAGTATCCGCCATAGCACGTAGACCATCAGTCACCCGGAGGTGATTAAGTAAATGAATGAGTGGATTAATGAGTTTTGCGAGTCAGTAGCATGTCATTTCTCACCATGGCAGACTGTATGTACAAAAAAAGGCGCCAGAAGGAAATAAATGGTGCTGTTACCAGAGTCCTCATCAACCTCCATCTCCATCTTGATGGAAGCACTTACAGATCTGTCTACAATTGGAAAGCCTACTTTGGGAGTCCAGCCACTCTATGTGCACTAAGTTGTCCATGGAAAGTTCAAGGGCAAATATAAATACCAATAGTACATCAGAGCAGGCAGGAAGTGACCAATGGGGCCATCGCATGGAGGCCCTGAGGTTCCACAGACATTTTGTTCCTCTGAATACTGGATGACAAAACTCCATTTCCTTCACTACTGTCGACCATGGCCCTTAAGCTTCTTGTTATCACTGTCCCTCAAACTATAGCCAGTTATGTTCTAATTTTATCTCCCAGGACTCCCCAAACCTGTCCTCCACTGTAGTGAAGCCAGACTCCTTTTTTTTTTGTTTCTTAAACAAAGCAAGATATAAACTCTTTACACTCCACTGTCTACAATCAGACTTAACAGCAGGAGCCGCTAACCAAGAGTGATACTCATTGTTCCCCCTGAAGGCAGTTTAGAACCCACCTACCCCCTCCACCCCCAACACAGGGCCTGGGTTACAGCGCCCCCTAGGGACGACAGTACTGAATTGCTCCTATTAAGGGTTCTTATTCAGCAGACCAAGCAATCTGATTCAGACAAAGTTCTTGGAGCCAGAGAGACTGTCTCCTGTTCTGAAGAGACCTCTCTACAGACCACTGGCTTATAGAACAAGGACTAGTTCATCATTATCCTTATTCTTTATCACTGTATTCTCCAGAAAATGAGTGGCAATGCAAATATGACCAGAATCAATCATTCTACAAATGTTTGCGTTTGATTACAGTTCAACATGCTCCTATGTTCTTGGGATTATAGTCAAGAATAACCTAAAACTCTGTCCTTTTTCTGATTAAATTGTGTGTGTGTGTGTGTATGTGTGTCTAGACAGTCCCTCACAGACATGCCCATAGGTTTGTCTCTTATTGATTCTATACTTGCTAACTTGATATCAGCATTAACCATCATGTGACCTTTGCCTCAGACTTTGACGATGCAAATGAGCATCAGAAATCGGATAGTCAGAGAGAGAGGCCCTTAGTAATGGTCTCTTTGCCATCAGAACAGACCCTGTTGAGATACTGGGTACCACTTCCTTAGAGCAGCCTTCATTCTAACTTATAGGCTAAGCCAGCTCTGTCAAAGACAAGGACAGTAGTGAGGTACTGGCTATGCCTCTGAAACTTTTCTCGTTTTGCTTACCTTCCTGGGAATGACATCTTAGGTTGAGGACCAAGTAGGTTCTGAATCAAATGCCCACCATATGGGGTGATTCTAGCATGGTTTCTTCCAAAACAAAGGGCTTAGGATACAGATGCCTCATAAATATCACTGGCAAACTTGTTAGAAACAAGAATACTTAGTGGTTTATTCAGCCCTCCACCCATCTCCAGAGGTGAAGGAGCCAAGTAACCTGTGGTTTCACTTCAGGAGACCATGTTTGGTAAATGCAGAGCTAAGGCAAGACTGCCCTTCATTCACTCCCCACGTTCCATGGCAACTCGGTTCCAAGCATTTTCCTTTACCAAAAGGAGACCAAAGATAAACATGATCTGTCCCCAGCATCTTCTGCCTTGAACTATGTGGCTTGTTACATGTGGACCAATTTAAGATTATCCTTAGAAGAGCCCCAAGTGTCTTGTGGTCTGAAGTGATTACCACTCCTCTGATTAAAAAGAGCTTTTATTGGTGGTTCCCTGGAGGGCTGGTGCCACTGGAAGTAAATAGCCCAGCTCCCCTGTTTGAAAGGCAATTAGAAAACTATTTTGCTCTGACTGTGAGAAGTCTCTCTGACTCAGAAGGAAGGGAGTTTTTTATCTGCTGAAGGACAAGATGAATTAAATTTGTGATAGGATTTGTAGGAACTGAGGTGGAAATACTGAGGCGCACAACTTTCTGAAGGAGATCTTGTACCTAGAGCCCTCCTCTGGGTGCCAAGCCTTCTCCAGAAGGAAAGTGATGCAGGAACATGTAGGTTCATTCCTACCACCATCTGGCCTCTGCCTGTCTTCTCCCTTCCACCATGCCTGGTGAAAACGGTGCCCTCAGCCTCAGCTAAATGCCTGCTTCAAAAGAGCATTCTTCTAATTGTCAGGATCAGCCTACTGGCTCTCCCAGGATGCTCTTGTGGCCAGCACAATTACCATCCCCAGAAAGCTTGTTAGAACTGTGCCTGACTCTCTGGGATTTCCTCTCCCCTCAAACCCCTATGTCTGGATATGGAGGGCCCTTGATATCTGTGCTTGGAAAGCACACCAGGTGATGCCAAGCTCACTAAGCATCCACCATCCCTGCACCCCTTCCTTCCCCATGCCCAAGCAGCCCCTGCCCCTTGCAAGTCACAACCCATTCGAGGCTACAGATTACTCCCAGCATTCCCAATACCAATTAGTCACAAAGTACACAACGTTCATTTTTTTAAATCTTGTTTTTAGAACAGGATATGGAAAACTGGAAATGGTATGCTTACTCCCTTGCATTAGGTAAATAATAATAATAATAATACAAACAAGCAACAGCTACAGCTCTGTGTCACCTAAGTCTGTGCTTCTGGTGCCCAAGGCTGAAGATGAGCAAAACAGCAGGATCTGGGATATTACTACACAGGTCCATCTGGACTAGTACTTTAACTTTGTTGCATTTTTTAAATGTCATGAACATTGTTCATACACGTGAGGGCATGTAGGTGCCGGAGCGTGCATATAGAGTCAGAGGATAACCTGTGTTTGTCAGCTCTCTCTGACTACCAAGTGGGCTCTGAGCACCACTCGGGCGCTCAGGCGCGGCTGAGCCACCCCAGGAGTCCCATAACTGCTGTTGTTCCATCTCTTTGCAAGGCCCTAAGCTGCTAACCCATTCTGTGAAAGGACTGTGCACTGAGGGCACACACAGGCTTCTGCCTGTGCTTTGCACTAGGACAGCAACGGGAACTTTCACCAGCCATAGCAGCGCAACTTTTAAGTATTCATACTTAGAGCAACATCTTACACAGTCCACTTAGAGTGACCTTTACCTACCCAGCCCTCTGCCCTCCTCTCCCTCTACGCACAGAAACCAGCCACATTCAGACATGGCAGATGTGCTAAATCAATTTAGGAAGGCAGTTTTCCTGTGATGAGGGTTGTTAAAGAATCATGGGGAACATCAGGAAATTTATGCAAATATTTTGGGGGATTTGTTCAGAATATGCAAATGTCACGTAATCAGTTATCAGGGCTTTTCATGCAAAATTAAATTAGCAGCAATAAGGAATCACACACAAGAATAAGGCTAGTTAGCATGGAAAGAGCTCTCATTTCTGAAACTAAATGGCTGGAGATCAAGGTAAACTTCAGGTGACCCTAATTTGGCTACCAATATTGTTACTTGTTTCTGGAGGCCAAACAGCCTAGGGTTCCCAGACTCTAGCAGACATCTGTATGTGTGCCAAGAGCTAGACACGCCAGTCTGTTTGGGGGACTAGACTGTTTCAATCATCTCCAACAGGATAGTCAAATTAGCCTCTCATTGTTATGCAGACACTACTACTTGCCAAAGCAAAGGCAAACCTCTCTGGAGGTCTTGGATCTCTGAAATGCAATGACTGCTGCTCTGTCCCTCTGTCCCAGCCAGCCCAGACAGACAGATTGGAGAGAATGGAGATTTCCCACAAACCAGCTCCCAATACTCTTTGTATCAGTTGTATTTACAGGCTTGGTCTCTGCTCACTAAAGGCTGTGTTTGCTTGTCACTCTGGGAAACAGAGGAATTAGGCCCTGAAGGCTACCTGGCCACTTGAGCTGTAAGCCATTCTGTTTGTTCAAGGCTTGCACTGGCCATGCCCGGGTAAACTGCGCCAGTTCAGTTGTAAACTGTCATGCCACTGAACAGCCCTAAGGGCAGGAAATAGGAATTTCTTTCCAGAAGCCTGGTCATCGACCAGATAGAGGGACAAAATGAAGGAGTTAAAGTCCCCCGGGGTTCTCTCACCATAAGCCTCCCCGCAGGGCAGTTCACCTCCTACCCACACTCCCCCTCATCTCCTGAGCTCAGCTCCTGGGGTTTCAGTGGAAGGTAGTTGGACCCGGTGAAGCTCAGTTACAGCCAGGGTTTATGCCTGTCCACGCCACACGGGTGTTGTGGAGGCTGCAGTTTTGGAAAGTGATAGACACTTCTCATTCTGTATCACAGAGGCGCACCTGTGCTCCGTCCTGCAGAAAGAAATAGGCACACACTTGCCATTGCCAGCTCCATGTGGGATCACTGCTGAGGGATGGTTTGTTCTGACTTAACTCCTCCCAGACCCCAGAGAAGTACAAAATGATACCAGAAGACACCAACTAGACCCAGGATTTCAAGAAGTACATGGGCCCAGACATCCAGGGAACGAAAAAAGCAGGAGAGAGGCGCGCAGGCACAGTGAGTCTCAGATATGTGCTGACCAGTGGCCGGCCCCCTCCAATTTCCAGAATCAGCGATTGTATTCCCAGCCGCACTCTCCCTACAAAATCTTCTGGTTAGAGAGGAAATAGAAGACACCTTAGTCAACGTTAACCCTATTTGCTCAGAATGCCAGCTCTCTGAATAAAACAGTTTTAAAGATTCACCCCCTGTGTGCTCATTGGCAGCTCTGAATGCCAGGCAGTAAGAAACTCGGAGACGTTACTGGTACACCTTATGCTCATTCATATTGTCTTAGAGGCCAAAAAGCACTGGACTGCATACCGTTGCTGGAGAATCAGGGTTGTATTTCTTCTCTCTGTGAGCATCGAGTACAGAACAGCTAAAGTTTTTAGGGACATCTTTAGTGAATGAAAAAGTCAAAGATGTTCTGAGGCTGAGAGCAAACTTCCTATCTGAGTGCTACACTGATCTCTTACAAAGAAAGAATGACCCACAGGGTAAAAATCAGAAGGAATTGGGGCTGGACTACATGACACGCCTGGCTGTCTGCTCATGAAAGCGTCAGGTTTCTGTTGGGCTGGCCATTAAAGCACCTGACTGCTTTTTAACATGACCATATTTGTGCTCTGCCTCAAGCTCAGCACAAAGGCCTGAGCAAAAACTTCGTGTTTGCCTCTCATCATTATTGCACATCAACCAAAAAGTAACCCTAGCACTAGTCCCGATTCCAAAGCAAAACATTTTCCTTAACACAGTCACTGTAGTCAATGCCTTCTCCATGGTCCACCTTATCTAAGGCCAATGTCAAACCTAATTCATAAAAGCTTTAAAGGTCTGTGTTTTTATAATTGACTTTCCCACACACACACAGCACATACACACACACAGACACACAAATGATTCCCCTAAATGCTTGCGTGTATAATAATTTTTCAAAAATATATATCTACTACTGCATCTCATAAGACAGTGTGTAAAGTGGGGATTAGCCCCTAAGTCCTCATTTCCGTGGAGCCTTTGTACATGTCGGGACTGAGAGAAAAGTCAGTTGGTTTGATTAAATACAGTCCTTCTAATCTTTAAACATACCAGTGGTTAAGTTGGTGAGCATGCAGAGGATCCTGGCAAAGACACCAGCCTGAAGCTAGAAAAGATCACCCCAGCAGTTCACAGGAACACCCACTGCCAGCCAGACCCAGGCTCAGGAAAGACACAGCTACTTGGGAATGAGCTGGGAAGAAGGGAATTTGTAGTTTACATTTTACATAACACTTTCTCTTCAACCCTCCATCATAAGATGCACTTTTTGTTTACTGTATGCCACTAAAATGAATTTCCATCTCTGCTTTACAGACATGAAAACCAAGCCTGGAGCTCAGGTAATGATGTCAGTTCGTAGAAAGCAAGTCCCCCTAAACCAAAGTCGAAGCTTACCTCTCCCCGCAGTATTCGATGCTCACTCGGAAAAGTCTCATACAAACTGCATCTGAGAATCTGCCCTGGGATCAGACTCTGGGATCTGCTTCATTGAGGGTGGCCTTTGGCCTCAGAGCTCTGCTGGCTTCCTCTTACGATGAGGAAGGGTGTCCAGATCAGATGCCAGAGCACCTTAGACAGCGAGTCCCAGGATTGGCCTGGAAGGCTTGTTGAAACAGATTGCACCTTGCCCCCAGAGCCCTGATTCAGTGTTAGAAGACAGGCATGAGCATTTGCATTCTGACATATCCCCAGAGGACGAGGATGCTCAGGCTATGTGCTCAAGGTACTCATTTTCAGAACCACTAAACTAAAAGCACCCCAAATTCCTGTAAGAGTTTAAATACAAAAAGAAAGACTTAATAGTCTTTACATTTAGAGCATCCGTAAATAACATCAATTTACTTATCTAAGGGTATTAGCATGTGTTAACTCATGTGTATAGGGAATTTTATCATATCTACCCCATTATCGTCTCTTTTCTTCCTTTCATTTCTACTGATCCCTTCCTCTTCAGAACTATCTCCCTAATTTCATATTTCATGAATTTATTTCTCTATTTGGTGAATCGATTGGCTTCATTATCACTGCTCACAGGATCATGGGTAAGGAGGCAGAGTCCAAGGAGGGAAAACTATGTTGAAGAGGAAAATCCCAGAATTCCTCTGGGTGATGGCAAGAAGTTGTTGAGCACGGAAAGCCAGATTCACAGCTGCAAACGGAAATCCTAGCTTCCAGGCTTCAAACACTCCATCCTTGCTTGTGTACTCTCTTAGCCCCAGGAGACGTCCAAATTCCACAGCAAGCGAAGCTGGAAATGACAGCTTTAAGGAGCTTCACTCTTCGAACAGGAAGTGGAGGCGGAGCACCAAAGGTTGCCTCTCAAACAGGTAACCCCTCAGGGGCAGCCTGGGGAATAGCTAAGGCTACCCACTTTGAGAAAGCAGGAGGCCCAGGTGGCGTCTTGCTTTCTCTGAAGCTTGTTTTTCTCTCAGGGTCACCGAGAAAAGCTTTCAAAAGTTTTTGCTTGGATTTAGAGAACAAATATTTTAAAGCCAGGTCTCTCCTCTTCAGAATGTGTGTGTATACAGCAGTCCTGTTCACAGGCAGCTGAGTCACCCTGAGCAAAATTGAAAACTTTTGGAAAACCTTAGCCTCGGATTCACCCATGTCTGAGGCTCAGGCAAGCACATGAGAAAGGAGGGAAAACTTCTTGGGGTTTCCAATAAAGCCTTCACTGAATCAGCCTGAACTTAGCCAAAATGACGAGAAATTGGTGCAGGGTTACAGAACCTGCACTCAAGTAACCAAAACAAGAAAATGCATGTCAAGCCGTGTCCCCCATGCTGGCACTGAACTCTCATTCCTTCAGCACTCGCCCTGCAAGCTGGCGGAACAGCTGGTCTGTGTCTATTCCTTCCCTGCCCCAGTTCTTCTCTGCACCCCTGGGAGGCAGGGAGCCAGGCCAGCTTTCTCCACCCATGCAGACACATAGCCTCAACATGCCAGGCTCTCTCCTAGCCATAGAGCCAGTAAGAGAAGGGCCAGGGAAAGTGAATAGAAGCCTCATGTCTTCTGAAGTATGTACCCACCTTTGAGGCTAGAGAGATCGAAAGACAGGTTTGTAAAGATAAGAATGCACAGACGTGCACAATATGTTTTTATAGTATACATGCTCTTTGTGCTCTCTAATACGAATAGGCATCAGAAATGCATATAAAAGATATTATATATGTATATAAAATATATTTTATGTGTGTATATAGCATATATGAATTTTATAGACAGTGTTTTTAATGTATAGATCATATATAAATTTTATGTATATAAAACACACAGATTTATATTTGTCTGTAGCATATATTTTATTTTATATATGTATATATTTTATGTGCATATCTAGCACATATAGGAATTATGTCTATTACATATATAGATTATACATAACATGTATACATTTTATGTGTACTAGCATATAGATTTATACATGTATGTAACAGATTTTATATGTAACATATATAGATTATATAACAGATTTTGTATGTATATAACATATACAGGTTACACATATGTACATAAAATATATACAGATTAGACGGCATATAATAAATCCTACCTAAAGGCATGTGGTGGCCCAATTGTTAGAACAAGATTTTATTTGTTTGTTTGTTTGTTTGTTTATTTATTTATTTATTACAATGCATTCACTTTGTATCCCAGCTGTGACACACCCTCCCTCCCTATTCTTCCCCTATGCCCCTCCCCTAGTCCACTGATAGGGGAGATCCTCCTCCCTTCTATCTGACCCTAGCCTATCAGGTCTCATCAGGACTGCCTACATTGTCTTCCTCTGTGGCCTGGAAAGACTGCACCCCCGAGGGAGAAGTGATCAAAGAGACAGCCACTAAATTCATGCCAGAGACAACCCCTGATCCCCTTACTAGGGAACCCACTTGGAGACTGAGCAGCCCATGGGCTTCATCTGAGCAGGGGGTCTTAGTCCTCTCCATGCATGGTCCTTGGTTGGGGTATCCCTCTCTGCAGACTCCCTTGGTCCCTGGTTTTTTGGCTCTGTTGGTCTCCTTGTGGAGCTCCTGTCCCTACCAAGTCTTTCTATCTTCTCCTTCCATAAGATTCCCTGCACACTGCCCAAAGCTTGGCTATGAGTCTTAGCATCTCTTTCGATATCCTGCTGGGTAGAGTCTTTCAGAGGCCCAGTAATCCAATTTAAAAATGGGGTACAGAGCTAAACAGAGAATTCTCAACAGAAGAATATTGAATGGCAGAGAAACACTTAAAGAAATGCTCAAAGTCCTTAGTCATCCAGGAAATGCAAATCAAAACGACCCTGAGAGTCCATCTCACACCCATCAGAATGGCTAAGATAAAAAAATCAAGGGACAACACATGCTGGAGAGGATGTGGAGAAAGAGGAACCCTCCTCCATTGCTGGTGGGAATGCAAACTTGTACAACCACTTTGGAAATCGATCTGGCACTTTCTCAGACAATTAGGAATAGCAGCACTTCCTCAAGATCCAGCTACACCACTCCTAAGCATATACTCAAAATATGTTCAAGTACACAAGGACATTTGCTCAACCGTATTCATAGCAGCTTTATTTGTAATAGCCAGAAGCTGGAAACAATCCAGATGCCCCTCAACTGAGGAATGGATACAAACATTCTGGTTCATTTACACAATAGAATACTACTCAGCAATTAAAAATAAGGAAATCATGAAATTTGTAGGCAAATGGATGGAACTAGAAAAGATCATCCTAAGTGAGGTAACCCAGAAGCAGAAGAACACACATGGTATATACTCACTTATAAGTGGATATTAGATATATAATATAGGATAAATATACTAAAATCTATAGTCCCAAAGAAGGTAAATAACAAGGAAGACCCTAGGGAAGAGGCTGAAACCTCATTCAGAAGGGCAAATAGGATAGACATCAGAAGTAGGAGAAGACAGGGAACAGAACAAGATTTAAAGTGCCCATCTCCTTTTCAAGGCTGAATTCTTTCCATCCCTTCCATGCCGCCTCTTACTCCCCAAGAGACTACAATGATTTCATCATGTTGGTTTCCAGCACTTCTTGTGAACTGCACATCCTATTTTCCATCCAAGCTCCCTGATCAGCTGCTTGTCTGGTGCCTGTCTTCGGGAGGTAATGGAGAGGCAAGACTAGAGGAAATGAAGGACGCACAATGCCCCACAGATCAGCGTTTACCAGATCAGCTGAGCTCCTGTGAGAATCAAGACACCTGAGGCATTAGAACTTTACTTGCATTTTGCATTTATGTATGTGGCATATGCATGTCATGTATATACAGATGTGTAGGGGTTGCATGTGCCTGTGTGTATACCTACAGAGACGGGAGGACAATGTCAGGTGTCCTGCTTTATTACTCTCTGTCTCATTTTCTCAAGAAAGGATTTCTACCTGAACCTGAAGCTAGAGATGACCCCCAGCGAGCTCTAGACATCCAGTTGTCTGTCCCTCCCACACACACCCTTGCTTAGCCCTGGGATTAAAGAGTTGCCCACCCTATCTAGCTTTTCACAATAGAGATGGGGATTTAAACTCAGATCTTCCCAGAAACCACTGAGCTTATCTTCAGCTACCTCTGCAGCAATATGTTTTAGAGAAAAGTGACTTGAAATTCACTTATGCATACAGGACCAGAAGTTTGACAGTGACTGTTTTAGGCTTTTCCTGCCACAAATATGGCTCCAGGAGTCTCCACAATCTGGATTGTCCTTGACAAACTCTGGCAGGAAAGGTGTTAAATATTTAAATGTTTTAAATAATGAACACATAATGGAGACCTGGGAAATCAGACACTGAACTCAATTACAGTGTGTTGGTAACAAGGAATGAAGGGTACTAATTCATCTGGGGAGGTCCACAGATTCATCTACAAATGACAGATATGTATATAAACATTATCCAAAGGGCAGACTACATACTGGGGCTCTGATCTCATTTGAAATGGGCTGACATTTCAGTCTCATATGAACAGTTCTGAGAGATCATTAAGTGCCGGGAACTTTCGAGGGAAGAACAACTCACAGTTATCCTTCTAACATGAGAATTTTATTCCCCTAGGAGATCCGTAATCCAAGGACAAATGATGAAATATAGCCTTATGTAGAAATACCCTGTGGTAACAATGAGCCTCATATTACGAAGGAGGAGAAAATAGAAAGGAATTTGATTAAATTTAGAGTCTCCTTTAAATGTTTCCCTCAACTGAGAATATCAATCACTCATTCTTTCTCCACTAAGTTTTCTGAAAGAGGGACTGTGGAGGTGGGTCACCATGTATACTGTTTTATTTCTTTTTAATTGATTCATTTTTCATTAATTATAGTTTACACCCTTTGTATCCCTACTGTAGCCCCCTCCTTCATCCCCTCCCAACCTCACCCTCCCTCCCTCAGCTCCTTCCATGCCCCTTCCCCAGCCCACTTACACTGGAGGTCCTCCTTCCCTTCCATCTGACCCTAGTCTGTCAGGTATCATCAGGACTGGCTACATTGTTTTCCTCTGTGGCCTGGCAAAGCTGCTTCCCTCTCAGGGGGAGGTGATCAGAGAGCCAGCCACTGAGTTCATGTGAGAGACAGTCCCTGTTCCCATTACTAGGGAACTCACTTGGAGACTGAGCTGCCATGGGCTACATCCGTGCAGGGGTTCTAGGTTATCTCCTTGCATGGTCCTAGGTTGGAGTATCAGTGTTTTCTTTATAAGGATAGGAACCTGAGTTCTGTCCTACAGACCCTATATATAACACAAAGAGGAGATGGGAGGGACAGCAGGAGGGAAAGGACAGGATGGTGAAGAAGGGAAAGAGAGGGGGAATGAGGTAAAGGAGGAAGGGAGAGAGGAAAGGAGGAAGAGAATGAGTGCGTGAGGGGGGGAGAAAGAGGGCAGGACATGGTGCTACATGCCTGTATGCTCAACACCAGGACAGAAATAGGCATATCCTTGAGCACCCCTGGCCTGCCAGTCTTTCCAAATAAGTGAGCTACAAGTTCATGGAGAAACTCTTGCTCAAAAATAGGGTGGTGGTCAGTGAGATGCCTCTGTAGGTAGAGGCACTTGCCACCAAGCCTGACAACCAGAGTTTAATCCCTGGGACCCATGGAGAAAAGACAAAATGTTGTCCTCTGACCTTTACAAGTACATGCATGTGTCTCTGTGTTTGTGTGTATGCATGTACACATAAACACATACAAAATAAATAAATGTTATACAAGTAAAAAGTACAAGATATGAGTGAAGAGGACAACACTCAATGTTGACCTCAAGACTCCAAACATACACATATGTGCATGCACGTCTACACACACAAACATGCACAAATACATACACATACACATACAGAAAGAGAATAGTAGTGTGCAAGCCTCTTAATTACTGCTTTACTTATGACTTTTTGTACCACACGTAGTAATTGCAGCTAGAAGTCTTAAGCACAAATATAAGTTCACTTATCATCTCATTTGATGCTCATGCATGCACATGTTAACAAATACCCCAAAGCCAGATTGTGACTGTGGGCTCCCACCTGTAATCACTGCACTAGGGAAGTGCGGCCAGGATGGAATGCCAAGGTTATCTTTGGCTGTACAGAAAGTTCAGGGCCAAACTGGTTTACATGAGATCCTGTCTCAATGAAAAGGAAAAAGAAAGAGAGATAATAACAGGTGTACTTATCCTTGACTGAGACAGAATTTTTACACAATAATTGATATCCCTGTGCTGTGTCAATTAAGACTTGTGTCAGTTCTTAGGTTAAATACAAATATTTATAGTCTTTCCCCCCTTTATACTGGCAAAATATAATAGTTTAAGACACCTTGCTAAAGAGGGTAAAGATGAATAGCAAACAACTGGTGGGTCCCTCCAAAGCTTTCCATTAATGATTAAACGGCACCATCTGATGACTTACTCAGCAACCGGAAGACAATAAAACATAACTAAATCTGTCAATTAGCATTTTCATCTTCCCTCCTGACAGAGCTTAATGGCACCTGTGAAATGCAATTTCTAACCCGGAGCTCTTTGACATTTTCCATTTCCTCCTGTGCTTTCCTGCTGTTGCTCCTGTTCTGACTGAATGAGGTGGTGTGCCCTGGCCCACTGAGGCAGATGCATCAGCGTCCGGGAAAGGAAAGCAATTACTGTGTCCACGCTGAATCTCAGGGGCAGCTTGGGGCTTGCTGTTCCACTTAAGTACATAAACAGCCAACCCAGGACAGGCTTTAAGATGCTGAATCTTAGCAACAGAAGTTGCGCTGCAGGTTGATGTCACCTGAGGTGCCCATTAAAGGGTGAGGAGCTGCCAGACAAGAGAGCCTGCCAGTGTCTGCAACTCCCCTGTTAGGGGAGCATGCTTCATTCCCACACACGAAATGACAAGCTGTGGCGAGAAGATACTGCACTGACATTCTGCTACAAAGACTGTGGGTCCCCTGGCCTCAGGACAGTCCTCAGGCTTGTTGGGCTATTTCTCGGATGCATTTTCTGCTTGTTAAGTTAGCACTATCTTTAAAGCTGCCAGCCATTCCTCATTCCCCTCCTGGGAAGCCCTCCTGTGGTACTTTTATGGACCCCTGCCCAGCACTGTCCTCTCTGAAGAATCAAATGAAGAGATTCCAGTTGACAGAGTGAAGGACGTCCTGGGGTCACCTCAGAGTCTCACCTTAAACCTTACATCAGATGGGGCTATCTCAATTGTTCCTAAGTTTTGGACTCAAGTACCCTGACAGATGTACTCCGCGGTTAACATTTTCTCCTGTATTGTTCTCTAATTCCCTTTGGCTTCACTGTAGTAAGGAAATCACCTTAACTACATCATCAAGCACCAAAATGTAGCATCCCACACTAGGTAAATATGAAAAGTGTGGGTTAGCCAGAATCCACAGTGCCTAATATAACCAGTTAACCCATACCAGTTGAATTAAAAATGAAGCATATAGTGAAACAGTAACCCTGAAAGCTATCTGTGAAGTCAGTCCTACCAAGTAGTTCCTTCCACCTACTCAGAGAGAGAAGGAAAGAGAGGAGAGATTTTCTAGTGTAGTGTAGTGTGACATGTGTGCTTGTTACAGAGGCCAAAGACCAACACTGGGTGTCTTCCTCAATTGCGTTCCATCTTACTGTTCTGAGACATGGTCTCTTATTGACCCAGAGCTCACTGCTTTCTTACACTGGCTGGCCAGTTAGTCAAGATAACGTCATCTCCCTGCTTCTCCAACTACGAATACAGATGCCAGTACCATGTCGAGCTTCTTCCGTGGGGTCTGGGTATCCAACTCAGAATGTCACACCTGTGTGAACAAGGATCTCCCACAACTGAGCCACACCCCTACCCCTCCATCTCACCTATAGGTGGATATAGTTATACACTCAGATAAAAATAAGTATATAAGTATACTTAAGTATAAATATAATGAGTTTTCACCATGACAACAGTCTTGCAGGCATTCTATAAGAAAATTGCTATTGCCATGTTTGTACTTACAGAAAAATAATTCTGCTATAGTTAAACATTTTAAGGATTTTGGAGTTAATGATAATACTGTAGGCAGAATATCCACTGAACATCCTGGGTCTTGGCATTTCAGAGCAAAGATCCCCAGAGGTTCTTTTTTCCTGTTATTGTGTAGCCTCCAAGAGAGGACTATGCACTGTCCCTCTTATCATAGATGGGTGGCCAGAGGCAGAGTTTAAATCACTTGCCCAGAGTGCAAGAGTGAGGCATGTGGGTCCATAGCACAGCTGAGATGTAAGAGCTATGGGCTGAGAAGTTCAAGAGTCAGCCCACAATGACAGACTTGGAGTCCTCAATGCCATCTGTCTCAAAGGTTTTGGGAGGTTTGGGTTTTTTCTTTTCTTTTTCTTTCTTTCTTTTTTTTTTGGAGGTGGGAATTCTGATTTCAAAAGCAGAACTTATATTACCAATGAGTGGGACTCCTTGCAACTTTTCTTTTTGGAATAAGTAAAAATATAAAATCCGGTTGGGAGCAGTGACTCACACCAATAATCTCAGCATTCGAGAAGGCAGAGGCAGGAGTATCTTTGTGAATTTGAAGCCAGCTTGGTTTACAAAGTGAGTCCAGCACAGATAAGGCTACACAATATCTATCTATCTATCTATCTATCTATCTATCTATCTATCTATCTACCTACCTACCTACCTATTTTTTTCTTCCAGGCCAGTGGCATGCATTAGCATGTTAAAGTGCTTGCTGTACAAACCTTAGGACTTGAGTTGTTCCCTAGAACCCATGGAAAAAGGATAGAACCTACTTTTGCTCCAGGTAATAAAAGAAAGTGGTAATGTTTAAATGTTCAGATGTTAAGGTGCATCCCCCCTTATCAGATAGATCCTAGAGTCCTGAAGTTTGGAGAGTTGGACCCTCATCGTTGGAGTCATTCACTGTGTGCTGTGCTTGAATCCCTGCCCTGGGCTCTAAATACATGACCAATAAAGAGTTACCAGTTTCTGCTTCCTCTATGAGGCCAACCCAGAGCCCTGTGGCTTCAAAAGGCAGAGTGTGGAGGTGAAGTGCAGAATCACTCCCAGCTATCCATTTCTAAGGCAATGATGCTCATTAACCAGGCTGTCACCTTAGCAACCACCTTGTTACTGCTGGATCCTGCTGGGAGTCAGGACATCCAGCCTCCTCCATGGTCTGTCACTGCTTCCTCAGACACACTGAGAGCCAGCTGGTCCACACTGCCCAACAACTGCAGACCAGTCCTGTCAGAGATGTCTTCGAACCCCTTTGCCACCATTTCTTTTTATTTATTTATATTGGCTTACTTACCTGTTTGCTTATCTGTTTGTGTGTGGAGGTATGCATGTTCACATGTCTGGTACATGTGTGTGTGTTCAAGTGAGAGGTCTGGTGCTCTTTCTCAGGTGTAGTCTATATTATATCTTGAGACAGGGTCTCTGACTGGCACCTAGAGCTTGTTGGTTCTGAAAGGCTGCCTGCCCTTGGGCCATTCTCCCCTGTCTCTGTTTTCTCCAGTACTGGGATTACAAGTATGCACTGCCAAGCCTTGGCTTCTTTACTTGGTTTCTGGAGGGATGAAACTCAGGTCCCAAGCTTATGTGACAAGGACTTTTAGGGTTATGTTTTTCTGGTTCCCCTAGGTATCAAGGAGCAAGTCCATGACTGTCTAGCTCCTGGGTGTGTGTCCCTTCCACTCCTCCATATTATGTAGACATAAAAAAGAATCACGTCCCTTGAACATGTAGAATAAAATTTGTTAGCAAGCTGTTCCCCAATTAGAACTGCCTGCTTTCTAAGGCTGCTTCAATCATCAAGACTGGAGTGGGTGCTCACTTAATATGAAGATCACCACATACTGTGACAGAAACCCTTTGCAAAAGTCATAAATGGTGCTGAAGAAGTGTCTCTGTGATGGTAATTGCTCAGCATGCACAAAACCTTGGGTTTAAGCCTCAGCACACAGTAACCTGGGTATGGTTATACATGCCTTTAATTCTAGCACTGGGGAGGTGGAGGGCAAAAGATCAGGAGTTCAAGGGCAACCCTAGCTATATATCGAGCTCAAGGTCAACTCAGGCTAGAGACCCTGATTCAAAAGCACAATCCTAAATGAAGGTGTGCTTCCTACTGGTGGGCACAGAAAATAGTTTCCTGTTGTCTTTTGCATCTTGGTATGAGGGATCCAGGGATCTAGGAATCCAGGGATCCAGGGACCAAATTCTTTCGCTGATAGGCCTGGAGCTGTGCTGGCACTGGCAATGAGAAGGGAATAAAAAGCCACTAACAGACCCATGTACCCATGGCCACTCAGACCTTCCTTAACAGTGGCAAACATCTGGAGGGGCTGATAATATAGCATTCACAGAACAAACTAGTCTACACAAAGCAGCTCCCTCAGGCCTCACGTGGCCAGAGATGTAAGCATACCATCCACCTGACTTTACCGATGTCCAAACAGAGCAGTCAAGTGACCCTGGCAGCTTGCCGTGGGATCCATGGTAGGTTTCAGAGGATCTGCAAGCATTAGTTCCTTCCCCCTTTATTATTTTATGATTTTTGAATGTGTCTGTATGTGAGAGAAAGAGAAAGAGTTGGTATGTGCAAGTGTGTAGAGTCTAAAAGAGGATGTCAGATCCCTAGGAGCTGGGGATGCAGCATGCTGTGAGTGAGTGGATGCAGATGCTGGGAATGAGACTGTGTCTTCTGGAAGAGCAGAAATAGACTTAACCACTAAGCCACCTCTCCAGCCCCTTCCCTGCCATTCTTCATCAAAGCAGGAGAGCCAGACTGAAGACCTAAGCCAAATGCCTATTCCTCTAATGCCAGTGATTCTTCCTTCTGTTTGGTTGACAGGGTCGGCTGGGTGACACTACACACCTCTCCATTCAGCTGCAGTAATACAAGCAAAGACAGAAGGTACTGTGTGTACAGGTGTGTGCGTGCATGCAGAGCCCAAGTACAACCTTGGGTGTCCACTTCAATCACTCACCTTAGTTTTTGAGACATGATTGTTCATTCAACATGAAGTTCATTTATTTTGCTAGGCCAGCAAGCCAGTGAGGCCCCACAGATCCATCTGATGAGATTATAGGCACGTACCACCATGCTCAGCTTCTCTAGCTGAGTCCTGGGGACTGAACGTGGGTCCTCATGCTTGTAAGGCGAGCACTTTACTGACTGAGCCATCAAGCCACCTCTCCAGCCCAGTACCTCTTCACATCCCCTCCCAGGAGACCAGACCCCCAACAAGAAACAAGCGCTAGCATGTACGTTGGAGGAGTTCTCTGAATTAAAGTGGCATCTCTATCTTGTCTTAGCACTCCTCTGCTTCTGTCTCCAGCTGTGGGGTCACAAGCGCAGGACACCTCACTGGCTTTGGGGGACTGCCCTCTAATCCTCCTGTTTGCATGGCAAGTGCTTCACTGACTGAACCCCCTTCACAGCCAATGACGGGAGGTTTTCATGCACAGAGAGCTTTAGAAGCCAGTGTTGAGCCTCTGCGTGTTTCACTCACACACCAAAAAAGGCCCTTAATCCTGCCCTGTCTCACCTGCACCACAAATCTTCCCTTTTAAGCTGTCATTTGTTCCATAAAAAAGTATGAATAAGAAACCATAAAATGTTAAATAGAAATTTTAGCAGAATGATGTATCGATTGTGTGTACATATCTCCATGCTCACATATTCTGTGCTGTCATTAAAAGGCCTGTAAAAAGCTGAGTTTAAGTAATTATTCACTTCCCAAACTACCAGAGTGATCAATCGCCCGTTATAAAAGAGCTGCCCTCCTTAAGAATCACTTTTCTAAGTGAAGTAATTAGAAATGAAATTGTATTTTCTGTTTATGCTCTGAACAGGGGCTTTTACACATTCATCAGGTCCCTCAGACTTCAGCTCTGACAGGAGTAAGAGGAGTGACCAGTCCCTCGTCCACCTGACTCTGCTCTAACACTCAGTGGGTATCACAGCCCTTCTCCTAGAACACCTTCCTGACTACTAATGTGTCTGCTTGGTGAACCATAGCTGTTTCTCCATTTTATAGACTCTGGTGTCTGAAATTCCAGGGAGAGGTGTGGAGTCTCAATCAGTACAGAGGGTTGGGAAAACACACCTGGTGCCCATTAAAATTGCCATCATTTCTTAGGGTTCAAGAGAAAACACATGCACTAACCACTGACTGTCTCCAGTGTTACTTCATGAAAGTCAAGAAAATAGACATTTTGCCTATTCCTTAATGCTCCCTAGTGATTCTGTTCATCATCATCATCATCATCATCATCGTCATCATTATTATTATTATTATTATTATTGTTCTAATTGTTACTGAAACAGATCAAGGCTCACATTTCCTCTGTGAGGGCTAGCAAGGCCCAGCAGCCCTCCTGTCTCTACCTTGATGAAAGCTGTGGCTACAGGCATGAGCTTGGTACCCAACCTGTTATGTGAGTGCTGGGATCCAACCTCCAGTCCTTTCACTAAACCATCTCTCCAACCCCACATCTCCACATTCAGTATATCCCTGCATGTAACCCAGTAGATCTAGCTGACACTATTCAGTGAGTCTCCCTGCTGTTTTGGTCAGACCAGATAATTTATTTTCAATAACCCCGCAAGCGACCATCAGACTCTGTTTCCACATCTAATAACATCGAGTCTTAAATGAATATTGAAGCATGAGTACACACTCTCAAGACTAGAACTTGAGCTGAGGGATGCTCGCAGTGGTTACAGGGTACCACTTCTAATCGGTGGCCTGCTTAGGGAACATGCATGCAGGAAGCACTGGTAAATCCCCACTGCCCCATACACTGGGCCTAGAGATGCACTCAGGTAATCCCAGCTCAGGAAGGAAAGCAAGGAGAATCAGGAATTCAAGGTCTTTTCACTATGCTATGACTTCAGCATTTTTCTTCCAAACACAAAGCAACTTTGTGATATCTCCGTGCTCTGCTGTGGTGAAAACAACAGGAAGAATTTCAACAAAATCTATGTGACCTAAGCTTCTGGGAATTCAACTACTCCTCTTCTTCATCTCTCTCTCTCTTTCCTCCTGTCTCTTCACCAACACAAAGGTTGTGTACATTTTTGAAAAATGAGGCTGCCAGACGAAAGAACCTTCTATAAATAATGAGAAGTTTATGGAACATTTTTTTCTTTTGATCTGAAAAAAACAAAAACAAAAACAAAAAAACAAACCAAACAAACAGCAAAAACAAACCCCACAAGGCTCTAATCACTCTGTGAGTGGGTGGGGGTCTGTGAAATCTAGGCTGAAGATCTAGGCTTCTGGACTATTTTTAATGACTTATATAAGCAATAGGTTGCTTTGGTCTTCACAAGCCTAGACTGTAGAATAAGGAGGGGGAAGGTCCATGATGCAGCATAGGCGACTTCCTGCTTCCTGCTGTGAGGGGGAGATAATTGAACCAGTAGACTGGACTGCTAGGAACAGAGATAGAGAAGCCATATTTTAACTAAACATCCTAATATACTCAGTGGCAGCCATTAATTTATTTCTACCAAGACAGATGGCCTTATCCTTGATACCATGGGGAGGAATAATTGGAAAAGTTGGGTCCAGAGTGAAAGAGATAGGCCGTCTTTTGACATGGTGATTTTTCAGTTTGTAATTAGCAACTGATAAAGTGCTGTGCATGTTAACTTTGAACGGCTCAGCCCATCCTTTACAACACTAATCCCGTTGTCTTCCCAAACTGCCTTTCATTGATATTGTCTCTCCCTACCCAATTCTATAGCCAGAGCATACTACTCAGAGAAAACAATGTGAAAGAATAGCATAGTTTCTCAGTTATAGTTCTGCAAAGCCCAGTGTGGTCTCAGGTTTAACTACATCAGGCCCAGTGGTAGAGACAGAAAAACAACTCCCCAAAATTTGTCTTCTGATGTTCACACATGTGCCATGACACATGCCCACATGAGTACACATCTGTGCACACACAAATGAATAAGTGCTATAAAATTAAAACAAGAGAAACATTTGAAAACTGTGTCAGATTAGAAAAATATCCAGTGTCCTGCTGCTCTCTGAAGTCAACTGGTTGGTTTGTTTGTTTTTGTAGCTGTACAGTTCAGTGTTGTCTTGTTTAAACTGAGAAAAATGAATTCTAGCAATCACTTTAGGAATGAAAAACAGCTCCTGGTCGATTCATCTTAAAGAATATTTAAAGAGTTCATTTTAATCCAAAGCCTAATCAAACTGAGCTTCACCACAGGAGCCCCTGGCATCAGAACCTTGAGCCTCTTTTCTTCTCTATTATACAAGATGTTAGTGGGGGTGGGGGTGGCCTGGGGATGTGCTTTGCTGATTATCAGTATGGCCTGCTCTTGCAGAGGACCCTCCAGGCTCAGTTCAGAGTACCCATACCTGATGGCTATGCCATCGGATACACAAATACCCAGCTCCATGGAATCAAAGGAATCCAATACCCTCCACATGTACACACGTGTATACACAAACATAATGAACCTTTTTAAAAAATTCTGTGAGATTTTATTATTAATTATGTTTAATTCTCCAGAATTGCAAATATTTAGTTATTTTGATATATCAAAATCATGTTAGATATCTGCTGCAAATAATGAGTAGGGAAGAGGTAAGTGAGGTATACTGCCTGGCCTCAAAGGTTCTCATAATCTCCTTGACAAGCCAAAAGAAACAGTGGACGGCCCATACATGGCCCTTACAGGTATGGGGGATACCTCCACTGATAAAGTGCTTGCTGTCAAAGCAGAAAGACCAGAGTTCAGATCCCCCAGAGCTCATGAGAGAGTTGTGTGAGTGTGGCAGCCCATCTATCATCCCAGTGCACAGGAAACAGAAACGGGATTTCCCAAGCAAGCTGTCTAGTTAGAACAGCCAAACTGACAAGCTTTGGGCTGGGGGAGAGACTCTGCTTCAGTAACTACAGACTTCACCATCCTCTGGGCTGCACGTAAGCACACAGTTGAGACACTGGGAGGTGGCAAGGACAGTTTTAGGGGGTTACCAGCACTCCTGAATCTCCTCACTCTAGCTCTGTAAGAAAGCCTAATAAACCCACTACTTCAAACAGCCGGGGTTGGGTGAAATTGTTAACTTTTGCTGTGCCCTATCAGAAGCAAAGGGACATTTGTTCACATCACCCAGAAAAAGTGCAACGGCATGCCAAAAGAGATCTTTTAACTCTGGCACTGAACTCACGCATTCCTGCACATGCTTCTTTCAGGAAGCAATGGTTCTCTGTCAAGGAGTGGGGGGAAAAAGCACGTGGGTCCCACCCAGTGGTTCTAATTTAATTGTTGTACAGTGCGCTGAATTATGGATTTCTTTTGATGTAGTTTTAATTTCTTTTAACTGAACAAGGGCAAAAGATTTGATGGCTGAAGGTCTCACTGAAAGGAAAACACTCAAATTCCTCTAGTGACAGAGGACTCTATGGTCCTTGGGGTTGGGATGATTCTATCATGTTGAAAGAGACTGTGGGAGGACAGATGAAAGATCCTCAGAGATACAGGAAGTGAAGGCAGTCTTTGGTAGGGTTTGAGCTGATAGGAGGGAAGGTGACTGGACCAAAGGACCAAGGAGTCAAGCCTCCAACAGTAATAAACAAAAGCAGGACATGTTTGTTCAGTAAGACTGTGCCCAGACACTTACATATAAACTACGGTGCTAACCTCTTGCATAGACTCCATAATGGTCCATACTGATTCCCAACTTGACAAGATCTAAAACTCACCAAGGAGACAAAGCTCTAGGAATGTCAGTGAGGGACTTTCCCCAAATTAGTGTAGGTGGCACCAACCCATGTACTGAGTAACACAAGGGGAAGGAGGAAGCCCTGACTAGAGGACCAGGAAAGCTTGAGCCGAGTGCCAGTATTCGCCACTCTGGTTCCTGAGTGCAGGTACACTTTGCCTCAAACGCCAATGGAAACTGTTGGCAGGTCTCTCTGCAGAATATACCCCAAAGATGAGACTTTCTCACACACACCTCCTTCACCACCTCACTTCTGGCCTTTTCCTCTTAGCCATCTGTGGCAAGTGGCCCAATATGCCAGTGTGTGGCACAGACCATAAATCTCAAACCCAAGTCACAGGCTTCCAGGAAGAGGTTGGCTAAACCTCTCTATTTATAAAGCTACAGTTACAAAGACCCTAGAATGGGGTCTAATTGAAGGAATGCAACCAAGTAGAATGTTCTGAGAAGAAGAGAGCTTGATGGACACCAACTGTGAGTTCAAGGAGACGTGCAGAAGATTAGATGGAAAAAGAAGTTGGGCAATACAAGGATTTGCTGAGAGGTGTAAGATTAAGAAGCCTTGATATTAACAGACTCACTGTGGTGCTTAAATTGCTGGCACCAACAAAGGCAAAAGATGTCAGGCAAGATGTACTTAGTCTCATAGCATCTTTGTGGGGTGAGAATCTGAAATAGTCTAATTACTCATATGGCAGCATCCAGGGCTCCTGAGCCTCCTGGCGCCTGTGATGGTAAAGTGGCCTGCTCACAGAGCATGGGGTGATGGGATTGCCAGGTCGAGGCTGCCTCTTCAGAAACACAGGATGAGGACTTGTGACTGAGTGTCCAGATTTTATTGGATGTCTTACCATACATATGGCAATGTAATAGGATACCGTGTTCTCATGGAGTGGAAATCACTATACTACCCAATCACCTGGCTAAAAACACTCATCTGTAGGCTAGGGAGATGCTTCAGTCAGCAGAGAGCTCACCACACAATCATGAGAGCCTAAGCCCACATAAAAAGCTGCACACGGTGGCATACATCTGTGATCCTGGCACAGGGGAGGCAGAGAGAAGATCCCTGGTACTTGTTGGCTAGCCAGCCAAATTGGTAAGCTCCAGGGTCAGTAAGAGAGCCCATCTCAACAACAACAACAAAACAGATGTGTAGAAAGACTGATGAAGATTCACATAGTCAACCCTGAGCTACACAGAAACACATGCACACAGACACATATGTACACTCTCTCACACACAATACTACTACTACTAATAATAATAATAATAATAATATCTTAAAGAGTACAGTGTGCCTTCTTAGATTCATTGTCTATTTTAGCAAGCCTAAGTTACATTCTGTGTGCAAAGTCCCAGTTGTCTATGAACATTTATAGATGATAACATCATGTCTCAATGTCAAAAGGTTAGACACCCGTGTTAAAAACTTGGTCGTTTCTATGGGCTCTGCTCTTGAAATGACCAGTTTCCTGAACCAAAAACTAAAGATCAGCTATGAAATTCTTAACAAAATGTTACCCTTGACTTGTGAAATCTATTTCACAATATTTATAATCCCATACAGATAGAGGAAAAAGCTAGAAGGAATATTTCTAAATGAGTGGCATTTGGGTAAAATAATAAGTACGTGTGTTATTTGTGTATGTGTGTATGTTTGTATGTGTGTTCCAGCATCCCTCTACGAGTTCACCTTCATAAAATGAGAGAAGCTGGAGAGATGGCTCAGCAGTTAAGGGCACAGACTGCTCTTGCAAAAGACCTGAGTTTAATTCCCAGCATCTGTGTCAAGAGACACAACCATCTGTAGCTCCAGCTCAGGAGATAAGACACTCTCCTCTAGACTTTGCAGCATCTTGTACTCATACATGAGTGTGCACACATACACATGTGCTCACACATGAACACACATACACACACAGTGTGGGTCAGAGAAAGAATCAGAACAGTGTTTTTAAAATCCACAATGAGAGAACTCACTGTAGAGGATTATAGAATGGCAGAAAAACACTTAAAGAAATGTTCAATGCCCTTAGCCATCAAGGAGATGCAAATCAAGACGACCCTGAGATTTCACCTTACACCCACCAGAATGGCTAAGATCAAAAACTCAAGTGACAACACATGTTGGAGAGGTTGTGGAGAAAGAGGAACCCTCCTCCATTGCTGGTGGGAATGCAAACTTTTTCAACCACTCTGGAAATCAATTTGGCGCTTTCTTAGACAATTAGGAATAGTGATTCCTCAAGATCCAGCTATACCACTCTTTGGCATATATCCAAAAGATGCTCAAGTACACAACAAGGACATTTGCTCAACTATGTTCGTAGCTGCTTTATTTGTAATAGCCAGAACCTGGAAACAACCCAGATGTCCCTCACTTGAGGAATGGATACAG
>CM053748.1:59054374-59170256 GCA_028658305.1 Pachyuromys duprasi
AAAAAAATCCACAATAAACTTGTTATGGTGATATTCACTGGCAAATCCTGGGAAAGCTAAGGTAAGAGGATTGTATGTTCCAGGCTAGTTCAGGGTATACAATGTGACGCTGACTTCAAAATAAATAATTATAAATCAATAATAAAGTAAAATTTTACTCAAATTTCAATCAAATAACTTCCAGAATATAACCACTGACTAAGGTCCTATAAACCTTTGCGAAGTTTTATTTGGACAAACTTACTTCGAACTCATTCTAATACTACAATTGTCTATTCGTTTACTTTATCCCCTGTGTAGTATGGCTGAAGTATCCATTTCACTTTGGCAGGAGTAATGTGAGCGGCTGTGCATGCACACAAATGTACAAGTCAGAGGCTGAAGTCCATATCCAGTCCTTCCTTCGTTGCCCTTCACCTTATATTTTGAGTCAGGGTCTCTCAGTGAGCCTAGAACACACTGATTTCATGAGGCTGGCTGGCAACAGTCCCTAGCGATTCTCCCGGCTCCAGCTCTGACCTCATGCAGCTTCCTGATGTGGGGTCTGGGGATGGCTCTCAAGTCCTCATGCTTGTCTGGTCAGCGCCTTACCAACTGGGTCATCTCCTCAAAATCTAGTTTTAAGAATGGATCAAACCAGAAGGAAATTGCCCTGAGTCCTGCACATTTTTCCTACTGGTAATTAATAATT
This sequence comes from Pachyuromys duprasi, assembly GCA_028658305.1. Lineage (NCBI taxonomy): Eukaryota > Metazoa > Chordata > Mammalia > Rodentia > Muridae > Pachyuromys > Pachyuromys duprasi. The sequence continues at coordinate 59,055,066 of CM053748.1, forward strand.
GAAGGGCACTTTACTATCGCTGTAGGGGTGATTTGTCTAATCAGTACTGCAACCTGCTGCCTGACAGGGAGCAGTTTACAAGAGATAATAAAGACTAATAGAAATAATAATAGTAATATAGGACAACTAACTCCAGAAATCCCCAAGCATGCAAATAAATAGTTAAAAAAAAGCAAATACCAAAATGTCTCTCCTGAGAGGTCTTCCAGTGCTGAAATCTTCTCTCTCATGCTAAGAAAGATAAAATTGGCTCTTTTCCAAATAGCTCTCAGGCAATACTTTTTATTTTTAAGATATGTGTATATATGGGGCTCTGTGTATGTGTGAGTATGATGCTCACAGAAGACAAGAGAGGGCATCAGATCCCCAGGAGCTGGAGTTACAGGCGGCTACAAGTCAGGGATACAGGCCCTGGGAGGCAGACTCGGGGCCTCTGCAGGAGCATGTGTTCTTAACGCCGGAGCCCACCCTCCAGCCCGAATCCTGGCAGGAGCCCTGCTTTCACTCCCCGAGGGTCTGAACCTGCTGTGTCAGGCTCTTTTACTCACGGCCATTCTAACCTCTATCAGCAACCTTCCCCACATTCTGTGGGGTTTCTCTTAGGGAGAGAAGCAAGGGCAAGGAAGAGGATGGGTGAGTATATGTTCCCAGCCACCCAGGTTACCCCAGGAATGAGTCTGCAGCCGCAGAGTGTGGGAAAAGACAGCCCGTGTCTCCTTCTTCCCTGACAGCAGCAGGGCAGTCCAGCCTTCCTTTCCCAGCTTCCTGAGTGTTTCCCCTTTAAGCACAAAGGCCAAGGCTGCCCTCCTCAGAGGACTTCTCCAGCCCTCTCTCCCTGAGGGCACTGCATACTGAAGGAGAGCCAACAGATTAGCTTCTTAATGTAGCTTGGAGATGCTGGCGCACATCTTTCCATAGCTTAGCCCTGTGGGCCAGAGCTGTTGGCTTCCTCTTCACTTTTTAAATGTATATGTATCTGCATATGTGCTCACATGTGTATGTGTGTGCGTGTGCTTATGTAGTGTACATATGTGCAGGTATGCTCTTACGACATATGTATGGGACATGAAGAAGCCAGAAGATGGTGTGGTGTCAGAAGCATGCACGACATGAAAGCAGAGAGTGGGGATTGGAGGGATGGGACAAGAGAGGATGGTAAGAGGCGTGTGTGTGTGTGTGTGTGTGTGACTATGGTGATAATATGTACATGTATGAAAATGTCATAGCCTAAGTATAGGCAGCAGCATCACATATGCTGGGGTCCGGGACTGAGCACCAGGCTCCGTCACTCCCAGCTTCTGGGCTGGAGATGCAATGTTACTGGCTGCCTCCCACTCCTGATGGACTGTACATTTGAAACTGCTTTGTTAAAGTATTTTGTCACAGTGAGGGCAAATATAACTAACACAAGCTCCAACATATACATGCACACATATGTATACATCTACAACACATACAGCAGACGATTAGGACATTCCAAAGAAGCTTCCTTAAAGAGCAGATTCACTAACTAAATTCATCCTATGTCCTGTATCATGTCACTCTCTAATCCTGGCCAGTTAACCTAATGTGGGATTCAATATTTACACTTCTTATCATCTATAGTTCAAGTAGATGGTTGAAGCCTTGACACCGAATCAAAACTAAGAATTTAACACCTCATTGACCCTTTTGCTTCTGCCCCTTCAACTGGAGACACATAAAAACAGATTATATGATTCTTTTTTTTTTTTTGTAGCTTGAGGTTTCTGGAGCTTTGTTTGAGAGTAGACTGTACTTCATGAAAGATTATGAAGCTATCTGAGATGGTGGCCATTGCCCTAAAGACAACGTCATGGTCCGGCTAGGCTAATTACAGACTCCTATTAAATAACCCTCCTTCAGGGCTGGTTACTGTTGAGTGCAAATGTGCCACTTTATATGCAAATAAAATGTGCCGAGATTTGAATTGAAAGTTCCACACATATCTACTGACAAATCATCTTATTATGATTTGCACAGCATCAGACCTCACCGTATTACACAGTGAGAGAATTCTTTCCTGCAATTTTGGTTTTCAGCACGGCCAGCAGGGAAAACTGTCTCTCCTCACAGCTAAGGCACATTCAGGACATGCATTTGGAGTTACAGATTTTACAGTACTGTGATTGCCATTGCTAAGGGGGGTGGTGGTATGGGGTCATGTATATACAAGTACACGTGTCTCAGACAGTGCACATACACATGCGTGGTTATAGAAGCCAGAGACAACTGTGGCTGTCATTCCTAGACATCCTCCATGCTTTTGTTTTCTTAATTTTTGTTGGTTTGTTTGTTTGGCTGTTTTGTTTGTTTGTTTTGTCTTTTTGGTTTTGGTTTTGCTCAGAGTCTCCTAGCGCTCTAAAAACGAAAGAATAAACTAGGCTGCTTTGACAGTAAGCTTCAGGAATCTGCCTGTCCACCTCCCCGACACCAGAATTATAAACCCATGCTACCACACAATTTTATCCAGGTTCTGGGAATTGAACTTGGGCCTTCTTACTTGCACAACAAGCTTTTTTACCAACCAAGAAATCACCTCAGGCCTCAAACCCATTTTTAACTGTAATTTCTCTCCGATCTTGACTTGTCATCAATGTTTTTCCCATGTAACCACACATACTTGGAAAACTTAGCTGCTTCTCAGGTATGCTATTGTCGATGAGACCCAAGTCCTGTTTTCCCAAGCTGACTTCACAACCACACATGGGACATAAGTCACTTCATATATTGTGTGTTTATGTCTTCTTTTCTTCAGCCTTCTTTGAAGCTGTTATTTGTATGAAAGTGTTGCTGTAAAATGCATGGCTTCCTTCTGCCCATTTGGAGGGTCTCTGTTCCTGCATCTCAACTCCTACATAGGGCCTGCCCCTCAAGTTTTTTTTATGACATCTTAAGAGTAGTACTGCACAACAACTATTCAAAAACAGTGAAGTTTTTGGCTGTCTGTGCACAGTTAATGATGTCAGATAAACACAGACTTGAATGGGTAGGATGGGGACAATGTAAAGCATCCAGTCTCTATTTTCAGCACTTTCCTTGTGCTCTGCTCAGTTTCCAGAAATCAGACAGATGCAGGAGATTTCAGGCAGTATAGAAAGTTGAACTCTGTTTTCCCTGTCTATGAATTTATTCCCCGTGGGCAAAGGATCTAATAGAGAAGGATGCCAAGAACCGGATGAAGATGAGAGCGTCTGGGGGTTACGCTGCCAAACCAAGATGTTGCAATCTGGGGAGCTTCATGGTATATTTTGATTCAGTACATGTGTGATGAATATATGTAAGCACAGGCATACATGCCACCTCACAGATATGTGGGTCAAAGGACAACCACATGGAGTCAGTTCTCTCCTTCCCTCCATCTTCAACTGGGTTGCTAGAATTAAAGACCTTTCTCCACTGAGGCATCTCACTAGTACCCTGCCTAATTTTTTGAGACGGGGTTTTGCTCTGATTCAGCTAAGCTGGTTGGTGAGTGGGGGCCCTGCACACTTACAGTCCCATCTCCCCAGACCTGGGATTACAAGTGTATGAGGCCATGCCTGACTTCTTTACATTGGTTCTGGGGAACCAAATTAATCTTTCATGCTTGCATACATTTTACCCACTAAGCCATTGCTCTAGCCCTAAATTGGTATTTTTTTAGTGAATCTTACACCTGATAAAGTAGAAATCCATCCATTCAGGATTCAGAGCTTATATTTCTACTTATGTGGAAATATAAGGTTTCATGACTGGGCTTTGAGTCTGAATATTGTAATTTTATATTAGGATGTAGATTAGATGTGTCATATAATAACCCAACATATATATTACACTAAAAAGATTTTTAAATTATGTTGTAGGGGACTCAGAAAGACAGAATCATTTTCAGCAATACCTGGCCTGGAATTCAAAGACTGGTGGGCAGGCAGGAAGTGGGGAAATTCCCAAAAGCTAAGATTCTGTTTTTGTTTTTTAAAATGTTTCTTAAAATGCACATAGATGTTTTTCATATATATATATATACAGTATATATATATATATACAGTATATATATATATATATATGCACCTTATGTACACATTACGCAAAGAGGCCCGAGGAGGGCATTGGATCCACATGGAACTAGAGTTAGAGAAGGTTGTTAGCTGCCATGTAGGTGCTGGGAATCGAATCTGGGTCCTTCGGAAGAGAAGCCAGTGCTCTTAGCCATTGAGCCATCTCTCCCCAAGAAGAAACTGAGATTCTTAAACAACTTGCAGAACAAGAACCGCTTCAACAGAACTGGTAGATATATTTGCACTAATTGGTTAAATGCAGAAACATTCACTGCATTAATAACATCCGTCCTCCTGCTAAACCCTGAATTCTACAAGGTGAAGACTCACGCCAAATTTGCACGTCACCATTTTAGTCAGAAGTCCTCCTCACCAACAGGCTCTCAGAAAATACCTCATGGATAAATGACTTCATGAATAAAAACTGAAAATTCACCTCACCCTGGTGATCTTATTTTTCTGGTATTCTATATTCTTCCAAAGCTAAAATCACCTAATAATTATTCCCTTTAGTAACACACACACATACACACACAAGAGAGAGAAATATTTTTGCTGTAGACATTAAAACAGAATAAAAGCTAGAAAAACAACTTAGTAAATAGTGGCGCATGGCCTGAGTGAAAAAGAAAACTGATTTACACAAGGTGACTGTGACCTCTACACACAAGCCAAGATACATACATGCACATATGTTTGTGCACAAACAAATACACAAACAAATTTTCAAGAAAGAGTGAATTATCTTATATTTGTTTGAAAGTGATAAATCAGTCCTAAGAACAAGAGTAATCTCTATAAAATTAAACCAAGACAATATTTTAACACCGCTAAGATTATCCTCAGAATAATGTCTTTAAGTAAATTTTTTTCACAGTTATATAAGGTGAAAATAGGTTCATAGAGTTTAAAATCACTCTCAACATTCAAGACAGCAGGAATTGTTGGAAAGAGTTGGGCTTCAACCTTGACTTCTAGGGGATTGGAATATAGTTCACTCAGTGAACTGCCTGCCAACCAAGCATGAGTTTGGATCCCTAATACACACACACACACACACACACACACACACACGCACACACGCGCACACACACAAAATTAAAAAAAAACCCAGTGATTTGAATAAATATGGCTTCCATAAAGTCATGTGTGTGAATTCTTGGCCACAGGGAATGGCACTATTAGGAGGTGTGGCATTGTTAAAGGAAGCGTGTCACTCTGCGGGTGGGGCTCTGAGGTCATGTATGCTCAAGCTATGCCCACTGTGGCTCACAGTCTCCTTCTGCTGCCTGCAGAACAAGGTGCAGAACAAGGTGTAGAACTCTCGGCTCCTTCTCCAGCACCATGTCTGCCTGAGTGCTGCCATGCTGCCTACCATGATGAGACTGGACTAAACCTCTGAAACTGTGAGCCAGCCTCAATTCGATGTCTTCCTTTATGAAAATTGCTTTGGTCATAGGGTCTCTTCACAGCAATGAAACCTAACTAAGAGTTATATATATATAATTTTTACATATTAAAAGCTAAACACACTGACTGGCATCTGTAACCCTAGCACTGGATGGCTGCAGATACTGGAGGATTTCTGGAGCTCACTGGCCTGCAGAGCAGGCTGAAGGTAGATGGCTGTCAAGTAACAACAATCGTGATTGACTTCATACACACATTACAAACACAAGAGAGAGAGAAACAATGACATAGACAAAGAGAGGAAACAAAGACAGACAGACAGAGAGAAACTCTCCTCAAGTTTTCTCTAGAATGAATATTCTTAGCTGAGGAGCACACCTCATATGAGGCTGTGTCACTGTGTCACTGGGAATAACAATTGGCAACAGCAAAGGATTTCTGAACACACAACAGCCAAAAATTAGTTCAAAAGCAAACTAATGAATACCAGTTGCAGCTGGCAGTGTCCCCCACACTACATTATGTGATTCAACTGCAACCTTGGGTCTAGAAGCACATGTGCACACTGAACTGTGCATGCCTTCATTTCACATGACACCAAAGGAGGTAGCCTGCAACTCCTTAGCTCACATTTGAGACAACTGTATGTTATGCATCAAGGTGCTTTTACTGTGTGTCCACACTTCCCTGCTCTTGTTAAAACATGATGGATTAATTGTACAAAACAAAGGCATTCTTAACACATTTCCACTGTCATACCTCAGTACTAAGGAGTCAAACCATCGCATGTTTGAATAATGCTGTGTAACAGTGTTTACTTTTTAATTGCTGCTTGAGTCGCTGACTTGTGTTTCATTCACAAATGTTAAGTGTATCTTGCATTGGGGTTAAGACAAAGTTTCTAAGTATTTCTGAAATGGCCTAAATGTACGGCTGCCATTGTGTCCTGTATGTTTATGGAAGGTAGTATTCTCAGCATTTGATTATAAAATCAAAATATAAATAAAATCTGAAAAGCATTCAAGATGTTCTTTTCTCTGTGATATCAAATATTCATCCAAGGTTCAATTCTGTATGTAAAGTAAAACAATACATCTATCTCATTAGCATGCAAACTTATTTCACTTTCATAAATAGCAAAATTATATGTATGACTAAGAATTGTTTTAGAATAATTTAATTTATGACTTTTATTATCAATAAATGCTTCATTTTATATGCACATGAACCCAGGATGTTATGAAATTGCTAGAGTAAAGCTCTGTTACAGAGGAAATGTTTAGTGAGCCCTGCCCTAAGTGCTCGCTGTGCTGCGCTCTGTGGGCTGGGGAGGCGGTATAGCTGGCAGAGGGCTTGTCTAACGTGGACGGAGCCCCAGGTCCCTCAGCACTGCACAAACTGGACAGGGACAGCATGAATTGGCACTCCCAGGACTTGGGAGGTAGAGGCAGGGGGATCAGAAGTTCAAGGTTATCCTCACCTACATAGAAAGACTGAGCCAGCCTGTCTGTGTGAGACCCTATCACACACAAAGAAAGTCCCCCTGTTACGATCCAGGATCAGACTGCTAGTATTTGGTACATTACATGGAAATTGACCACTCACTTATCTGTTTCTTACACTAGGTTCTGAAGTATTCTCATTACACTGACTGTGTCTTAGCATCTTTATGGTCACAACATCCATTCTGAAATCAGAGTGCCAATGGAATATATATTGAGGCAAAGCACCTAATACTATCTTGTTTTCTTTTTACTTTATTTTATTTTTTTAAATATCAATAACAGGTCATTCACTTTGTATCCTAGCCACAGGCCCCTTTGTCTTTCCCTCCCTCATCTCCTCCCTGCCCCCTTCCAAGTCCACTGATAGGGGAGGTCCTCCTCCCCTTCCATCTGATCCTAGCTTATCAGGTATCTTCAGGACTGGCTGCAGTGTCCTAATCTGTGGCCCAGCAAGGCTGCTCCTCCCTCAGTGGAGAGGGTGGAGGTCAAAGAGCTGGTGATTGAGTTCATGTCAGAAATAGTGCCTGTTCCCCTTACTAGGACACCCACCTGGATCCTGAGCTACCATGTGTTACATCCGAGCAGGGTTCCAGGTTAAATCCATACATGGTCCTTGGTTGGAGAAACAGTCTCACAGAGGACCCCTGTGCCCATATATATTTGGTCTTTGTGGAGCTCCTGTCCTCTCCAGGTCATACTAACTCCCCCTTCTTTCATATGGTTCCCTGCACTCTGCCAAAGGTTTGGTTCTGTGTCTCAGCATCTGCTTTGATACACTGCTGGGTACTACCTTGTTTTCTAACCCATCAATACTATCACTCAATTTTGCATTTTGTGCTATGGTCTAGAAATTTCCAGAAATTATCATCTTTTTGCTCATGAATTGCCAAACTAAGGTACTAATATTCTCCCAAATTAAGAGGCCAGGAGTGCCTATCATGAGTGTCTGGGGTTTTGCGATGGTTTTGGATGTGAACTTGTCACAACCTTAGCATCATAAAGAAGAAAGGCTCACTTGAAGAATCATCTATACCACGTAGGCCTGTGGGGCTTCACTTGGATGTTCGTTGAGGTAAGAAGTCCCACCTGAGTGTGGCTGGCACCATTTCAGTGGCCCTGGATTGTAAAGGAGAACACACAACCAATAATAACAAACAGACAAGGACCCAGGCTCTCTCTGCTCTTGACTGTGCGTGCGGTGCTTCAAGTCCTTGCCTTGGCTTCCCTGCCATAATGAACGACAACTGAGAAGTAAGCCACATAAACCCTTCCTTCTCTATGTTGACTTTTGTCAGGTATTTGTCACAACAGAAAGGAAAGGAAAGTCTTGTTAGTTGATTTTCTGGCATTGTGAAAAGTTCCTGAGAGGAATCTGAGAGGTGGAGAGGTGTGCTTTAGCTCATGGTCTCAGAGACTTCAGCCCATGCTCCCCTACTCTAGGCGCTTTCAGTACAGTGATGAGGCATTTCATCCTGGCAGAAGCACGCAGCATGGGACACTGCTCACATCCTGATGACCAGGAAGCAAAGAGGAGGAAAAGAGCAGGAAGCCAGGCTCACCCATGCCATGCAAAGCACATCTCCAATGACCTAAGCTCTTCCCATAGGCTCAGTCTCCACTTCCAAAAGATTTGACCACCTTCCAACAGTGCCATCAGCTGGGGGCCAGGCTTTCAACGCCTGTGGGATCCATTCCAGACTTTATCTACAACAGCTGTCACCAAGTCTATATTACAGACATGGAGCCAGTAACAAACAACACTAAAGCAGGGAGTCATCTGGGAAAAGACTCAGGCATGAGTTGACTTTGTGTACATTTCTTTAATGGTGGGGGCCAGGAAAATGGCTCAGTGGGCAATCTGAAGATGTGAGATTAGCCCCGGAATCCACATTACAATGCCACAGGAGACAGAGCACATCTGTGGTTCCAGCACTCCTATAGAGAGATGGGCAGCACAGACAGAAAGCTCAGCTGAAAGCTCACAGGCCAGCTAGCCTGGAGGACACAGCACCTCAACAGAAACAAGAGAGGCCTGAACTCAACATGCAGGAGGTGAGAGCTGCCTCCCAGACAGTCGTTCCCCTGCCTCTATATGCATACTGTGACCCACACATACCTGTGTATATGTGCAAACTTAATTGAAGCATCCGAGTTGTCCAACAACAACTAAAGTTGATGAGTGCATACTTGGAAATGCTTCCATTTTTTGTAGACTTAGGAGCTCCAGCAGTTTATAATCTCACAAAAGGAAATATGAAGTAATTCATGTACTTCAATATGTCTTTTAGACTGGCTTGCTTACAGCTGCTATAAACTACAAAATGAAACAATTGACGGTTGACACTCCTTTAACAAGGGGAGCCAACAACCCCCCATGTGTTGTCAGGAATCCTGGCCCCTCCTCCGGTTCCCAAGCGATGCAGTGACTTCATCAGAGCTCACCAGAACCCAGCAGCCTCTGACCTTGTCCACCTTTCACAGCTCAGATCCCTCTCCCTCACATCTTCCTGTGTGCTGTCAACCCTCACGTGTGTCTACATCGCTGCTCTTCACATTTTTTTCTGGTCTGTGTTTGGTTACTCGGCTGAAATCTTATGCATAATTATATGAGGTTGCTATGACGATTCTACATGATCTGTCATGAGGAAAATCAATTGTGTTTGAGATCGTTCACATTCATGACTCAGGAATCCTCCTTAAATTTTTTGTATGTGTGTGTGACTATATGTTTTCTGAGCTAATAACCAACTTCATATATCTGAATTTCTATGAGCAGAAGTCACTTCATAAGTAGTATTACCAGAAAAGTGATCGAATTCTCTGCTAAGGTGAAACGTTTTTGCGGCAGTTTACTTTCTCATAAAGTACAAAGAACTGCTTGAAGCCCTTATTTTCTGTTCAATTATGTATATAGACAAGTATCTGTGTGTGCATGCATGTGGCTGTAGGTACCCTTGGATGCTAGAATTGGCATCATATCCCCCTGGAGCAGGCTTTACAGACAGTTGTGAACCACGGAAAGTGGATGCCAGGAGTACAATATGGCTCAAGATCACAAATGCTCCAAAGAGCTGAGCCATTCCAGCCTCGATTTACAAAGAACTTCTTGCAAGACATTTTAAAGAAGATGACAGTTGAACTTTTGTCTTCATCCCCTAGGAGAAGACTAGAAAGTACAAACATTCCTAAAAATCTATTATTAACTATATAATATATGCATATTAATATATTTATAGCCATAATTTATGTTATAATTTGATTACACTGAGTATGTTATATGTTATAACTTGAAAATGTAACTAAGTTGAAACATATAAACTGACAACAAGACCATTCCATATTATAGTCAAAAGGAAGGTTTTCATTGTGGATATGAGTGAAAAAACAGCCAGAGGCATCTGGAAGAATCCAAAGCAGAGAAAGAAAATAGTAGACTGAACTTGGCCAGCAGACAGGCCCTGGCCATAAAGACACAGGAGCAGAGCAAGAAGGCGGGATAGAGAAAAGCAAAGTGCCGTAGAATGTATAGAAAGGGGGAGGAGGGGGACAGAAGGCAGAGGGGAGGACAATGGAGAGAGGAAGAGAAGGAGACAAACAGAAGGGCAGACAGGACGAGGGAGACAGAAAGGGAGACTGAGAGGAAAACAAAGAGGGAACTAGGAAGAGCAGGGTTGTAAGGAGAATGCGTAGCTGGTTGGAGAGAGGCCTATGAGCTGGGGAGTTTAGGGTAGGAAAGGAAATAAGAAAAGATAGGATGCTAGTATGGACCTCGAAATGTGTAACAGATACTTAAAGCGCTGCAATAGGTTAATCCAGGTCTCAGCACTAAATCCCACCCAAGGCAATGACAGGATCTCAGAAGCCCCTGAGGAAGCTTTGTTCTTAGTCTCCAGGAAGCAGAGTGAGTTACTGCAGCCCCATAGGAAAAGCAGTCAAACCTGCTGGGTTCTTTTTACGGGGACTTCAAGATTTTTTTTTCTTCCAAATCAAAGTAAATAGCTGTATTTGTGTCACAAATCAGTTTTAGCCCAATGGCCTTATCCTCTAAACAACGCATTTAGATGGAAATGTTGTGAAGCATCCCTAAAATAGAACTTCATAGTCAGGCGGAGAAGCTCCTAGGATGGACTGGGATGGTGGCTCAGACTACAAAGTGCCTGTCACACAAGCATGAGGCCCCAAGTTCGGCTCCTCAGTCCCCATTTTTAAAAACCAGGCATAATGGTGTGCATCAGTAACCCCACTGCTGGGAGGCAGAGACCGCAGAATCCACAGAGCTCCCCAGCCAGCGCATGGGCTAACCAGAGCTCCAAGACCAGGGAGAGATCATTCCTCAACAGGTAAGATGGAGAACACTAGTAAAGACGAGTGACAATAACATCTCTGGCTTCTGTGCATGCACACACATGTACACATGCGGATATATGCGCAAAAGTACATTCACAAGGAAAGAAAGAGACCTGCAGAAAACTGACTGACCCTTTGGAGTACATTTTGGGGAAAAGAAGCAAATCTCCATTTCTGCTAGGTACTTCATAAGCTAGTTTTTTTGTTTATTTGTTTTTATTGTTTTTAAAATAATTATCCTATGCTTGGGATCAAACCTGGTACAAGGCGTATCCTGGGGTTCTGGGCGCAGGAACCATGCTAGAGCGTTTCTACAAAGCACCCTTGGCTTAGAATCAGAAATCTGTGCTTGAGAAATTACACTGTCACTAGGTAGTTAAATCATTCCACAAGTTCAGCCCACTGTCCACTTAAATAACGTTTTACTGGCACCCACTCACAACCATTTGTTGACTTGTTTTCTGTAGCTCTTTTTGTGCTCTCATGGCAGGGTGAAGTAGTGGGGACAGAGACCATATGGTGCACAAAGCTCAAATATTTACTGCTTGGCTGTTTTCAGAAGATTCTGTCAAGCCCTTCATGCGTTGCATAAACTAGAAGTGTCATCACCACTCTGGCTTACCAATTACATTCATCTGCAATAAAAGGAATCGGTAAGTACAGCAAAGGGCTTCCGGAGGCATTGAATGAGATGAGTGTGGGCAAGCTCTTCTTACACTGCAGTGTGCTGCACAAGCATAAGACAGCTCTTGGTATTGCTCTACCTAGTCAAAGACAAATGGCTATGGTGCTCACATTCATGTTATGTTGGGGATGAGCATGAGCCAGGGCCTCGAGTCAACCTCAGTACCAAAGAAGAAAGCAAGGAGGAAGAAACAGAAGGGAGGGAGGATGAGAGGGAAAGGGGATGGGAGAGAAAACAGAAAGAAATGGAAAGAGGGAGGGAGGAAAGATGGGGGAAGGAAGACAGGAAGGGAGAGAAGGAGAGGTATGTTGGATATTTTGTGCAACTTTACTCAATTTGGGTTTGCTCAATATATATTTTTTCATCATCATACTGAGACTATGTATTTTTGTCCATTTCACAGAAATGCTGTAATAACAGTGCCCCGTAGTGGGTAGGTTGTGTGGAAAATATTTATTAGCCTTCGCTTTATCAGACTGAAACATCAGAAGCTCAGAAATAACCTAGCTCTAACACACTCACACACACACACACACAGAGAGAGAGAGAGAGAGAGAGAGAGAGAGAGGAATGGAGGGGGAAAAAGATCCTAACAACTATTGCAAATACATTAACATTACTTTTAACTACTTACTATTCCAGTTATTAACTATTAGCAAAAATGGCATCAATTCTGACTGCCCTCCACTGGCTGCACTGTTGGAGGAAGACGTTCCCCAGGCTCTTGCTGCTGGTTGCATCTCTCCTGGCTGGTTAAGTGTGCAGCTGAAAGACATAGTTTCATGTGTATCTGAACACTGAGGTGCTGCCAATGTGGTCCATGCTCCTAGTGATGAGTCAGGATCTACTGTGCATCAGACAGGACCATGGATGCCTGACTATCTATAAGCCAGGTTTAGCATATGATGGGTGATATATTGAGAAAAGTTATTCCAGAATCTCACCTTATATTTAGTCAGTCTATGAAAATACACCTTAATTCTATATTCTGATAGAAAGATGTGCAAGCCCCGAGGATGAGTAAAGTTTTTTCTTGCATCTACCTCAGCATATAGACAATTTCAAACTTGCAACTAAACAAAAATGAGCAAATTTTTGTGAAGCCATCAAAGGTCACCATTCTCCTTACATAGGTATGATGACTGAGGCCATAAAGACTCCCTTTTATTGACTGATTTGACTTCAATTTATCTTATAGATTTCTACATTATTCCTCTCAATTTTCTTAATAGATAAATACAGCTTGAAAATTACACCTTCTTTCAATTTGGAAAATCGTTTGCTCTAAGATTTAGTCAATAGCCAGAAGCTGGAAACAACCCAGATGCCCCTCAACTGAGAAATGGGTACAGAAATTGTGGTACATCTACACAATGGAATATTACTCAGCAATAAAAAACAAGGATATCATGAAATTTGCAGGTAAATGGCGGGAACTGAAAAGGATCATCCTGAGTGAGCTATCCCAGTAGCAGAAAGACACACGCGGTATATATTCACCCATTTAGACATATAATATAGGATGAACCTACTAAAATCTGTACACCTAAAGAAACTAATCAAGATGGAGGACTCTGGCTAAAATGCTCAATCCCCAACCAGAAAGGCAAAGCAGATGGATATCAGAAGAAGAAAAAAAAACAGGAAATGAGTTAGGAGCCTGTCACAGTGGGCCTCTGAAAGGCTCTGCCTTGCAGAATATCAAAGCAGATGCTTAGACTTATGGCCAACTGTTGGGCAGAGTGCATGGAATCTCATGAAAGATGTGGGAAATAGTAAGATAGGGAAAGGACAGGAGCTCCACAAGGAGAGCAACAGAACCAAAAAATCTGAGCACAGGGGTCTTTCCTGAGACTGATACTCCAACCAAATACCATGCAAGGAGAAAACCTAGAACCCCTGCATGGTTGTAGCCATGGCAGTTCAGTGTCCAAGTGGGTTCCATAGTAATGGGAACAGGGACTGCTTCTGACATGAACTGATTGGCCTGCTCTTTGATCACCTCACCCAGATGGGGGAGCAGCGTTACCAGGCCACAGAGGAAGACAATGCAGCCACTCCTGATGAGACCTAATAGACTAGGATCAGAAAGAAGGCGAGGAAGACTTCCCCTATCAGTATACTTGGGGAGGGGCATGCGTGGAGAAAGGGGAGGAGGGTGGGATTGGGAGGGGAGGAGGGAAGGCTTTATGGGGGAGGATACAAAGTGAATAAAGTGTAATTAATAAAAATAAATAAATTAAAAAAAGATTTAGTCACCATGGCAAAAAAAAAAGCTTTAATTATTAAGGGACTGAAGTACACTTGCCAGCACCAAAATGCCCTTGCAAGACATGCACCGGCAAAATTTCTAAAAAACACCTTCTTCAACAGCACCCTCTCATTTCGCTTGTAAACACTTCCCTGTGTCATGTGACTAAAAGGCATTCTCAACATGGGGAAATGAATGGTTCATCTCAAAAGTGAAAACCCACAGAACGGTAAGAAATGGTTAAGTAAGCATATATATATTTTTTACATTTTTATTTTATATTAATCACAGGTTATGTACTTTGTATCCCAGCCATAGCCCCCTCCCACATTCCCTCCCTAACCCTCCCATCCCTCCCTCAACTCCTCCCTGCCCCTTTCCAAGTCCACTGATAGGGGAGGACCTCCTCTCCTTCCTTCTAACTCTAGCTTATCAGGTCTCTTCAGGACTAGCTGCAATGTCCTCTTCCGTGGCCTAGCAAGGCTGCTCCTCCCTTGGAGGGCAGGGGGGTCGAAGAGCCAGCCATTTAGTTCATGTCCAAAATAGTCCCTGTTCCCCTTACTAGGGTACCCACTTGGATATTGAGCTACCATTTGCTACATTTAAGCAGGGGTTCTAGGTTATCTCCATGCATGGTCCTTGGTTGGAGTATCAGTCTCAGAAAGAACCCTGGGCCCAGAGTTTTTGAACTCTTTTCCTTTTAAATATCAGTGGTTATAATACAATGAATATTTGAGTCAAAGACTGACAAATAAACATATGTCTATAAACTTCTTCAGTGCTTAAAAATATAAAATGGCAGACAACTATCAATGAACAGCTAATAGGAAAATACTTGCTAAATACTTCCTATCTAAGATTTACTTCATGTGCACATGCTTCCACATGAGTGCAGATGCCCTTGGAGGTCAGAGACAAGCACTGGATTCCTGGAGCTGAAGTCAGATGGTTGTGAACTTCCCAAATATGGGTTCTAGAAACAGAACTTTGGTACTCTGCTGGAGCAGGAAGCGTTCTTAAACACTCAGCTATCGCTCTAGCCTGGGTAAATATTTCTTATTGACTCTTACATGAGATTGCAGGGAGCTTTGTGTCCTGAGTGCAGCCGGTGCTCTGCTTAAGAGAGCCATCTGCCAGTGTCCTGAGAGTTCTGATGTGCAAAACTCACATCAGTTCATTTTCTCACTCCTGTGATAAGCGTACTACAAGGAGAGCTGAAGGGGCTCGGAAGACGGCTTGGTGGCTAAGACCACCTGTAGCTCTTGCAGAGGAACCAGATTCAGTCTCCAGCCCCCACATGCTGGCTTACAACCTTCTGTAACTGCAGTTCCAGAACATCTGGTGCCCTCTTCTGGCCTTTGTGGGCCCTGCATCTATCTGTTCACATACACAAAAAAAATTTTTTTAAATGAGAGATTACTGTGAGTTTGAGGCCACCCTAAGCTACATAGTTAAACCACATCTCAAAACAACTGTTTATGTTGTGCAGGCAATTCAACTGGCCTCCCCTTGGGGACCTTTAGGGTCCTGACAACATCCTGTATCAGTACCTGCATCCTATGACATCATCTGGGCCAGGTACTTAGTGACTAGTCTGCCACTTCCTCTCTCTCTCTCTCTCTCTCTCTCTCTCTCTCTCTCTCTCTCTCTCTCTCTCACTCTTGCTCTCTTGCTCCTCTCTTTCTCTCTGTCCTCTCTCTGTCAGGGCACCCCATCCCCCCTCTCTATCTCCATCCAATAAACTCATTATGTCTGTTGTATATGCATGGCATCATTTTAAAATAATAGCAACAACCTCCACTACAACAAACAAAACAGAATGTAAAGAAAAAGAGTTGGATATGAAAAAGCAGAGTTCCGATGCGGATTCCAAGGTTTTGAAAGGATAGCTCTGAAGACGGTGATCTTTTGATCGGCAGGCAGCATACGTGAAGCTCGGTGCTCAGAAGGAAGAGGAGAGTAGAGAGACGGCAGCCAGTGTTCCTCTAGGTAAAGAATACCCCGGCTGGCTGGATGTACCTGAGCGCAGAAGCAGCAAGGACATGCTCGAATTTCCCATTAAATCTCTCAGAATCATCGGCCCTGCTCCCCGCCATTCCCATTAGGCTCCTAAACATAGGGCCATGCTCAAGTATGGAAGAAGGAGAAGTCATTTCCACGGAAAAGAAAACAATCTTCAAAAGAAGCAAAAGTTGAGCTGGGAGATGGCTCGGGCTAAAAGGCTCAGATTCTAAACCAAAAAGACAGAGGCAGCATAAGGCCCGAACTGTGCATTCCAGATCAATGGCACTTCGCACTTAGGGGCCTTCAGACCCCTCAAGTGACAGAACTCAATGTTTTCTTCTGGTTTATTTTTGAATGGGAAATGAGATTTCTAAACATGGAGAATAGACTCATTCAGCTTGTGTACAGCGGCTGGAGAGATGGTTTTGTGGTTAAAAGCACTCACTGCTCGTGCAGAGGGCCTGGGTTCAGCTCCCAGGACCAAGCAAGCAGGTCACATCACCTGTAACTCCACCTCCAAGGGATCTAAACCCAATTCCTGGTCACTATGGAAACCAGGCACAGTATGGTGCACATACATCCATGAAGGCAAGCATTCACACACATATAAGTAAATGAATCTTTTAAAAACAAAATGTTTATAAAAGGTTAAGAAATGGCTCAGCAGGTAAAGGAATCTGCCACCAGGGCTGATGACCTGAGTTCAATACCTGGGACCCACATGATAGATGGAAAGAGCTAAGTTCACCAAACTGCCCTTTGACCTCCACAGTTGTGCTTTGACATGTGCACTCTTACCTCAACATCATACACACACAATAATAACACCATAGGTTTTTATAAATTTAAAATAAAATGTTAATTGAAACTTATTCCTGGTCCATCAGCCAGCAGAGACTGGCTGGTTGAGTCAAATGGAGCCTGCCCAGTGGGGTCATTGCTCCACATCTTTAGACAGACAGTGTTTTGAATGTCATCTGGGAGATGAGAGGATACTCAAATCCACTTAACTGCTATGCTTTGTGATGGCTCTGCAGACCTTGATGAGATTTCAAATCCTATTAGTCAGGAAGGGAGAAGCCCAAGAGACCATAGGTGGCTAATGTTCCAAGAGCTACTTGGCATTCGCAAAGGGTATTGATTTCTGATAGTTCCCCAAACAGAGCAAGGCTCCAGTGAAGAAGCATGACCAGAGAAGGCTTGAGAAAGGGAAGATAGGAAAGGTGAGGTTGCATTTACTGAAACAACTGGATTCTATGATCCAAAGGATTCTATGATCCTATCATGGATGCATAGGCAACAGGGGGGACATGCTTTTCCATGCAGACATTCTGTTACTGAAATCGGGGAGACTACACTGTGCCTTTGATTGATGCCAAGAAGGTGCCTCTAGATATACAGGCTAAATGAAGGTTATGAGGAAAAGGCTTTTCATCTGAGTGATAAATTGCCAGATTCCATTACGCCTAATGAGACTCATCAATGCATAGCTAGACTCTGGGAAATAATAAGACCCCTTCCAAAGCCGAGTATAAACAAATGAGTAGAATTAATAATAAAACCCTATTAATGTGTGTGTAATTTCAGAGAGTTAATGAAGTCACTTTTGAAAGTTGGGCTAATGTAATTTTGGCATTTTTAAATGCCTGATCATCAAAATGGCTTCTTTGGTTTCACCTTCCTCCTTCAAATAAATCCTATGTATGACTAAAAAACTACATTTCTTTTGCTTAATTTTTTCACTTGGCAGTTATGGTGTGTGACAAAGGGGGTATTTCAGGTCTTGGGATTATGTGATGCTTACTGGCTTGAAAGTATCAGAGATTCACTTCTGTGGCTTGTCCAGCTCAGAATACGCCTCTAGACTGCAGGGATGGGGCTGGACGGCATGAACCTTTGGGTACCTGCTCGGTGAAACATAGATTGTTTGCTCCTCGGTGGAAGCTCTCCACTGGGTGAGCTGGGCAGTGGCTCAGCCGGTGAAGTGCTTGCCTCAGAACCTTGAGTTTAATCTGAAAATCTATGCCCAAAGCTGGGCATGGTGCTGCGGCCTGGAGAGACAGACAGGTAGCTCCTGGGCTCACTGGCCAGCCAGGCTAATCTAATTAGTGAGTAGCAGACCAATGAGAGACTCTGTCTCAAAAACCAAGCTGGCTGTTGTCTGAGAACAACACACACACACACACTGACCAGGAAACAAGCATCGGATGTTCAGACATCTATATGTGCTCCAAGAGACTTGACTGTGTCCAATCAGCTAAGACCTCTAGGTCCTAATACAGAAAATTCAAAAAAATTTTTTTGCCACAACAAGCAATCATTGAGGGACTGAAAAATCAGACTCTTGCCTCTTTCCAACAGGATTCTTTCCAGCTGTCATTCGTAAATAATCTACATACTCAAACATCTTATTAAGAATTGTGAGAAGGAGAGTAACATAGGTCCTGCTCTCTAGTTACGCCCCTAAATTAGAAGGCACAATCAGACATGGGTGTGTGCTTGTCACATTTTATCTATCATCTATATGTCTGCCTATCTACCTATCTGTTTTCTCCTCTATGTTGGGGTGCATATGCCCTGTTCTGCATGTGGAAGTCAGAAGACAAAAATTAATTTGTAAGACTCAGCTCTTTCCTTTTCTTATGTAAGTGCCGTGGATCAAACTCCAGTCCCCAGGCCTGGCAACCAGCATTTTTACTCAGTGAACCATCTACTTGGTCCCTTGTGTGGATTTCAAGGCAAATGAATACCACTTGCTATTCCATGCCAGATAAAATAACATGGAGTCTGGTTTTCATATGCCCATGCCCTTATCCATGCAAATGTGCACACACATCAAATGCATACCAAAAATTTGTTTTTATAAGTCTCACCTTGTTTTTAAAAAATAAGTAAATTGGTTTTTTTTAAGTCTACTAGGGTTTGGATGGTTAGAGGGAAGGTAGAAGTTGCAGGAAAGACCATACTAGAAGTTAAGTTCAAGCCTGTTTGAAATAACAGTGGGTCACATTCACAGTGTCTGGCGTTTGGTGAGCACTGAAAAGGTGTGTCTTGCACCTGAAGGGTCGAGTGGGTCCTCTCATATACAACCGGATATATAAAGTGTGTGCTGTACCCTCTGGCCATTTTTTAAAATCTATGTTTTCACCCAAACATGTTCTGAGCTTTGAGGAGTGGATTCCTCCTTCTCAAAATATCTTCTTTCCTGGGTGCTCCTGTGCCTCCACATCTCAGCACCTTCTCCTCCTCTCATGTGGCCTGCTCTTCCTTGTTGATTTTTCTGAGCTGTGTAACCACAGTACACGCTTCTTTGCCAGCCTCATTGAACTATTCAGAACCTAAGCATAGGAACAAAAACGGAATGAATCTAAGTCCACCATCCTCCATCTTAATAATGCAAATAGTGAGGGCTTTTTGCACACATTCAAAGATTAATGATGGGGCTGAAGAAATGCTCCAGCTTTAGCCACATTTGCTGCTCTTAGAGAGTGCCCCCCGCCCGGTTCAGTTCCCAGAACTCAGGGAGTCCAGTTTCAAGGGACTTAAAATCTAGTTTCTGCGGGCATTAGTCATGGTACACATACATACATGCGAGCAAATATTCAGACACACACATCTTTACATAAAAACAAATGCATCTTTTTAAAAGCTAAATGCTAAGATCTAGTGAAGGAATAGAAGTGTAATTGGGGATGAAGGAACATTCTAATTGTGGCAAAAATGATGAGTCAAGTAATTAATACAGACTTCACCCGGTAGTAGTAAGTTATAGACGCTAAACTTTATGTCCTATCACTATTGTTTATAGTAGTAGCAGCAGCGGTGTGGGGGGTGTTCTGTCATTCTGCTGTGGCTTCTGGGGCTCAGACTCAGGCCTTATGCACCAAGCACTTTCCCTACTGGAGTGTCCTGCTGGCCAATCTGTATTCTTACAAAAACTCTTAGTGCCCACAGCATCAGCAGCTTCAGCTTCCTACCTCCCATCTGCCAAGGTTAGCGTTCAATCGCTCCTTCTGCGGCGGCGAGGTCACAGGTGGGTGCGAGCAGGAGGGCAGTGGGTGTAGTGGACCAATCCTCTGTCGCTCACTCCTGAACAGCGTCCAGCAGTGACAGAGCATTCCCTAGCCAGAGAAAACAGCACCTGCTGCCTGGGAAATTAATTACACACAAGGAAACCCCCCTGCATGCTGTCTCACCCCACTTCTGAACATCTTAATTGCAGAGCCTAGCTTATTAAGTGCAGCTCAACCACCGTCAGAAGATTGCCCAGTATAAATTTAAGCCCTATATGGTCTTCATCTTTCCTGGCAGGAGTCTATGTGGATATTTTTCCAGAAGTTTAATCCAGAACAATTGTGGAGCAGTGATTTGTTAAGCAGCTTATCTGCCAATACGGATGCGAGCAATTTGTTTCTAATTATTTCATTAAACAAGCTTTATAAGAAGCCCTAGTGGTAAAGTAACTTAGGCCACGGGAAATAAATCCCAGTGTTCTCAATATCCAGATGATGCAGCCATGTCGTTGAGAGCCGTCTCATCAATAATGGAGGTCTGCGAATAATAACAGAAGTCTATTACCATAATGTGCCACCAGTGCCTGCTGCAAAAAGAGGTTTCCATATAACCTTCGGTGAATGTGCAGTCGGGATCACGCCATACCTCTGCATTGGTCAAAACGCATTATTTCACACTTCGCTGCTCTAACAGATGAATTAATAAAGCTTGCCTGCAGAGCCTATGAATTCCCGAGTGCACATCTTTCTCAGTTCAAACTGGTAATGACCTCTCAGTCTTGCCTTTCTATGTTCTTTGAGTCATCCTAGGTGATGGGGATGGGGGTGATGGTGAATAATTTCCTGGGTTGCCCAACTTGAACTTCAGATGTGTGTAAACTGGATTCTGCCCAGGGCTGGGGAAAGAGGCTCAAGGATGGAAATGGTTTCAGCCTTTCATAACAACTGAAGGGAAGAAAGTTAGGTGTATTTGGGTCACATTCATAGACAGGTGACAAGATTTATACAGGTCTGAAACTCCACACACCAAAGGACGGGAACTACTAATCAGACTGTGGTGTGAGGTTCTGAGCAGGCTCCAGTTTGAGCACTTCGCAGGGCAAGCAAGCATCCTATTTGTAGTAAATTAAAACAAAAGAGTTACAATTCAATAACTAAATTTTGTGTTATATCCTGAGTATTCTGGGAACTGATTTATTGTCTGGAATATAGTTAATCAAAGATCTCAATCAACTGGGAATGCTTTCTGCATCTTAGGGAAAAGAATCACATCTGTAAAAAATCATCCATGTGAAGGACCTGAGGAACAGTACCCATCGTCCACAGCAGGGGCCCTCTGAGTGGGGCCTATCTTTGCCTCTGGGCAAGGCTGAGAGAAGGGCAGCTGCTCAGCATCTCAGCTCCCTAGGGATACAGTCCAGGGGTCTGGGTGATGCTTAAGGAACTTTAAGTACCAGAAGCTCTCATTCTGAAAACTAACCCCAAGTGTCACCATGATTCTCAAACAACAAAGATAAGAAGATTGGCCTTGTGTTCTCCATTTACCAAAAGGAAAAAAAAAGGAGCTGGGAGGGAGCTCCATGATCAAATGTTCACCCACACAGCACAGGGACCCCAGTTCAGATCTCCAGAAGGCATGTGAGAAGCAGGGTGCAGCTGTAGGACCTCCAAAGCCAGCTCTGGAGCACTGGAGATGAGCCATGTCCTACGTCTGCAGGTGAAGCAGCCCAGCTGGATGAGTGAGCCCCACACGCAGTGAGATCGTGTCTCAAGAAATAAGATGGAGAAGTTGAGGAAGACATTCAGCATCAACCTCTGGCCTCTATACACACGCATTTGTGTATATGTGTGCACACATGAGCAGGTATAACACCCATAAAACCCCCTACACATACACACAGTAGATAAATACAGAAAGGTGGACATTTTACATACTTGGCAAGAACTGCTAAGCACTACAGTTAGCACTCTGGAGATCTTTCTAGCACTCCTATTTTTAAAATTCCAGACATGATAAGAAGAGAGGACACTGAAGGATGGATGATCTGAGTTCATGTTGTTTAATCATTTCAAATGTAACGTATTTAGTACTACCAGAGACTACTTTCCACATAAACACATAGCTCCCTCCATGCCCAAACTGGCAAAAAATGGAGACTGAGAGTAATATCCAGGATCAATGAACATCAAAATACAAGGACTCATCTAGAAGACTTAGCTCGACTTCTTCCCTTACAAAGAAAAGAGAGGCCATAATGACCGAATTACATAGGTAACTGAAGCAAAGCCCGATAGCACATAGATTCTGTTGACCCAATGTTCTGTTGCATCAGCTTACTTAGAAATACAAGGAAGCCCTTGGCAAAGTACAGGTGCATCCATGGATGTAGAAATGAAAAGCAAGCGACTCGCTCATCCCAGAGGGAAAACCTCATGTAACAGCAAACCATGCTTCCAGTAAGTCTTTAGTTCAAAAGCTAACCATGAGAAGGTCTCACAGTGGGACAGCAATATTAGTGTTCAGCAGGAAAATTTCCTCCATATCAATGAAGGGCATCACCAAGCCCTCATGATAGTTTCTTCTAGTCTCCCTAAGCTCATACCAGTATCAGACATTACCAATCATTCCTTCTCCCATCCTCCTCATCCCTCTCTAGTCCAAAGAGCAATGAGTTTGCGGGTGTCCAAGAGATACTCAGGTTTTAGCACGCTCAGAATTAAACTCTTTATCTGCACTACAAAACAATAAATAACTAATCCCATCTTCTATCTGTTCTCTAGCCATGAAAACATTACTCATTGAAACTGAGTATCAATCTCATGGAAGTTCCATAACGGCAGCAATGCTATCCCTACGTAGGGCAGGAATCATCTGTTGCTCTATAACTGTCCTACTAATAACACTAGTCAGAAATATAGCCATCTCTTATGTAGATTTCTACTAGTTTATTAAAACTAGCCTCCCACATGTATTATGCCCACCTTCTCAATCAGTTCACTCCCCCATAAACAGAACGTTCCCCCATCAGAAGTCTCTCACTCACTTCCCCTTAAAACCCTTCAGTACTTTGTCTGTTTTAACAGGACCCTCAAGTATCTATATGATCTGTCCTCATCTAGATCTCTGTAACAGCCCCATTCTTCCCTAACTCTACATATAGCCCCGGTGTTCTACTTAGTTCCTCTGAGAGTAAGATCTCTGAGCAGAACCTTTCTTTTGCAGAGTAAGTTTCCCTCCCTCACATTTTTGATCCTGATAAAGAAGACTTTATAGATTCCCTGTGGCTTATCCTGTCTCACAGGTAACTATTTTCCCCTTAGGAGAGTGTACACATTTATAATCATCCCTTCATTAGGGTATCACTTCCTTCTTGTCTGTCTTCTCCTTCTCAGAATCCTGCACAGCCTATGAGAACAGAGCTTGTGTTCCAGAACCTGTCCTTACAGCTTGCCATGTTGTCACAAGTACTTAATTACTAAATGCCCTATGTGAATAGTCAATGAACGGGTGATAAAGGAATGGATGAAGGCCCAGGGCTTAAGCTCATCCTACTCTTCACAGTGTTGTGGTTTGAATGTTAATTTCCCCCACCGGCTCTTGGGTTTAAACACTTGGTCCCCACCTGGTGGCACTGTTGCTAAGGTTTTAGAACCTTTAGGAGGTGGAGCCCTGCTACAGGAAGTGGAGGTTCCAGAATCTAGCCCCACTTCCTGTTCATCCTCTGTTTCCTGATTACAGCGGCAAACTGCTCATCTCCCTCCCTTCATGCCCGCTGCTGCCTCCTTTCTCATATTGTGAGCCCAAACAAGGCTTTCTTGTCTTAAACTGCTTCTTGTCTGGTATCTGGTTACAGCATGAGAGGAGTTACTAATGTAAAAGAACAATGAGTCACATGTTCTAAGTATAAGTAAGAGTGATACATTCTGGGGCTCCCCAAGAGAAGCAGCCCAGGGACTGTGTCCATCCAGAAAGCCTTCCCACATAGCTCACAAAGTGCCCACTCTTAGGAGACACATACAGCTTAAGAGTTAGGCCACAGGGGGCAAACAAGCTGCCAAAACATCTTGTCTCCTCAGACTAAATTGACCACTTAGGTGTCATGCTCCATTTTTAAATAGAGATTCAAAGTCTGTAGACATGTGAGCTAGCCCCAGGTAACGACTAACCTGAAAACGGATGTCTACAGAACCTTCCAGGAAAAGGTTCCTTATGCTCTGGCATGTATTAGAGACTGGATGTGGAACAGCAAGCAGCAGCGAACACACCACTCCTAAGCTGTCTTAGTCATCAAGCAGTTCTCAGCATTGACAGCTAGTAATTTAGCTGACCTCCATGGTCGACATTTTTCTATCTGTGTCACAGCCAACTGGATTCCAGCATTCCTAGCGGGGCTAAAGAAACTAGAGGGCAGAGTGCACATCTGTGTGGGTGCAGATCTGACTTATCCTACATTCATTCATTCATATTCTCATTCTGTGTCTCTCTCTGTCTGTCTGTCTCTTCCTCCACCTCCCTTCCTGCTTTCTTCTTTCCCTCCATCCTTCTTCCCCCTCCCATTTCTCTCTCTCCCTGCTTCCCATTTTTCCAGAGAACTCCTATGTTGGTCAATGTGATAGTGTTGATTGACAACCTGATCTAGAATCACCTAGAGACAAATCTCTGGGCATGCCTGTGATGTAGTTTCTAAATTCAGTCACAGAGCCAAGAAAAGTAAATAATGTGTAAAACAGCTAGTAACACTCAGTTGCAGTTTCCAATCTGGTAAGTGAAGCGGGAAGATCAAACCACTGCAACAAGAAAAGTAACTAATGCTGGTGATGAAACAAACTCTTTTCACACAAAATTACTTTGGTCTCACCTCAACATATGCCAGCATCTACCCACACCTCAAATATATATGTTGGGAAAATTCCTTCCCTGTGGTGGGTGTAAACGTCTGCCCTTCTTCATAAGGTCCCAACAACACTCCAAAATACAATCTATCAAAGCACATCCTGGGAAAACAATGCATTGTTTTCAGGATTACTTATAGAGCATGGAAAGGAACATCGGTGACCAGGAAGCAACAAACCATCAGAAAACCTTTACACAGCACGGATGATGGCTTCCCCATAACTGCATAGAGGAAGCCCCCTTCAATTAACATCCCCCTTCCCAGCCTATAAACTCTAGCCTTTCAAGAGACCCCCAAAGCCATGTGAAATTTTGGAAAAAAATGAACACAAATGGTTAGGAGGAATGGTTGAATTCTGGGTGAGGATCCAATGACATCCTCCACTCACTCCTTCTCTGGGGGAACTTCACCAGCCAACAGTTTTTGCTTGTATATATTTCACAGAACAAGTCCATATATGTTATTATTCAAGAGCAAAGAGGGTAAACACTATTTCCAGTGGCTTCTACTTTGTAGTTGGAGACTCTTGTCAACTCTGGAAATGGTCAGAATACCAGACAGTGATCACCACCTCCTTAGCTATCTTGAGAAGCATCACCATGATGTATATGCCAGAGAGACATCAGGGCACAAACATACAACCGCAGACTCCAGAGATGAGAACTGAGCCTGGAGCTTCTCAGAACCAGGCTCAGTTACAGACAGAGAACTGAGCCTGCAGCCTCCCTGTCAGAAAACCAGTTTCTCTAATGAGGTAATTACCAAGGTGATTGCTCACCTCAGAGCCTGTGGCTGTCTAATGGTCCCACATTCAAACCAACCACCTCTTCCTGTAAGCTAAACTCATGGATGTTATATCAGAGATAGGGATGTGTGGAACAGAGCTTCCTGGGGAGAAATTAGACATCATGCCTATTTTATTGGAGATTTAAGTGGAAACCACTGAGCCATGGAGTAATAAAGTCAGTTTGACCTTGTCCAAATCCTACGCCCAGCAGCACTTTTGAGATCTGCTTGGTTCTGCCTATTCGTTCCAAGTTGTTTGAACTTCAGTTGAGCACAGGAAAGCTCTCAGTTATCAAAAATGTGCTTATACATGCACATTATTTCACATTCATCTGCACCTGCCTAGCAGCCACCACCAGAGGCCCAAGAACTATTCAGAGAAGCACTGAAGTGTGAGCAGTAGTTAATAAAAAATTCCTGCAGTTTTTAATTACAAATGAAAGCAAGCCTACTTCAACTCTATAAACTGGATCTGGAATACCCAGGGAACTGCTGCTGTTTATAATCACATAAATTACATTGCTCTTTCTCACTAAGTTAGTACCCCGTTGCAGGCATACACAGACACACACGTGCACGCACGCCCACGCGCACACACACAGACAGACCCGTGCGCAACACCAAAATGAAAAATAAGTTCAAACAATTACTTTTACTACCTCTTCTGAGATATCTATCTAACCCTGACTACAAAATGAATAGAAATTAATAAATAACAACTTCATCCATTTGGCTACAAAGGGTATTGCTGTCTATGAAGTAAGGCCCAAAGGCAATAAGCAACCAAAAGGAATAAGACACAAACTGAGGGCCAGGCAACAGTTTGCCTTACAAGTCTAAGAACCCAAATCTGAGTACTGGGGGCCCATATGAAAAAGCTGGCCACAGTGGGCTTCTGTGTAATTCTGGCTAGGGATGGAGATGGAGACAGAAGAATCCCTGAGAACTCACTGGCAAGGTAGCTGGGCCTACATGAAGTTCCAGGCCATTGAAAGATGTCTCAAAATAGGCCCCTGGGGATTGACACCCAATGCTATTCTCTGATCTCCACACACACATTGCACACAAGCACACCTCTAATGGCACAAACACCCAGACACACCCACACATAGGGCTGGTCCCCACCACCACTGCCACACGCCCCCACCCAACAATGAAGTAAACCACTAGATCAGACAGCACGAGGTAAATGCACAGGAGCATCTCACAAAGAAGTTCTGCTCACAGGCCGAAGGTATAGAGATATAGACCGGACATATGAGAATAGAGAGGACCTGTGCCAGTCTAAGGAAGGAAGAGGCAGGGAAGCTGGAGGGTTTTGCAGGCTGAGGACCTCGAACCAAAATGGACACGGCACATCATCACAATGTAAACACTGGAACGGTTACATTCATCCCACAGAGGTTTATGCTATAAAGTGATTAAAAGATATCGAAACGCTTAGGCACAAGATTTGGTAGTTAATACCCCAAACTTGCAAATGAATGAATCAACAAACAGTAATGCTTCTTTGTAGAAAATTTACATATCATTTATTTGATGAACCTCAAAAAAAAAAAAAAAAAGCTTTAATGATCTGAGGAGAAAGACATCTCAGTTCATCAAAGAAGTCACCAGAAAGGCGGCCTAAAGCAAATTCTTATTCTCAATGGCTGGAGAGACAAAACTGAGAATTCAAAGCCTTATTTTTATTGTTATATTTTTAATTATGTTGTATTGTATTGTCGGTGTGCACACTTATGTGTGGCCCTGTGTACAAGTGTGCAGTACCCACAGAGGCCAGGGGAGGGCATCAGGTTCCCTGTAGCTGGAATTATAGACAGTTGTGAGTCTCTACAAGCAAAGCTAAGTGTTCTTAACTGCTAAGCAACCCTCTTCAGCCCTATGGATCCAATTTTTGAATCATTGTGAAAATGCATAACCCAAGGTCTGGCAAACCTCAGAGAACAGGAAAACTTTAAAAGCAGATCTTGAAATAATAAAATTGAATGTTTCTGTCATCCCCACTGTGATATGAAATGAAAATACGTAGCAGTACGTTTCCATGGGCTGGAAGGTAAAATTGTGCATGGTCTCCGGGTGGCTTTGCTGCTAAGCTTGGTCATTTCCTGTCCTGTAGCAGAGTCACTCTGATCTCTACCACCACCTCTTGGGGTAGTGAGTTCCTGAGCAGACCTGTTTCCAAATAACCTCCCTTCACAGACATGAAATCATCCTGAGACACTGAAGGTGTCCTGGTTTTGCTTCTGTTGCTGTAATAAAAAGCTCTGACAAAAAATTTAAGGAAGAAACGGTTTGTTTTAATTCACAGCGTAAGGTACAGCCCACCATGTTAGGAAAGCTCAGGCAGCAGGAGCTTGAAGCAGATGCTCATACCACAGCCACACTCAGAAGAGAGCATGGACACCTGCTCCTTTGTTCAGCCCACTTCCTCTCTCCTGTACCATCCAGAATTTGCTGCCCAAGGAATGGTCTTGACACAATCAAGACAGGTGTTTTCAAATCAATGACTATAGGAACACTAATTCCCCACAGACATGGCCTGAGGCCTATCTCCCTGATGACTGCAGATGCTGTTAAGCTGGCAGTTAGTGTTAACCATCACGAGGGATTTGGATGCTAGCCTATCCATGCTTAGGGAACACAACTGAGCCCAGAACATGTCTGTGCGTACAAGTAGAGGCCAGAGGTCAACATCAGGACATCAATTGCCATCCACCACATTTTTCGAGATAGGGCCTCTAGCATATCATGAAGCTCACCAATTCAGCCAGACTAGTTGACCAGAAAGTTCCTGTGATCCTCCTGATTCTGGGCCCGCAGTGCAGGCATTATGGATGTGCTCCTCTGCACCCAGCCCTTTTTAGATGGATTCTGGAGGCTACAATTCAGGTCCTCATGCTTGTAAAGCAAATGCTTAACCAACTTGCTAAACCCCCAGGCCTCAGCATTGAAAGTCAGCAAAATGGGGGTCTTCGTCATGTGTGCTAGATTTCTCCCAAGTATTCGCAAATCTCTTCCTGGTGAGCTCGAGTCTGTCTTACATGATGCTTGGCTCTGATGTGAGGAGAGAATCAGCAGCATTGCTTTCCCTGGGGAACAAGGCCTCTCTCTCTGCACTTACATCATAGCCCAGTGGCAGCTGTCTTCCTGAGAGAAACCCACAGTTAAGCTGTCCACATTTGTAGTGAGCACCTCCGTTGCCCTGGAGAGGGAAACTCAGCTTCCTGACCGCAGCTGTACTCTATGAGCTGATCCCAAGAGAGCTTCATTTTCCTGGCAGAACTCTTCTGAAGACTATTGCACCATGCCCTCACACAGCACTGCCTCTGTAAAGTGCACCTGCCTAGCTCCCTTTGCCATATATCTCATTGCCCAAGACTCCCCTCATAATAATTTATCAGCCGCAAGGCCAAGGCTATCCCATGTAGCATTTCATGAAAATTATATTAAGCACTTTTAATAGATATAAGATAATTACTGTAATGCATAGATGTGTATGACAGCAGACCTTGAAACTCCCTTCTACAGAACTGTCATCATAAATGTAAAGATTTTCCATATTTAAATTGGGGCACTGTGTACTCTGAAACCTACCCAAATATTACCCAGCAGCAAGAACACTCTGTTACTTAATTCCCCAGAATGCACCACTTTCTTTTCTGTAAGTTCATTTTTAGAATGAGCACACCATAAGGCAACAGGACTCCCTGAGCTGTCAGAGGACACGAAGGTTAGTGAGAAAGAGCACTCTGAAAGGCAAAGGCACCTTTCACCACTCACTGAAGCTCCTCTGAATTACATGGAGAAGGTACTTAATAAAAAGGCTGTTTTGAAAATGGTCTCAGATACCATTGGATATGCCATTCCAATCTAAACACAGAAAAGGTCAGTTGAGTGTAAATATGAAAAGATGCCCAAGAAGGAATCACTGAGATTGATTTCTATAGAGCTGGATAAATAACCATAAGGGATAAAGTGGTTTATTATGGGAAGAGGAGGTATTGGGGGTATTGAATCTGAAATATTTGAGAGGCTGTTTTAAATTATCTTTAAGGGAGCTGGAGAGATGACTCAGTGGCTATAGTATTTGTCATGCAAGCATGCAGATCTCAGTATGGACTCCAAGAATCATACAGCTGGGAGCCTTAGCATGTACCCCCAATGGCAGTGTCCCCA
The DNA here is from genome assembly GCA_028658305.1 of Pachyuromys duprasi. NCBI lineage: Eukaryota > Metazoa > Chordata > Mammalia > Rodentia > Muridae > Pachyuromys > Pachyuromys duprasi. The sequence goes on from CM053748.1 coordinate 59,085,199, forward strand.
CAGTGAAGTGGGAGGCAAAATCAGGAGACTCTCTGGACACCAGAGAGCCAAATCATCTGATGTACACAGAAATGAAGGGGAGACCCTGTCTCAAACTAGGCAGAGGGCGAGGACTAGCACCTGAGGTTATCCTCTGACATCCTCATGACTTCTGCCTCAACCATACACATTCACACACAGGCCACATACACACACACAAACATATACACACCACACACACCACATACATACACATACAAACAAACACATTAACAAACACACACCCCATACACACATACACATACCCCACCGACACACACACCACTCTTAAATTGAGGTATTATTATGGCAATCGAATGAAGAAATAAAGTTGTTTTTAATTGTGCCGGGTTCTTACAAATAAAGAGAGGTCAGCCCTCCTGTGGGCTGCCGTCAGCAGTGCCTGGCTGCTGGTGATCAGCATCCCCTGAGGCTCTGCCTTTCTTTCCAGAAGTGTCTTTACCCAGTTACTTTTCACTCATTCTGCCTGCACAGTGAGGACTTTGTTTTCTCCTCGCGTAGGCAGGAAGCCTGGGGCACATGGCAGTGCTCAGCCTCTCTCCATACAAGCTGGGTTCATCCCTGCTCCGGTCTCAGCCCCCGTGACACGTGCACTGCATACACACACGCACACAGATGAACAGACATGTACACACACACAAAGGAGCAGTTTGCTACAGAATCATGCGATTATCTCAATAGAGAATAATCATCTGATCAACAGCACTACACTAAAAAACAGTGTGACTCTATTTTTAAAGTTCTAGTGAGCATAAGCAGATGCATTTGCCTATTTTAAAGATTTTATTTGTATTTATGTGTCTGTACTTGTGTCTGTATATATAGGCACGAGCATGCAGATGCCCATGGAAGAGGGCATCAGATTGCCTAGAGCTCAATGGTTGTGAGCCACCACGTGGGTGTGGGGAACTGAACTTGGGTGCTCTAGAAGGGCAGCAAGCACTCTTAACCACCAAGCACCTTCTCCTTTCCCCATGTTTGTCTATTGTAGGTTAAAGCTTGTTCCAGCTGAGGATCACTAAAGCCAGCAAGAATTAAAATTCTAAAGGTGGCAAAACCATTGGCATCTTTTCAAGAAATACTTATGAGTGACTGGTAGCTAAGCCTGAGGGATGGAGAGTAAGTGAGAGTTCAAATGTTCATGGGAAGGCTACCTTAGCTCACCGTTTACAGAGGCAGGGGAGAGTGGACCACCACCCCCCCGGGAGATAATTCAACATGCTTCACTCCCAGCTAGTTAGTCAATGAGAAATAGGGAAGATGAGTTGGGGGGGGGGATTAAATAGCTGGAATTGCATTTGGTGTCACAAACATTCTAGTGCTTTAGATGTGCAAAGCCTCCCACAGGCTCACATGTCTGCACACTTGGCTCACTGTTGGCTCTGTTTGGGTAGTTTCCAGAATCTGTGAGTGATGTAACCTTGTTGGTGGAAGCAGGTCCCTGGGGCAGGCCTTGGGGTTTTATAACCTAGCCTCACCACTTTTCCCCTCCTGACTGAGAAGGCCATGCTTTTCCCACAGTGAAGAAACCATCCCTTCGACCTGCAATCCAAAATAAACCCTTCCTTGTCCAACCTGCTTCTTCCAGGTGCAATGAAAAGAAGCTAATACTATGTGCTAGTTGCCCTCCTGATGATGTGACTGAAATAGCTGCCAGGCATAGCTGAGGGGAGGAGAGGTTTATTTTGTCTCATGGATTCAAAGGGATTTCAGCCCTTATGGTGGAAAAGATGTGGCCCTTGTGTGTTTGGGAGGCTTGATATAATAAGGTAGATCAGGAACAGCAGGACTGGAACCAAGGGTGTCGTACCCTTCAAAGGTGTACTCTTCATTACTACAGACCAGGCTCCAGGACCCCAACACCCCAAGACCTTCAAAACAGTAGCAGAGGCAGAACACTAAGCATTCAAAATATGAGGCCGGGGGGAATATTTCAGAAGCAAGTCCCAACAGCTTGTGGTAGAGAAGACATTTAGAGAGCAATGGAGGCAGAGGAGAAGAAAGTGGAATAATAAACAGATAAAGGAACAGGCACTGAAGAGAGAGAAGTGTCACCAGAGACAATGGCCAGATCAGTTGCCAAAGGCACCTCCACGTTCCGGTGGCTACAGAGGAGCCTGGAGCCTGAAAACTGCTTGACCTCATAATGGATTTCAGCTGGTGGGATGAGTTTCTGCTTCACACAATCACAGCTTGGTAATAAATGCTACAGGAAAAGCAGGAGATAATCTGGAAGACAGAAACAGCAAAGGGATGGTGTCTTCATGGGAAAAGGAACTAACTGGGTTGTGGGGGCTCTGGCAACCAGAGAAGGTTCAACATAGTCATGAAGATGAAAGACAACCTCATCACTGGAACATTCAATAAGAGCAAAGAAAAGGAGATTGCTATCCCTACAGGTCGGGATGATGTGTCTGGATGCAGCTAAAGAGTCTAAGAGTCTGTATGTGTGCTGGGAAGATGGGCAGGTTAGAACAGTGTCTCTGTGCAAGCATGAGGACCCGAGTTTGATGTCCAGCACCTACATAAACGCAGTACATAATAGTGCATGTCTGTTAACCCATGATTGGAAGCAGGGGAGCAGAGACAGGCAGATTCCTGGAGCTCACTGGCCATCCAGGATAACCAATTAGAGGAGGCGAAGGTTCAGGAAGAAAAAAGATAATGATGGAGATCAATTGAGGATGACACCTGACACCGCTGACCGCCAGCCTTCACACTCTCACACGTACCCACAGGCACATGTGCACACTCACAGTAAAACACACACACAACATCTTGTACCTACTGAGAGGTAAGAATTCAAACTGGAAAAGCCTACCCAAGGGTTCTCTTTTCCACATTTTATAGAAAGCTTTTAACTTTCCATCCTAATGTTTCCATTGAAGAAGAAACCCGTTAGCACATTATTAAAAGGAGCAGTTGTGAAACCTGCAATAATATTTAGAAATATCTGCAGGAGAATTAACTCCATTTACTCACAGCTTTTTCAAGTAATGGGTACCGACTCTGTTTCTTATATGCAGCACAGTATAGATAGACTTTTGTGTATTAAAATTAATGAAGAAGGATGAATTCAGGGGGGTTGTCAGAAGTTCTCCCAATTTAAATAGACCTAAGTAACTGTGAAAACTGGTCAGTTTACATATGAAGCCATGCCAGCTTAGAGCAGAAAAGCCCCATTGATACGGACCACATTTTTGCCTCCTATTAAATTGCTACGTAAATATATAAGACTAGTCTCTACTATTATATGTCGACACAAACACATTTTTGGCCAACAAAAGACTTTCCATTTTTAATCTCAATCTTTCTTGTTCTGTATTCTTAAATTTAAGTATAATATAATAATTTGTGGGAGAGTACATGCCCTTTTTACATTTCCATGCATGAATGTGGTGTGTGTGTGTGTGTGTGTGTGTGTGTGTGTGTACATGCTGTCCAAGAATCCTTAAGGAAGATTCCAAGAGGACAGAGACAGATAGGAGATGACAAAGAGAAGGAGAGAGAGGAGAAAGAAAAGGAAAAGGAGGTGGAAGAAGAGGAAGAGAAGAAGAAGGATGGGGAAGATATGAGGAAAAGATGAAATGGGGATTATGGTTATCTACAATCTCAGTAATGTCTGAGGCCACCAAAAAGCTGAAGGAGGTGATTCCTCCCCCTCCCCCCAGTACAAAGAGGACTAATACAGCCAACTGGAAAAACTCATTCCTAAAAGAATTAATGTCAATATAAATCCAATAAGGTTCAGGTATTAATTTTACAAAGGAAATAATTAATAAATGATTAAGGTAGTACACATCACTTTTCAGTTGTTATTTCAATATTATTTAAAAACATAGAAATTGACTTAAATTTACTTTATCTTGTACCTTATAAAAGTACAGTAAGTGGTAAATACAGTAGCACATACATAGGACCACTTGCTGTTAAAACTCTTGTGTGTCTATTAGTGAACGTATTAGTGTAGCCACCAGTGTTTTGAGTTTCTAAAAGCATAGATGTTTAGTGTTTAATGTAAGAATGTGGAAGTGAACAGTTGAGATGCTACAATTCTAGGGCCAAACTATCTTCGACTACTTTTAGTCTCCTTCCTAGCTATTCACTGCCCACCCCTGTGTCAGACCCAGCATTGCTTAAAACCTTTTGCAATGCCCTGATGTGTCCCTACTTTCCACAAACCCAGAGGCTAGCTGTGTCCTCATACAACTTCTGAGGACTCTTGCAGAAATCTCCCTGCTTTGATATCTACCTGGTAGTCCCACTGACGTATCTGAAATTTTTCTTGTTTTAAGGATTTCTTTTATCTTATTACAATAAACATTTCATGAACCATGGTATTTGGGGCCAAGTGCCTGTACCCAGGTCATGGAAACTTACGAGTTTCCACTCCAGTAATGAAACACCATGACCAAAAGCAACTATGGGGGGAAGGGGTTTATTCAGCTTATACTTCCAAATCATAGCCATTACTGAAGGAAGCCAGGAAGCGAATTCAAACAGGGCAGGAACCTGGAGGCAGGCGCTGATGCAGAGGCCATGGAGGAGTGCTGCTCACTGGCTTGCTCCTCACAGCTTGCCTAGCCTGCCTTCTTATAAAAAGGCAGGACTACCAGCCCAGGGGAGGCACTGTGCAAAGTGAGCATGGCCCTCAGATCAGTCACTAGAAAATGCCCTCTTAGGCTTGCCTATAACCCAATCTTAGGCAGGAATTTTCTTGGTCGAGGGTCTTTCCTCTCAGATGATTCTAGCTTATGCAAAGTTGACACAAAAACTGGCCACCATGTATGGTCACTCATATTGGACTCAAGAATAAACTCCAGTTCTCTTTAAGATGAGGCACTGTTTCCACTTTAACAAAATCAAGGGGGTAAGAAAGAACCTAAAAACTCTAACACACAAGGAAAGAAAGGAAGACAAGCAGGTTTCTGAGCCCAGAGCTCTGGCCATAATTGGACCTGTGTCATTCACTCATGCTGTGGCTTCAGTTTGCCAAAATCAAACAAAAAGAAACAAAGACAAGGGGTTATATTGGGAAGAGGGAGAGAGGGATGGAGGGATGGAGGGAATAACAGAGAGACAGAGAGGGAGAGACACTGAGAAAGAGACAGGGGAGAGAGCGATAGAGAGAGAGAGAGCTCACAGGAATAGGTAACAGTAAAAAGGGGTCAAGGAAAAGGAGCCCAGTGACCAGAAACGGAGGTGAAAGATGAAGTTGCTGTCTGCGGTGGGGGCACAGGCTTAGCTCTCTGCCTGGTAACTGCAGTTCCTTCTCAGACGCAGGAAGGAATGACAGACATTGGCTGCACAGTGTAAAGCCCCAAAGAGCACTGACCCTGGAATTTAGCAACTATTGAAGCAAGGAAGCTCAAACACACCCTGTGCCTGGGATCCAGCAAACAACCCTTCTTTCTCCCACTTGATGCTTGTCACTGGTGCCATTTAATTGTTTTAAGTTTGTTTTATTTTTCACTAGTTTGCAATGTAGAAGGTTTCTTTATGTCATTTTTAGATATACTTTGTTTTCTCTGACCCACCCACGCCCCGCTCCCTGCCTCCACCCCAGCTTTCTCATTCTGTGCCCCTGTTTCCCCTCTCATTTTCAGATCTGGTATGTTCGGTTTCCCTCCCCAGCCTTGTCCCTTACAGCCTCTCTTTTCTGTCCTCTCTCCTGGGCCCATTTCTAGTTTCCCAACCTCCACGGACACTTAGATCCACACATGGCAGAGAAAATGCACTGCCCCTGTTTCTAGCTAGGAGTCACCTCACTTGATACAATAGTTTCCAGTTTGACCCATTTTCCTGAAATTCCTATCATCTCATATTTCATTATAATGCAGATTTTAAAATAGATATCAATCTTTCTGACAACATTGAGATTTTTGGGTTGGCATGGAGAACATTGTCTCAAGTGAGAAGCTTTGTTTTGATCCAACCTTTCACTGCAGCAACATCTACCTTATCAAAGAATCAAATCTTGCTGTTTCTGTAAGAGACACATGGAGAGGTAAGGCCCAAGAAGGAGTGTTCATCTGCCGTGCACTCCAACTGAGCTAAAGGCTCTGGAAACTCTGGCCTGAACGTGCATGGAAGGAGGTTCTTGAGTTCAACTGCCCATGGGGAAGATATTTCCAGTTTTCCTAGAGACACAGAAATGTTTGCTCTAGGGATAACTGTGCTGCCTCCTCTCGAGGCTTATCTGTATACAGTTTGAAAACAGAACAAACACACTAATCCCAGTCCCTTCTGCTGGCTTCTTTTAAATCCTTGAGTGATTTCTAGTCTAAAACAGATTTGCCCAGGCTTCCATTTAAGAATAATCCATTTACCACAGCATTCAAAACAATTAGGCAAGCCAGGGAAGATGGGTACCATGGGGGTGGGTGACTTAGTGGAGAAGGCACGGAATCCAGCTGAACACACCCTCCACCCCAGGCAGTAGGTACCCTCATACTTAACAAGCTGAGCGCGGGCCTTCTCAGCAGAGTTCAGCGTGTGAATGACTGTCCCTCGAGGTCCTCCACTGGCTGCTTGGAAATCTTTGTCAAAATGAGGCAACCAGGAGCAAAACTGCTAGCGTGCTGTGTGTGTACAAAACAGCACAAAATACAGAGACTGCTACAACAGAAGGTCACGTGCTTGGTCGGCTTGAAATCATGGAAGAAGAGGAGGGAAAAATCTATCCTTGAACTAAAATTACAAACAAGTGTTTTGAATGCAAATATAAGGGATCTTGAACTTATATGTGTTTAGAAAGAAGAAGACAGAGGAATAAGCCAGTAGCACAGGGGTGGGAACCGTCTCAGCATGTGTCCACGTACCTCATTCCTCCTTAGTTCATAGGTGGCACACGCTGTTTAAACCCTGAGGGCTCAGAAACATGAATGATATGGGTATCACCATGGTCTACTCAAGGCTAGGACCAGGGTCTGGTCAACTAATGTATTTTCCCTCATCTCAATGTTGAGGGACAGCCAAACACTCAACTGAAGGCCTAAAGAGGCCTAAGCGGAAGCCTCCGGCTGTCCTCAAGCTGTGTGGAGCCCCACAGAACAATGGAGCAGACATCACTGCCCTTTCAGTGGAGTTGGGCTGGCAGTGATTTTGTATTTGTTTTGCTTCCTTCTTTTTCAGGAGCCCCAGTGCCTGTGTTTGTGCTCACTACTACTACCCCTGAGCTAACTCCCCACGCTGCTTCTCTGTTCTGATGCAGAAGGCCCTCTGAATGAGTAGGAGTTACCTCTTAGACAGGTCTGGAGAGATGGCTGCCAGTCAGCAGGTGTGGCTCCTGCAGAGGGGTTCCCAGCACCCACACTGGGGGGCTCATACACACCTGTAACCCCAGCTTCAGGAAGACCCAGTGCCTTTGGTCTCTGTGGGCGTCTTCACTCACATGTACAAATACAAACACGTAATTTTTAAAAATTAATCTTTCAAAGTGAAAACGCTGACAAAAGTGAAGCCTGTACTGAATACTTCAAGATCGCTCTTCTCACTCTCATTTCCTAAGCAATACGCTGCAACAGTTATTTACAATACAGCGTGTGTATTGCATTGGGTATTGTAAGTAACTCAGGACTATTAAAAGATTTAGGAGGAGATGCACAAGTTATCTGCCATTATATGTAAGTGGCTTGTGTGTCCTGGGATTCAGGTGTCCTTAGAGGCTTAGGAACATTTGCTCATAGATGTTGATGGAAGCTACCTATTTTGTACATCTCTCTCTGAATGCTGTTCTGCATTTCCAAGTCCTCTACACCTGAATCAGTTCTCCTCTTTGAGACTGTAAAACACTGCAGGCCAATGAATATTCCCTCTACATTTGACTCACTCCCATATCATAAATGTGATTCACACGACTTAGTTAATGCTCCCTGAGCTGATTAGTTGACATCTAACAATGTCTCTTATTGATTGTCAACTTGGCAAGATCCATACTACCAGGGAAGCATCTGTGAGCATGTCTGGGAGGGATTTTCAGATTAGGTTAATTGAGGCAGGAAAAACCGGCCTTGAGTGTGGGCAGCACCAGTGTATTGGGTGGAATCCTGGACTACATAAAAGCAAGGGAGCTGAGTACCAGCATTCATCATTCCCTCCCTGCTTCCTGACAGTGGATGCAATGTGCCAGCTGCTCTCCATCCCTCCCATCATGCCTGCCTCACAATGATGGACTGTATCTCTTTAAACTGTAAGCCAAATAAACCCTTCTTCCTTTAAGCTGCTTCTTATTGAGCTCTGATTACAGCTTCTTGTGATTCTCTCTGCCCTTCTACTCCTGCAATGGGAGAACGTACAGCTACTACCACACTAGTGACACAGGCAGAGGTGCCTGGTCTCGGTGCCAAGCACAGCCTTTAGCCTGCCCATCTTGAGAGCTGGCCTCTGTCAGGTGAAAAACATGCCCAGTAGCTAGTTTGACTGGATCTGACCTCTGAGATAAGAACAGAAGAAAAGACCCCATCTGCAAGGCAGCTTGGCTTCAAGCCCAGTGGGGACATAGCATAGCCAGAGCTAATAGGCAAAGCCACTGCTGAAGCTAATCAGGAATCACTGCTGAAATCGAGGCTGGTCCTGCATCAGTTTAGACCTAAAGGTACAGGGTTTTGTTCATGCTTTTGTGTTGTTGTTGCTTTGTTTTTGTTTTGTGTTTTAAGGAGATAACTGCAGAAGTCTGATCTTGCTACTAGCTCTCATGAAATCGAACCTCAGACCAGATTTCCCTGCTCGTATGTAAACATTTATTAAATAAGCATGCTCTGGCAAAGAGGCATAAAGAACGATCCTCATTTCCTGTTGTATGAGCTCAGGGAAGGGCAAGCTGTCAAGTCTTTCCAGTTCCCTGCCCCCACTGCTTTTCAGGAAAGGCAGAAACCAAACATCTTAGAGGCTCAAGTCTGCTACCCTTTTTAGTCAAGAATTTGATTTCTCTGTAGCAGAGCCCCTGGCAAAGGATGCACAGGAATTTAGGTTGAGATGCTCTCCCTGTACAGGCAAGCCAAGCCTTCCTAGACACTTAAATCTGTTCATGCAACAAGGATGCTGCTGCACGGCACTAAGCCGTAGCTGTCAAAGACTTAACATGCTGAATTTCAACAATGAGATCAGCCCTCACCAGCATAACCAGAAAGCCAGCAATTTCAAAGAGGCTATTTTTTATTCAATTTTAATTCATATCCATAATTTATAATTAATGTGTAGGTGTGTGTGTGTGTGTTCTGCATGCATGCCTGTCAGTGCCTATAGAAGCCAAACATGGGTGTCAGATTCCCTGCAGCTGGAGTTACAGGTAGTTGTGAACTGCCTCACAGAAGGGCTGGGAACTAAACTCAGGTCCCTTGCAAGAGCAGCAAGCCATTAAGATGATTAAGCCATCCCTGACCCATCAAGCTGGCAACTGTGAACTCTGGACATTTCCCAAGACTCTGGTCCCAGGAATACATGATGGTGCCGGTGTATGCAGATGTCAGTTCCCATCCTGAGCGAGCACTGCCTAACCACTCATGGAATAAGGCTTTTCAATTAAGAAATCTGGTGGCCCTAAAAGTTGAGCCACTTAAAATGGTTTGGCTTCACAGGGAGAGAGGGAGCTGAGAAGGAAGTACATGCAATAAGCATGCAATCCCAGACAAGGCTGAGAGTTGACCAAGTTCAGATGGAAGAGATCAGTGTGCAGAGATGGACAGCAGGATGAGGAGAAGAATGTGTCAGAGGATAGGTTCAAGGTGGGGATGTTTCAAGCTAGAACGCAGGGATGGTACCCAGAAAGGAACAGCAAGGCAAGCTGTATCTCCCACTAAGGCTTTTAGCCCTCTGGGCAGGAATGGGGCATTCCAAGGAGACCCGCACTGCTGGCACCTTGCTCTGATGATCAGACTATTGAAATAACGAATCTCAAGAAACTAGACTCCCTCTACCCCCGAAATCTCATGCTAGAGGAAGAAAAAGGGTGATTCTGGGAGCCAGGGGAGGAACAACTCTTCAGATGAACTTGCAGGTAACAGTGGCGCAGACAATGCTGGTCAGTGATGGGCTGAGCCGCACCTTGACCAAGACGCCTTAGCCACGCACATATCTAGCCTTCTGTTTAAACAGGAGCCTCAGGTCAGGGGCATCAGAGGTCTGTCTTTATTTGTTCTTCTTCCCAGTGTGGTTACATTGGTTGCATACTCCTTTCTCTGCCCTTTAAAATCATTTTCCTATTTGACTGGCTACTGAAGATAGGGCTGTCAGAGCTCAGACCCTGACAATTCTCATTACAAAAGCAGACAAATGCCCAAGTCCACAAGGCAGGCATTGTAATCTTCACAATCTCCATGTCGCCCTTTCTCCACCCACCCACCTTCACCATGTACATTATCTGACAGGTCCCAAGGGACACCAGAGTTTCCTGCTCACTTTAAAGTGGTAGAGCTGACCTCAGAGGTCACCTGAGTTCGTGCAGCTTATCCAGAGTTGAGCACGACATAGTGAATAAGAGCTCCAGGGCACATGTCAGTCCTTGTCCCCTTGGGGCTTAGAACATAATAGGCATCCTTAGGAACCATCTACGGTAGGGGTGGCTTGGAAAAAAGATTGACCTTTCAAGGCCACACCATTTTTTAACCATAGTTTTTATCATAACATAGGAACTACATGAAATGCAGTGAGTTCTTAAAATTTGCACACACACACACACACACACACAAACCCAAGGTTATTTGTGAGGCAGGGATCAGGCAAAGCCTAATGGATACAAACTGAGGTTCTGTAGATGCCATCAGTGAGCCCGCTAGCGCTCGGCATAAGGCTCACAGGCAAGGCGTCACTCAAAACTGAGCCTGTCTTTTCATTTTTTCTGAGATTAAAACACTTTTCCTATCAGAAATCTGTTCCCTTTGCTTTCCACATGGTAAATAACTCAGGTGGAATCATTTGCCCCGGGGGCCACCCTGTGTCCTTATTACCACTGAGCAGTAAAGGACAAAAATCAGAGGGATGCAGTCGGGGATAGATTCAGTTCATTCCTTCACAGGCCAAAACCGGAAATGCACCCTGAAAACCAACTGCCTGATTCAGGCCCACCATTAAGTTATTTTTATAACATTTAGTCTATCCAACATATGGCCCAGACAGAGGGCCTCACTTTCACATCTTTCTTGGCTTAGTCCTTTTTTTTTTACTTGTATAAGGTGTGTGTGTGTGTGTGTGTATGTGTGTGTGTTGTGTCTGCATAGTCCTATACATTGGGGGGCTCACATGCTTATATGACACATGTGGACAGAGGACTGCCCCTGGTATAGTCTCCCCACTTTCCACCTTGCTTGGGATCACGATTTCTCAGCTCTTCTCTGCAATACCTCTAGCCAGCCAGCCGCCAGCTCCCAGGAATTTGCTTGTCTCCACCTCCCTACCTGCTGCAGAAACCCTGGGATTACACATGTGCACTGCTGCAACTGGGCTTCGTGTGGCTCTGCGGCTCAGAAGAAGGTCCTCACACTTCTGTGGCAACTCCGTATTCCCAGGACTCTAGCTATGTCATTTTGATAGTACCCTATTTTGTAATTCGATCGTGCATTTTTCCCCAATAAGGGCTCTCTTTGAGGTGAAATTTTATAGATCCCAAACTGAGTAAGTAACAAATATAATTTACATATTCTTTAAGATGCAACTTAACTTCCCAGGAGAGCTAAATGGCACTTTATTTCAGGAGCGGATGCAGGTCCTGGCTAATAACCACACCCACACAGCCTGTTGAGACAAGAGTTCACTGATGGGATTGTCTAATCCTCCCTGCCACTGAACTTTGACCTACGGTATACTTACTCTGCTATTAGCTGTTTTACAAATCAGTAAGCACAGAGGCCAGGCTGCTTCTGCCCGTGGTCCTCTGAGTGATTCTCTTTGGTTACACAAGTTAACTCCATCCAGTAGCTCCTTCTAATGCTGCAGAAGTAAATCCTTTTGTGCCTTATCATACTCCAAAAGATGTCAAGTTTGGGGCTGGCAAGATGGCTCAGTAGCTAAAGGTGCCTGGGGGCTTGGATTTAAGCCCTGGGACCCCTGTGGTAAAAGAAAAGAACTCACCCCTCAGTTTGTCCTCTGACTTCCACAAGCACACTGTGGCATGCGCACAGGGATGCATACACACACAAATGCACACACACACTCAAATAAATAAATAATAATAATGTAAAAATATTGAAAAAAAGGATTTTACACCTGGAATTCCTTACAAAGTCCTTGGAGTCTGCAGTCTGGCTGTTACCAGTAATCATTGATCTGATCACATCCATATACTTGTGCAGGACACAAATATAAGTGCTCGCTGAACTCTATGAAAAGAATAAGCTACTGCACTTGAATCAGGTCAGCACACACAAAGCATGGAATCCGCTCACTCTGTGTGGCATCAGCTGGACTCGTGATAAGGCATCTGGTGAGCCTGAGTCCCTCCAAGTTCTCTGCTGCAAGCGTGTGACAGCCAGCTGGTGGAGCAGCTGCAGGCTCAGGTCATCTGGGGAGCCGGCTGACCATAACTCTCTCAGATAATATATTCAAAGGTCAAAGGGGCGCCGGCTCTTACTTTACACAAGTGTGTTTGGGCATCAGGGGTTCCGCTGGCAGTGGGCTGTAAAACATGCAAGTAAATTGCAGCTCCCTTAATTAAATGCTCACAAAGTACAGGCTGACTGCAGGAAGGTATTTTCCTTTCATATCCAAACACTTGAAGCCAGGCCTCCTATATGCGAAGGTTCTCCTTATGACGCTTTCAAGTACAACTGATTTTTCTTTTTGAAAGCATAAGTTCCCTTGAATGGCCATACAATATGAGTACAATACAGATCACCTTCAGTGTTCATTCCAGAGATGAGCTCATCTAAGCAAAAATAAAACTCTAGACTTGTGAGGGGGCTCAGTGGATAGAGGTGCTTGAGGCCAAGGCTTGACAACCTGAGCTTCATTCCTGAGATCCACATAATGGAAAGAGAAAACTGACTCCCACGGGTGCACACATGATAAATAGAGAGATGGAGGGTCCACGGAGATGGCTCAGTGGGTAAAGGCACCGACTGCCAACTTGAGATTGATCCACAGGACCCTCAGTAGAAGGAATGATTTAACCCCCACAACTTGTTCTCTGACCTCCACATGTGCTCTATGGCATGCAAGCATACAAAGCAAGTTAAACTGAAATAAAACAGAATAGATGTTAATGTGTTTTATGTAAACTACTCTGCTGAGTACTGGCCTGTGAGCACCTTGGATTTTGAGAATGTGCTATGCTAACAGTGTTCTGGAATGGACCATTTCCAGTTTCTTTGCAGCAATAGTGATCTCTGCAACTAAGCAATCCCCAGGCTCCATCTGGCTGATAATCCTCAGGTCTCCTCTGCCCCATGATGGCACAGTGGATAAGTTCTGTGCTCAACAATCATCCAGGGAGCCTTCCTGTGCCAGGCACTGAGCAGGGCTCTGGACCAGTGAGACAAAGTACCCTGTTTAAAGGGCAGCCTGCGCGCAAACGCTGCTCCAATCATCTGTTAGTTAGCGCTCCAGAATCCGGGAGGCGGGAAGAGTCCCACACGAGTGTGACAGAAGTGAATTCTGAACAGCAAAGGCACCTATCAATTCACCAAGGAAAACAAAGGTCATGTTCTTGTAGCTACTTAAAAAAAAAATCCATTCAGCCAGGCATGATGGAAGAACACTGTAATCCCAGCGCTCAGGGAGGCAGAGGCAGTTGGGATCGCAGTGAGATGTATTAGTTTACTTAGCTGTGTGTGTGTGTGTGTGTGTGTGTGTACTTTAGTGAATGCACACTAACACACGAGTGTGAGTGTCTCTGTGCCCTTAGAGGTTAAGACACTCTCCATCCGTTCCTTTGAGGCAGAGTCCACACTGAACCACAGTTTTCTAGCCTAGGCTGGAAGCCAGCAAGCCCCAGTAGGCCTCCCGCCTCCCCCACACCCATGGAGCTGGGATTACAGGCGGGACATGGACTAGACTCCCAGCTGGTTACACCACTGCTCTGATCTGAACCTGCAGGGCTTCCGTAACAGTGCCTTTGAAGGGGGAACCTGTCCTCTCCCGGTGCTCTTAGGGAAAGGACCCGAGCAGACAGAAGCTTGGGGCTACAGCTAGGGAGTTGGTGGGCACAGCACTCGATGCACACGCCTGAGAACCTAAGTTCAGATTCCCAGCACTGACCTAAAAGCCAGACACAGTGGCAGTGCACGTCTGTCTGAGTCACCTCAACAATGGGGGAGGAGTGCAGAGAGAGGCACTGATCGGTGCTCTGGCCGGCCAGCCTAGCTTACATAGTCAGGCCCCGGTTCAACAGAGACCATATCTCAAGTACAACAAGAAGAAGGTAGAAATAGAACCAGCTGATGTGCGCTCCATGCATGCACAAAGAAGTACACTGCTTGGTCACACACACACACACAGTCCTAAGAAGCAGGTTCATGTTACACTAAAGTCCTAAGTAAGGATCTCTCTCTCTCATTCACACACACACACACACACACACACACACACACACACACACACACACACTTAGCCTGATATTTTGTGGAAAAGGTCACAGTGTATAGCTTTTTATAAGATGTTTTGTTTTATCAGTCTATAAGATTGTCACTCATCCCAGACCCTCCTAAGCTTCATGTGAGAAATACTTTGAACCCTGAGCCAATGATTTATCATGGAGAAAACTCTTAGTTCCCAAGCTATGTGAAGCTTCGTGAGTTTAAGAGAAGACGACTTCTAAGTGCAAGTACTTTTCACCTTATCAAAACGGTTTTCTGCCCAATAATTTGGTTCTGTATGTACCTGAGAGCAAGGCAATGCTCAGAACTGGTGAAAAATAAAATTTACTGAAAGGTTACTAGACACCTTGCTTTTAAAAAATGTTAGTTAAGGGCCAGTGAGATGGCTCAGTGATTAAAAGCACTTGCAGCCAAGCCTAGTGACCTGAGTTCAATCTCTGAGTCTCACATGGCGGGAAAACTGTCTCCCAGAAGCTGTCCTCCAACTTCCATACCTGCACCTTGTCATGTGAATATATACACAGTAGATAGATACGTACACACATACATATACATAAAACACATATAACTACTGCAAAATAATTAACTACTGCTTAAAATTAAAAACCACTTTTAATTATTTTATAAATGAATCATGGAAAGGTTTCTTTCTATTCTGGCTAGCATGTTTTAATGCTAAGGAAGAAGCTTTTGCTGTCATTTCTTTCTTTCTCTCCAGTAAGGGCCACAGGACATTTCCTTCCACTTGACTCTGTGTTCCAACAATGGCCCCCAACAGCTGGCACTCTGATCAGATGCTCCCAGAAGGCCAGCTCCTGATTTTTAACAGTCACACAGGGCAATTTCCCATTAACCCCAATTGCCCTACCTCCAACACATGGGCATCTGTCTTGCAAGGTGAGCCTGCAAGGCTCTTATTAATATGTCACAGTTAGTCATCAACCCTTGACCCATTTTCCCAGGTTGATTTTGCAAGTTCAGTAGGTCAGTCAGCCACATTGACCCCGGAAACTCCAAGATCTGTGGCAGGTGCCTCTCCCAGCGGAGGTGACACCAGACGCTAGTCAGTGGGCTAGGGATGGGGCCCCAGGCTCTGTGAGCTCAGGGGGAGGGGGCCCCAGGCTCTGTGAGCTCAGGGGGATGAAGCTATTGTCCTCAGGGTCCTTCAGTGGGAGGACTGAGAGAAACACAGTGTAAATCAAAGGATGAAAAGCTGGACGTGGAAGCAGAGGCTAAACAACCCTGGTGTGATTTTGCCTGGAGAAGAGAAAGGCAGATCGAGGGGTCAAGTGGACCATAATGGTGGAGTGCCATTATGCCATGAATAAGGCCAGCTGTTCAACCATTTCAAGTGAGAAGAAAGGAAAGAGATGAAAATGGAAAACAGATGTAAACTTCAATGTGAGAAATCTGTTTAACATAAGCGGGAAATTTCACATAGTAAGGACTATGAAGAACCTCCAGTACTGATGGGATAATACATTTCTTACATAAATTTTAACTTTTTTTTTGTCAAGAGCTTTAAGGACAATTTGCCTAAATTCAGAGAAAGAATAGGAGAAAAGAAAGATGTCCAGGATGTGGAGAGAGGCTCAGTCAGTAATGGGTTTGCCTCACAAGCACAAGTGTGACGGTCTGAATTTGGATCTAGCACCCATGTACAAAGCTTGGTACAGTAGACAGCAGCTGGAATCCCAGTGCTGGAGAGCAGGGCCAGGAGTGTCCTCGTGCAAGCTGGCCAGCTAGCTCCAGACACAGTGACAGAGCTGTCTCAACAAGTAAATAAGACAACGAGGAACTGAGAAGAGCACCGGAAGTCAACCTGTGGACCTCCCTACACAAACACACTCACACACAAAGATGCTGATACCCACTTCATTTGAACATGTGCAATGTAAGATCTCGGGCCTCATAAACTGGGCTCGTAAACAGGCAATAGTCTCTGAGAGGGAACCGACTTCCCTTTGGTGATTTTGTGGAAACTGTCTCTGTGACTAAGTGACTGGCAAACACCTTAGGTGATAGGCACCTGAGTCCACTTCTGCAACTAATCAACCATGAGACACTAAGCATGCCCAGACCTCAATTTTCTTCCTTGTCAAAGAGACAATAGGTTTCATCTCCTAGGATGGCTTGGAGATGTAAACCAAGGTTGTAAAAGAAATAAAAAACCCAAGGAGTGCGGGCATGGTGCTTAGCCTCAGTCACTGCCACACTGAGCAGACAGGCTCCTGGACGCTCCTGCAGGGACTGTCTGGATCCTGTTTCTTAGGGCGGGAAGGCGCACCACTGTCAGCAGTGTGGAAGAAGGGGAAGGACTACAGGAGAGCACACGCAGTCGCTGAGTGCTGACGCAGCATAGCAGCTGCCTCTACTCTTGCCACTATAGTGGACTGTATCCTCAAACTGTGAGCCCAGACACATTCCTTGGGGTGTTTGTCACAGAAACAGGGAAAGTCCCTAAGGCACCATCTAATCATCTATCGTAATTCAGACCTCAGAGATGCTCCAAAATAAAAGAGACAGGCTCTTGGAACTGTTTCAACGGCTCACTCACACGCCAGCTCCAAGAAGGATCTGGGGCACGCTGGGGTTTAAAGGCTTATTTCAGAGGGCTTCCTGTTCTGTTCTTGCCTTTTCTGGTCTCCGTCTAATATTAGACAGAACTGGGTGACACACGGCAGCTCATATAGTTCCTCCATCCAAAGGTGGCTCCTGAACTTCTCAGCGGGAAATATCTCTCCCCATCAAGTCCCAAAATAACCAGTAACTTTGAAATAAAATATTTAAAGGGACAAACATAACAAATAAATTTAAGTGGTACAATATAGGAAGAAAGCTGAGGCATTCTGTACCCTCAGTGTAGGTGCAGGTCGAGGGCTCATTTAATCCCAAACAAAAGAAAAGCTTTGTCTGCCCCAAATTTCATCTCTCTATAGAGAAAATATCAAACTGCAAGCAAAGGGTAAGCAGATGGCTCAGGCTCATGCATGCAGTACCCATGAAAGCCTGAATCTGATTCCTAGAACCCACCTTAAAAATAAAATACAGACCTTGGCATGGAGGCCTGTGCCTATAATCTCAGCACTGGGGAGGCCCTGGGCTCACTGTGCTGGTCGGCTGAGCTACCTGAGTCAGTGAGCTCCAGGATCAGCAAGACATCTGTCTCAAACAAAAGGTGGATGACTTCTGAACAACACCACCTGAGGTTGATGGCTGCCTCCACACAGGTTCACACACATGCACACACACACACACACACACATACACACACAGAATACCCAAAGACCACTTTGTTTATTTCAAGATTCAATGGGCTGTGATGGATAACCTGCTATTTCTTTTCACTTCTGATGAATGGTACTCTCTGATTATTCTGTTTTGTTTTATCATCAAACCTTAGGGAGACACGGCAGAATATAGTGTTAAAGTGATATTGACAAGGTCAGTTGGAGCTGCCTAGCCTCAGCCTTGTCCACAAAATTCCCAGTGGATATGGAGTTCATAAAGAGGAAGCTGTCTTAGCTGGATCTAACACACCTCACCTGGCAGCTCTTTTCCTCACTGCTGTCCCTTGTCACTCATCATTTTTTTTCTCCCTCTCATAAAGACAGGTAAAATGAAACCAGGGAATGGGTAAGAATGCTTTCTGTGCAAGCAGAAGGACCTGGGTTAGAATCCCCAGCCTGAAAAGCCAGGCATGGCCGCCTTTAACCCCAGCACTGTGGGGCACTGAGGGAGGAGGATCTCTGGGGCATGCTCAGTGCCAGCCTAGTTCTAGGTTCAGTGAGAGAGCCTGTCTTAATGGGATAGGTAGAGAGGGGAGTAGATGTGTACACGCACACACTCAGGCACATTCACAAGTATCCGTGCATCCATGTGTACACCTAACAAGTGAATAAGCGAAATGGAGCTATGCCCTGGCTGCTTCTTCTAACTGCAAAGGGACTATTTAGTTCTGAGCAAGACAAGTCTTGTTTTCTAAAAGGCTTGCCTGAGCCAGGCCTATTGACTGGAGTCTTTCTCTTCATTTCATGGCACCCTTTCCCCAGTCAAGGTGACCACAGCCCTGTCCTCAGTTCAGGCTAGGCTCACCCAAGCCACCTCTGCCTGCGGTCTGCTTGTCCTTTCTCACTCACACACTACTGTCCCTCTCCTCTTTGTATGCCTTCTTTCTGTATTACATTGAAGTGTTGTCTAATGTCCCTCCTCTTCTGCCCCCCCCCCCAACTCTTAAATCTGTAAAGCAGCTTCCAGGTAGGAGTGAACTTGTTTGTGACCTCCTTAATGGAATGCCAGGCACATGTCTCTAATCATTACCATCAAAGCGTACTGGCAAATGAAGCATGTGGGTGAATTCCTGTCCCAGGCATTCAGAAAAAGGCACCAGTACCTCATTTCTCAGAGGAGGCATTAAAGCACAGATCTTCAGGGTGAGGTAGAATTTGTGCATCTTGCCCTAAGTAATGGCCAGCTGAGGTGTACAAGAGTGGCTAGCCAGAGAGATCATCTGGACTCCAAGCTGTAAGCAAGCCACAGTTGCAGAGGCTGTGTTCAGTAGGCTAGCTAGCCTTTGGCTTGCCAGCCTGACTCCAAAGCTTACCTCTACTGAAGCTACAGATATAGCACGTCACCTCAGCTGGGTCACCAGGATCGCCGCAACCACTTTCAGCCTCAGCTCTGTGATCTGACAGGCACTGTCAGCCCTTCCTTCCCTGTGTGGGACCAGCTCTGCTGTGCTTCCTCATGCCTGTCAATATTTAACTACCCTGTCAAGAGCTATTACATCACCTGCATTCAATCCTACCTCTCTGACAGGAGAGGGTGTGCCCGCTCTAGTCAATTCAGCCCAACCAGTCAGGACCCAGTGCCCACCATTCATTCCTTCTGACATGAACAGGATGTCTATTGCACTGGGCAGTGGGAGCTCAGAAACATACTCCTTGGAGTCTAGTTCAGAGACAGATGAAATTAAAAGGTCTGTGCTGTTAGACCGGAGTACAGAATACAGGGAGACTCACCTTTTAGGCTGGTTGGGGAGGGAAAGAATCCCCAAAGGCAGTGGCTGTGATGGTTAATTCTGACTGTCAACTTGATAGGATCTGGAATCATCTAGGAGACAGACTTCTGTGCATGTCTGTGGGGATTTTTTTCCATCAGGTTAACTGAAGTAAGCAGACCCGTCCTGGGTGAGGGAACTGCCGCCACAAAGGCTGGGGAGGCGGCCTAAAGGAGAGAGCAAGATGAACACCACCACTCAACTCTCTCTTCCTCCAGGCTAAAGATGCAATGTGACCAATGCCTCAGATTCAGCTGTCAGATTCTCCAGCATGGCAGACCACACCTTCCAGCTGAGTGTCGAAATAAACTCTTCTTTAAGGTACTTATCAGGCATTTGATCCCAGCAACCAGGGAAATAATCAATAGAGGAAGACTGAAGGTGATGTCTCTAATAGGCCACAGTATGATTTGGCAACCAAAGGATGATCTGACCACGTGTACTCAAAGACCCAGCTCAGACACACATCAGTTCCATAGACAGGCACATTGACAGATAATAAACCAAAGAGACTGGACACTTCACAAGGCCTCGTGAAAAGCTGACTCTAGAGCTATATCAAAAGCTGAGCACCTTTGGGCTGGGAATGATGCTCAGTTGGTGGAGGGATTGGCTAGAATGCATGAGGTCCTGGCTTCAATTTGCAGCACCACACAACTCAAGTATGTTGGTGCATGGCACTCAGAAGGTAATGGCAAGAGGGTTACAAGTGTAGAACATTCTTGGCTACATAGAAAGTCTGAGACTGGTCTAGGGTCCAGGGAATCTTGTTTGGGGAAAAAAATCAAAGGCTGAACATCTAAACAAAGGTGTCTCCAGGGTACAAACTGACTACGTTTCATGAACTTATTAGTGCTACAAATGACTGTTCGGGGAACTGAAACAACAAATAAAAGTAATGAATAGAGAAATTGCCCAGGATCTAGCAGGACGGTTCAGTAAAGGCTCTTTCTTCAAAATCCTGAATCCCAAGGAAAGGTGGATGGAAAGAAACACTCTAAAGTCATTTAATCTCCACATTCATCCTTTCTGTGACCCACACCCATGGAGAGAAGGAGAGATGGAAAATAATAAGGATGGAAGAAGGGGAGAAGGAGGAAGTAGTGATTGCCTGGGACCCATTCTCAAGAAAAAGGAGAATTCATGTGGCAAGGCCACATTCTTTGCTGGCCAACGGAATGAGTTTGAGACTAACAGGCTTGGCCAAAGGTAAACAGAGGCCTCTCATTGCAATCCTAATCATTCCAGAACTTCTCCTCCAATATAGCATTGCTAACACTTAATGAATGGAGGATGGCTCTCTTAAATAATGTAGAGACTGGCCGAGCTACAAGGCTTCCCCAAACTGCCATCTTAACTTCATCCATTACTAGAAGCTACTCACTTGGGACATTTTTTTGTTTTCCTTCGGAGTTTGAATTTACCACCAAAGCACAGTCCTTAAATCTACTCTCACAGCCCTCTTTCTACCCAAGTTCCCCTCAGCTTCATGCTCCAGAGAACAAAGATTCCCATTTATGTGTGAACGTTCAGAGGACCCCACCACTGGGGAGCCCCTGGAGAGGCTGCCTTGGAAAGTACTGCCATATTTGAATTGCAAAACACAGCCCGGGGATCGAAGTGCATCTCATTTGGGTCTTATTCCAAGCTCAGGAAACTATGGAAGCAGACTGGCTGATACGTCTTTGAAGCAAATTTTGTAAGAGTTTTGTGTGCATACTTCCTAGTGTATTTTCAAGGCCAACAGCACCTGCAGCCAACTATGATACTTTAAGGATAAGGTCTGACAAATGTTAACTGACACTGCCCCCGTTCCAATAGAAACCTATGACCCATGGCTAATGCCCACCCCTTGGTTGCGGCTGCAGACATGTTTAAGTCAATCAATGATCAAAAGCAGAAAGTCCCTTCAGGATCAGCTCCTGAGAACATGATTTAAGCTGCTTGTGTTGACAGCTCACAGCAAATGTGAAATTGTCAGAAAACCGAATTTTCTTCACATTCAAGTATGTTGTATCTCTTTTTGGGTTTTGTTTGCTTGAAAAAAAAATCTTTCTGTATGTGCTCACACAAGAATGTTCCCATGACTACAGCCACACACATGTGACACGGCAAGGCATGCGGAAGTCAGAGAGCCACCTTGGCTGCTGGTCTTCACCTTCTACCTGGTGTTGTACACCTTCCACTGTGTGTCCCAGGATGGCTGGCTTCCAGACTTCTGGGGATTTCCCCACCTCGACCTCTCATCTCACTTCGGGAATGCCAGGATTACAGATGCAAAGTTACGTCTGGCTTTATGTGGATTCAGAGTTCTGAACCCAGATCCTCACACTCACATTAATCGCTGAGCAGTCTCCCCAGCTGTTCTTAAACCTAGATTTTTTTTTCAGAGCTTTGCAGTAGCACGAATTAAGAACTTTGCACGCTATGAATGGCATGGTTGTTGCTATTGATTGCTGAGTGCCCAGGGATCTCTGCACCCAATTAAGAAATGACTTGCATCATTTATCTCATCATCCAGCTAGAAGGATGAAGTGTAAGGTGACCTCTGGCCTTCACTTTGTTTTGGTTGTGCTTCTTGAGACAAGGTCTTGCTGTGTAATCCATACACCCCAACTCACAATCCTCCAGCACAGTCTCCTGAAGTACTGGGATTGAGGTATGGAGCTCCCAAGCCTGGCTGGATCCCTTTTAAGTATGCAGTCTTGGTGATTTTAGCCCCTGTGTGGCACATGTTCAACCACTGTAAAAAGACTCACTGCTGACTGCAACCACTGGCTATTGAGAATAACTGCAAAGGTTGTTAACATTCCCAGGCCTTAAATCTTGAGGAAACTTTCCCTGTTGAAAGACAAAATGCATAGAATGTGTCCCTTTCCTCTCGTGTATACCTGTGTTTGCAGAATAAAAGGAGGGATTTGGGTTTTAGTAAGAATTCATAAGAGGAGTGATAAAGCAGAATGTTACCGCAAAGTCAATCTATTTATTTGCCAGCATTCTAGGGTCTATCTCTGATTCCACATTTTAGATCCAATTTCTTGCAGTTTTTCTGAGCTGAAAGTTTCGGATTCCTTATGACCAAGTTGAGTCTTTGAAACAAAAAGTATTTAAAGGTAGGTTTAATAAGCAATATAGAATTCTCAATAGTTTTTAAAACGTTTTAAAGAGTACATGTCTTTATTTGGTGTGTGTGTGTATACACAAAGAGAGGAGAGGAGCGAGATAGCTTAGAGACTCAGTTCTGTCCTGCTCTGTGGGTCCCTGGTAGCAAACTCAACTGAGTAAACAGATACAGAGATTTAAATTTTTGACTGTGGAGTTCAGAAAGCCCAACACAAAATTAAGAAACAGCTGAGAAGATAGACAAAGCCTGCCCCCTAAGGCTCCCCTGTAGGATAGGAGTGAATGCTGCCCAGGGGTTGTCAGAAGGACACGGTGAGCCTCCCTGAACCTCTTCATTACAGTCACCAGGGAACCAGAAGATGCCTCAGGTAGTAGAGTCACCAGGGAACTGGGAGATGCCTCAGGTAGTAGAGTGGTGACCATACAATCATCAGGACTGAGTCTAATCCCAATAAACCATGTACACCACCCTGGTGTGGTGGCACATGCTTAGATTCCTGGTCCTTGAGAGGAAGAGACAGGCAGATCCTTGGCACTACCTGGTCACCTGGCTCAAGCAAACCTGGAAGCTAAAAGCCAATGAGAGATCCTGCCTCAAAGCTCAAGGTGGTTGGTGACTGAGGAATGACATCTCAGGATAACCTTTGGTTCCATTCACATGGGCACACATGTGCACCCACACATCATCTTAATTTCTACAAAGCCCCTCTTGTCTCTGAGACAGAGAAGTAACACTTCTTTTCAGAGTTGGTTTAAACCTGGAGGAAGAAGAAGAAGCCTCTAATAAATATCTGACATTGTTAAAAGGATGAAAATGTTCTTCAAAGAAAACAGCAAGGCATACTGTAATGAGCTCCTGCTAGGCCAGACAAGCATTGAGAGTCCAGGAGGCCAATCAAAGAGAAACTGCAGAGGAGACCGATGGTTAAGTTAATTGTCAGCTTGGCAATTGTTACCTGGAAGACAGGCCTCTAGGCATGACTGTGGGGGGTTAACTTGATTACACTGATTGGGGTGAGGAGACCCTGAATGGCACCGTTCCCTTGCTGGGACGCTGGACTGTGTGTAAGGTGGGAAAGGGAGCCAAGCAGCATCCATACCTCTCTGTTCCTGACTGTGGATGTGGGGTCACACCAGTTACTTCAGGCTCCTGCAGCCATGACATCTCCACCATGATGGAATTTACTATTGAATAAAGCCTTTCTCCCTTGAGTATTTTATCACATAAACCGGAAGAAAAACAAAAACTAAGACAAAGGCTCAGGAACACATAAGGCTTGACACCTCTGGACTAGATAGGCTGCCTACAAAGGAGCTGAGTTTCCATGTTAAAAGGTTGAACAGCCTCTGATTTAGACAGAGATTCTCCTCCACACACATGGTTGGGCACCATCCTTAGCTCTTCATATTTTCCCATTGGAAGATCAAACTAGACAACCCAGAGTGAGCCCAGAGTGTTCTATTTACACCTCAAACATCATTGCACAGGTAAGGAAGGGGAAAGGGGGAATTTCTGAAGCACAAAAGAACTGTTTTGAAATATAAGGTCTGAGAATCTGATAGGCATCTGGATAGAGTTTATGAAGCTGGTATTTGGAGGAAGTGGCTTGCAGTGTTTCTGACTTATTTGTTAGGCTGGAGAAAGGGCTAAATAGTTAAGAGTGCTTGGTACTGTTGGAGAGGGCCCAAGTTCAGTTCCCAACACCGGTGATGGGCAGCTCACAATTGCCAGTCACTACAGCTCCAGAGGATCCAAACTCCCTTCTGGCCTCTGTAAGTACTACATTCATGTCCACAAACTTACACACTCAGAAACACACACATAAAACTTTGAAAAAGTAATATGTATTTAAATAGGAAAGCAACACATGGATTCATCAGACAAAGGGGACTGAATACAGAAAGAAAATTCTAAGCTGCCAGCACAATGGACACTGAAGTCCTGTACAAAAGAAACAAAGACCGAAAAGCAGCAATTGATGAACAAATGGTGGAGGGGACACTGAATACAGAACAATGACATAGAGTAATTAAAATTTCTTCCCTGAAATAAGATATTTTATTTGTGGACAACACATTGCCTGAAACCAGAGTTCTAAATACAACAAAGCATTTTTTTAAATATAAATACATGGTGGTAGAGAGATGGGAGCAGTTGGTGATACTTTTGGACCATGTACATAGGCAATGAGCAATCATCCTTTATGTCCATGAGACAGAGGACTCACAGGAAATTACTGTGCATGTGGTCACCCAAAAGATGTGAAAAACTCCCTAAAGGGAAAAAAGAAAAGGCAAAAAATTGCAAAAATAAAATCTAAGTGCAAAGAGATTACTTGAGCAAGTGAGGGTTGCAGGCAAAAATCACTATACATTTCATATGGAAGAATGAATATGCAAAAACATTCATTCCCAAGGCCCTTAGGGAGGTGCTGTGTTACAAGATATTAAAGCGTTATTTTAACATCAGAACCAAACAGTAAGGCAGTTACTACAATAACAAGGACAAATGAATTGCTGGTACAGAATAGAAAGTCTAAAATCAGAATTGTGAGGTTGTTTACAGTGATTTTAATAAAAGTTTGGTAAAATTAACACTTTAGATGATAAAGAAAACACTTTAAATGATAAGGAATGAATGAATGAATTAAGTCTATAATTCAGTATATTTTAAGACCTTTTCTTTTCAGATGGAAAAAGTCCTCCAGGGCACCATTTCACATATGATATAAATCCAAATTTTTGAAAGATTTGTTTTAAAAAAAAAAGTCTTAAAAATTGTAAGTTCAGGGTTTGGAGAGATGGCTCAACAGGTGAGAACCCTGGCTGCTTGCTCTTCTAGGGCACCCGGGTTTGGTTCCCAACACCCACATGATAGCTCACAACCATCAGTAACTCCAGTTCTTAGGAGCAGATGCCCTCTTCTGGCCTCCATGGTCACTGGCTAGTGGACATACATGCAGGCAAAATAAAAATACACATAAAATAAATTAAGTAAGTCTTTAAAAAAAATGAACATAAACCCTGAAAATCAAGAGTGTTTTGTGAGAATATATTAAAGTGTGTTTTTGTAAATTCAGAGTAAAGAAGAGAGACTATTGAACTTAAAAACCATAGAGAAGAAATTATCTACAATTTAAATAAAAACGATAACATTTTAAGCCAAAATTTTATGGACCAAACTAAAACAAAACAACAAAATACTTCTAGCTGCTATGAAAAAAATAAGACCAACTATAAAGATAACACTTTAAAGTAACTTAAAGAAACAGACCCCATCAGAAAACCAGGTGAAGAATATTCATTAATAGCTCATCAAAGCTTGCTACAGCTAATGTATACTGAAAAAGATATGCTTTTCACCATCAAAAATTCAAGTCTTATATCTAATAGATGGGCTAAAATTAAAACAGTAATAGCATTCAGATACTATTGAAGAGTGTGGGAACACAGGCAATCTTTTGCACCATTAAAAAAGGAAATTTTACATTTTTCAGAAATTAATTAGTTCCCATCTGTGAAAAAATTTAAATTTACGCTATCATTCCTTTAGCAATCACTTTTAGGATCTACCTTGTGAACAGAAGGTAACAGGCTTGTTTGAAATTATGCCCTTTATAATAGAACACTGAATACTTTTTGAATGACCTTCAGTATAGCCACAGTTGTAGAACTTATGTCTTCATGAAATATGAGACCCAAATTACAACACATGGTGTTGGCCTTTATATATTATCTCAGAAAGATCTGCATAGGGGCCTCAGAGGCGGCTCCATGGTTAAGAGCATTTCTTGCTCTTGCAGAGGATGTGGGGTCAGTTCAGGGCACCCACATGGTGGCTCACAACTGTCTGTAACTCCAATTTCAGCAGATCTGACACCCTTGCCTGACTTCCACAGGCACTAGGTATGCGTGGTGTACATGTGGACAAGATGCTCATACCCATGCATAATGAGTAAGCATAGGATCACCTGGGAGAGAAGATTGGTGACAAAGCTTCTCTACCATGTTGGCCTGTGGGCCAGGTCTGCTTGATTCTCTTCATTAGTAGCTTGTGAGCGGAAGGATTCCCTAAGCAGGAGCCCCAGGGCTGTGGTAGAATAGAGAAGATGATGCTGAGCGCTGGCATGAATGCATTAACTCAATGCTCTCTGCTCTTCACTGTGGCAGAAATGTAACTGGCTGTTTCAAGTCACTGCCATCTTGTTTTTGTTGAATAATGAACTATAAACCAAAACCCTCTTTCTCTGTGAAATTGCTTTTCTTAGAATATTTTATCACAGCAACAGGTTATGAAACTAAGACAAGACGCTATTTAAAAAGAGAGAGAAAACGTCCCCAACAGTATTAAATGTATGTTTTTACAGGAATTCCCAATAACCAACACAAAAGGCTGGAAAGATGGTTCTGTTGTAAAGGACCTGAGTTCCATCCCTCAAGAACTCACAAAACCCAACATTGCTAGAGAAAAGAGTCAAAGGGATCACTGGCGAAGCACTGGTAAAAGACCCTTCACTGGCAGAGCACTGGTAAAAGACCCTGCACAGTCAATGGTGCAGTGACCAAAGAAGACATTTGGTAGCAACCTTTGTCTTCTACTTGCATGAACATGCATGCATCCATGCACACACAGAGAGAGTTTTACTTCAATGAAAAATCTAAATATTTCACATTTAAAACTACCCTCATCTTCATTTTTTTCCTCTCTTCTAGTGTATGATTTCCAAAGTTAACCCAAAGTCAGAATCAACCAGTTAATTATATCAATTTGAATGTCACAAAACTTGTGACAATGCAAGATAATCTTCTCTTCCTGATAGCTAGCTCCTGCCCTCCAGCCTGACAAAGGTATATTTGTCTTTTCTTTAATGAACAGTCATTAAGCACATCAATCACAAACGATAAATACTCAAATCATTGAATTTAGCATGACAGCATTTCTTTACCTTTGCTTAGACATCCACAGGTAAAGTCCAACACAAATATTCTTCTTTTATATTTGAGGCTTTATTTTATTTTTACTTCAGTGTCCACAGAT
Organism: Pachyuromys duprasi; assembly: GCA_028658305.1. Taxonomy (NCBI): domain Eukaryota; kingdom Metazoa; phylum Chordata; class Mammalia; order Rodentia; family Muridae; genus Pachyuromys; species Pachyuromys duprasi. Next base: position 59,112,986 of record CM053748.1, read on the forward strand.
GTCTATGTGTGGGTATGTGCAGATGAGTGCAATACCCACAGGGGCCAGAAGAGGGCAGAGGATTCCCTGAAGCTGGAGTTACAGGTGACTGCAAACTTCCTATTGTAGGTTTATGGCAACCTAACTCAGGTCCTCTGCAAGAGCAGCAAAGCACTCTTAGCTACTGAACCATCTCTCCAGCCCCCAAAACAAATTTCTTTAAATACCTAATGGAATTCTTCGTCACAGGAAAGCTCATTAAACTTTGAAGAGCAGACAACTGAGTTTACAAAAGAACAGCCCAACTAATAAACCGCATTATTCGTCTCCTACAATAAACTTCCGATCATTATAGTTTCATGAAATACAATAAAAACAGTCATTAATTATTCATGATGTTTCTACCAAACAAGATTAAAAAAAAAGTGGGAAAAGCAGAAATGTCAATATCCAAAACAGTTAGGTCAAACAAAATAAACCTCAGAGAAACTTCAACTGTTGGGGATCAAGAATCCTGCTACACCTGAACACTGCAGTCAGTTTAGTTTCTAGAATAGATCTAGAGAGCTGTGAGATGCCCGATTTCTTACAGGCTGCTGGAATGCTCTTGCCTGTTGCTGATGAACCTCAGACAGTCAGTACTGGGTTACCTGCTCTCCACCCGCTTCCTCCACACACACTGACTCAGCTCCAAACACTCTCAAGAAACCTGCCCAAGACAGGGCCTTTTAAAAGTTAGTTTAACTGATGATGACTTCTTTTCGATCTTATATCACCATGGTTTAGAGATTGTAACACCAAGAATTTAATTTTTCTTTTTTTTTTTATTTTGTGGGTATGGCTCATTCTTGTAACATCATATTTATTTGGGGGGTGGGGTCATTCATACAGAGATCAGATGACAATCATGTGAGACCTGGGCATCAAACTCAGGTTGTCGGATTGGTGGCTAGCTTCTTTACCTGCTAAACTCTCTCGCTGTAAATTGCCTTAGAAATGCCAGGTGTCCACATGGGGTTTTCATGTACATTATCTTGGTTAATTCTCTCCCCTCTCTCTCTTCACTTAGCTGCTGTACCCTTTGTCCCAATCTCCCCCTTCTACTTTCTGCCGCCTCCACCTTCTTCAAAGCTGTTCTTTTCTTCCCAGCCTCATGAGCCTCTAACTTCCCGGTCTTAGTCACATCTATATCCTCTGTATAGATATGTTAGCAGAGGCCAGGATCCACATATGAGAAAGAATATATATTGTCCATCTTTCAAACTGAAGTTACCTTACTTAATATAATCTTTTCCAGCTTTAAAAAAACAAAAGGGTGTGGTGGTGCTTGGGGGCAAGCCTTTAATCCCAGCACTCAGGAGGGAGAGGCAAGTGGATCTCTGAGTTTGAGGCCAGCCTGGTCTATACAGTGAGTTCCAGGACAGCCAGGGCTACACAGAGAAACCCTCCATCTCAAAAAACAACAAAAAAGAATCTTCCCATTTCATCTGTTATCCTGCAAATTTTATAATTTCATTTTCTTTACAAGTAAATAAAATTAAAACATCAGATATACAGATCACATTTTCATTATCACTCTGCCTATTGATAGATATCTAGGTTTGTTCCATTTTTCTTGCTATTCTGAAAAGAGCAGAAATGAACATGGATGATCCAGTGTCTCTAAAGTAGGGTGTAGAGTCTTGGGGTATATGTCCAGGAATGGTAGAGCTGCATCTCATGCTATTTTCATTTTCACTTTTATGAGAAGCCTCCATACTGATTTCCAAAGTCATACACTAGTTTATACTCCCAACAACCTTGGATGAGGCAAGTTTTATTCTGTATGTTTATATTTTGCACATGTATATTCCAATGTGCACAGACAAGGACACTGAGCTGCCTGCTTCATCACTCTCTCTCTCACTGATGGCCAGCAAGCCCCAGTGACTCTCCTGTCTCCGCTCCCCGCTCAGCCCTGGTGTTACTGGTGTGTATACCAGCACACCTGGATTTTCATGTGGGTGCCAGGGATTCAAACTCAGATCCTCAGGCTTGTGTGGCAAGCGCCTTTGCCCACCCAGCCCTCTCTCCAGCCCCGTTTTAAACAGGCAAACTCACTCCATGTAAAGATCCAGATGTAATGATGATGTGCTAACCTCACCGAGGTCTACCTCCCCTTGAGATCGCACCACAAGGGCTCAGTCACAGATGGCCGTGATGCTGTCATCAGTGTGGTCGCAGAACCTGAGTGCATGTGCCACAGTCAGCACACGCTGGATGTATTACATGGCAGGAATTTCTCCTTTATGCATCTGGTAACATCAGAAAAGTAGAGAGAGCAGTTCCTTAGCCACAGCTGCACTGCTAGGCAGCTTACTTTCATAGTACTTTAAATACTGTTGTGGGGTTGGGGGGATGGCTCAGTCGGTACAGCACTTGCGGCTCAAGCATGAAGATGTAAGTTCAACTCCCAGAACCAACATAAAGAGCTGGGCATGCACCAGGAACGCCAACACTAGAGGTGGAGATAAGAGACTTCTAAGAACTTGCCTGGCTATCCAGTCTAGCCAACTGATGAACTCGGGGCCCAGTGAGAAGCTCCAGGCCTGTCTAAAGATAACAAAGTGACAAGAGAAAGAAGGGGGCACCGTGTGTTGACCTCTAGTCTTGACCTCTGGTCAAGCCTGGTCTCCTCCCCGCACAATACACACAAGTGCTATGAGAAGCAACTTTACATGTTTTCCCATGTTAGGTTTCCAGTCTGAGAATTAACAGCTCAAAGAATCAGAATGTTGTCGTGGCTCTTGATAAGTGTAACACAGTTGGTTCTGAAACACACAAACAAGTTCAGAAAAAATGTTCACTAAAATTGTTGAAAATTATGATGCATTTAATACCACAAATTAGGCCTTAACTTGGCTCAGCTATTGATGCGCACTTTCTCTTTTGTGCTGCAGCCCAGGAATAATCTGAAATGCTTGCCTTCTTCTGGATAGGGACCTTTCTAATATTTCTATCCTTGCATGCACACATGCATGTTCATGTGTGTGCATGCTCACATGCAGAAATGAGCATGTGTGCGCACACATATAGAAAGGACAGAGATCAACCAGTCATTCCTCAGGCACAACTTTTTTTTTTCCTTTTTGCAACAGGTCTCCCAGTAGCCTAAAGTTCATCAAATAGGCTAGGGTGGTCAGTGAACCCAAGGATTCGGCTCTCTCTCCCTCCCCAGGGCTGGCATCACAAGCACTTACCACTTGTCTGGTTTTTGTTTGTTTTGTTTTGTTTTTTTAATATGGGTTTTGGGATCAAACACAGGTACCCATGTTTGCTCAGCAAGGAAGTTTTGTGTCCCCAGCCTCACTTCTGAGATTCTCAAATAAACCTGGGACAATGCCTTCCTTAACAAAACAATGTGATTCCTGTCATTCTTGAATACCCCTCAAGACAGAAACCTTGAAAACGGGAATTCAAGTCGCACCAATTGGCCAGTGATCTCTCTACTAAATGGACTTACAATAGACCAGAGCCTCCCAGCTATATTACTTACACGTGTGTTGATAAATATCTTTGGAGCTTTTCATGCTGGAAGAATTAGTGAGTTATTTTGCAGAGGCCAACCTGATTTATGGGCCAATAAATAACAGGCTAAATAAGTCATAGTCAGAGATCAGCCTGCAAAGAGAAACCCGACACCTGTGAGGCTTCTAGGCCATAATGAAACTGAAGGCTGTCACCAAATGCTGTTATCTGTCTGGGTGGGAAAGTGCTCAGCAGAGTAGTGATAGCCCACAAAGCAGAAAATTGCATCAAAGCTAACGGAAGCTCTGAGTGGATAGCAGATTGTGGACAATAACTGAGTGATAAAATAAAACTTTCCCAGGAACCCAAGTCTTCAGCACGTCACCCAGAAAGTGCTCTGGGCTTTTGCATCCGGTATCTTTACCTTCCCAAATCTCTGGGTGTTTGGCTTGGGCATTAGGTACATTCAGATGTATGAGCAATCTGGGAACCTGAGAACAAGATTTCAAGATGGAATCTGGCTTGTGTGTCCAGTGAAGGATTTTACAAATATTTATAAATGACTTCCAGAGTAAGCATTCCTTCATTGTTCTCCATACCCATGGTTTACACACTGCAGTTAAATTCCAAGAATACCTACAGAGATACTTCAGATTAGAGAGCAGGATTTCTAAACGATAAGCCCGGATGCATGTGACCAGCTGTGTGCTCACCTCTTCCTTCCTTTCTACTTGGCTGGGCCATGGGTGATAAGAAATGAAAAGTCACATATCTTAAGAATGTCTCCATTCAAGCATCATTAATGCAGAGAATGCAAATGCTAACAGAGATGAACCTGTGACCACCTTTCGTAAATAACTGAGAAGAAGGTTTTCTTTTTGTCTTACACTGGCCATCAGGGGACAGAAAGTGAGAGACAATGCTTAGGGAGGGACATGGGCAGAGTAAGAGGCATGAGTCGGAAGCTTAGACTAGCCACAGCACAGGAGGTGTCACTCTACAGGCCTCCGTTCCTTCAACTATTTTGCAGTGTTGGGAAAAGGCACCAAGTTTGGGGGAAAGCACTGTGAAATAGTTCCTAGACCCTAGCATCATTTGATATGAGCACCCAGTGCCTATAACTGTGTGCCTCAGAATATACCCCAACACACAGTAGGTGAACAGTGAACAATTTTGACTGAGTGATTGACTATAAAGGATTTTCCACTGAGATTTCCACCTCACCTTTTTCTTTTTCTTCTTTTCATGTATATGTTTGCATGTTATGCATGCATGTGGGTGTATGTGTACAGGAACACATGTGTATGAAGGTGCATGCATGTGTGTGTACATGTGGAAGCCTGGGGTCAGTATTGGAAATCTCCCTTGATCAATGTTCTGCTTTAATCTTTGAGGTAAGATCTTTCAGTAAAGCCCAGAGTCTGTGGATACAGCTGGCTTTACCACTTGGCACGCTATGGGGATCTCCTGACTTCCAAGACTGGAATTGAAAGAAGATGCCATGCCTACCGATCATTTAAGCAGGCCCTAGGGACTCAAGCTACTGTCTCCTGCTTGTTTTTAACTGCCAAGCCATCTCTGTAGCCCTCTCCTCAGCTTTTTGAGACACGGTCTCAAGTAACGGAAACGGGTTTAAACTCACTATGTAGCTCAGGAGGACTCTTGGTCCTCCCACCCTCCTGCGTGCTGGGGCTGCAGGCATGCACCACCACACGGGTTTGTGTGGTGCTAGTGATGGAACCCAGGCTTTCCTCCATGCCAGACAAGCTCTCTGCTAACTGAGCAAAATGACCAGCCTCCACACTAGGAGAATGCTTCCTTGTATCTTCAAAGTAGGACTTAATTCAACATGGGGCTGACAGACAATTTTCAGAATTGTCTGAAAGTTGTCTGACTCTGAGGCGAAGCGTCTGCACACCTGGATTCAGCAGCAGTGCACACGACTATAGGGTCATACACAATGTTACACGTAGAATCCACAGGACTAGAGAACACAAGCAAAAGCCTGACCACAAATATAAGCAATTTTGGATTCACACATGTATTATTTTCTTGATGCAGCCCAACTCTACTCCTGGCTGATAAGACAATAACTATCACAACATTTGGGATGAGTCAGGATTAGCCCAGGATTCTGATTGCACCACTAATTACTTCTTCACTTGAGTAGGGTGTAAGCAGCAGGTGATAAGAGTAGAGGGAAGAGACTTCAGATGACACAGACTCCCTAATACACCACCCAGGAGCTGTGAGCACACTTACTCTCAGGACATCTGAGATCATGAAGTATCTGAAAGGACTCTCATCCTGTAAAATCCCAGAGTCATTTAGTTTTTCTGTTTCATCCATCTACTTCGCAGTCGCATCACTACAGACACTCCGTTCTGTGTCTGGGATAAAGGACACAGTGAACCTAATAGGTACACAAGATAGTGGAGTGCTGAGACATGGAGCTGACATCACAGAAATGGAGACAGACAGGGCTTACAGAGCAGGAAGACGGCCAGCCTTGCAGGATCACTGCGGCCCATACCTAATACCCTTTGTTCCTTCTAAGGCAGCAAGGGGACAGTCAGAGAGGGGGTGAGAGAGCGGGCGAGAGGCAGGATGGCGTGGAAGAACTGAAAAAGCACATGCAATGAGGTCACGTGGCACTTCCCTACAACAGCTTGTTCCACTGTGCCAAGTCGATGGCTCCGTCAATAAAACGCTTGCCCAGACAGCATGAGGACCTGAGTTGGATCTAAGCCTGGCTTGAAGGCATGCCCTTGCAATGGCAGTGTTAGGGAGGTGGAGACAGGCAGATCAGGAGTCCCTGGCCAGCCGGCTTTGTCAAGTCAGTGAGCTCCAAGCGAGTGAGACCGTCTCAAACACACGGCAGGAGCTGGAAAGATGCTCGACAGTTAAAACCTCTTGCGGCTCTTGCAGAGACCCATTTTTATTCTCCTCACGTATGTAGAGAGCAGCTCCCTAAACTTCTGGTTCTATAGAATCTAACATTCTCCTTGCATCAGAAGGTTCCTGCACTCGTATGCATATAACTCCCCCCCACACACATACACAGACATAATTTTAAAATAAAAATGAATCTCAAAAATTTTCTAATGAAACAAGATCGATGGCACCTGAGGAATAGCTGTGGCCTGTCCTCCACATGAGCAAGCACACACGCATATGTGTACTGCACACATGTACACCCACGCCCACACATACTCACACAAATGAATTGTTAACAGTGGTAGCTCCTTGATTCCCAAACCTATCCTAGGGTGGATGATACGGGTTGGAGTTTACCAAACCTATGAGGTTACTAGAAACAATGCTAACATAGCTTTAGTTGTAATATCAAACGAAATGTAAAAATAAATGTAAAATCAGTATCACTACATTTTTTTACAAAACATTGTGTAGCATTATTTACTAAATAAGTAAAGGAAGGAAGGAAAGAAGGAACAAAGGAACAAAGGAAGGAAGGAACGGAGTACTAGGTAAAACATCATGATACCTCAGAAGCACAGAGTAATTGTGAGGCAAGCTTGCTGAAAATTAAACAAAGGAATAAATCTTTAATTGGCACCACTTTTGTAAGAATAGACTTAGGGGTTGGAAAGATGTCTTAGTGATTAAGAGCAAATACTCCTCTGGTAGAGGGTCCGAGTTAAGTTTCCAGCCCTCATGGCAGGCAGCTAGAATTATAGTCATCTACAGCTTCAGCTCCAAGGGGCCTAACAACCTCCTCTGGCCTCCTTGGGCACTTTCTTAGTGTCCACATATCCATCCTCTCTCTCTCTCTCACACACACACACATAATCTTAAAAACAAATCTTTTAGAAAAAAAGATTTTAGAAAGTGACTAACATTCTTTTTGTCAGTTACATGTCACATAATATGCTTTTATGGCCTTGGGGGCCTGAGAGAAGTTCCAGACAGAGTCATTGAATGAGAACCCAACAGAAATGAATCCTGGGAGCAGCCCCAGGCAGTAAAAGCTCTGCTTCTGTATTGGCCTCCGGTGTGGGCTCTGGATTCAGGCCTGAAGGTACATAGAGGTCATTCACTTAGAAGATGTGACTTTGAGAAGTAATTTAAACTCCCAAGTCTTCGTTAAAAGGTGCTGTGTAAGAATACTCACCTGCGCTGGGATGCAGCCTTAGCATGTGTGAAAACCCTGGGTTCCACCCCAGCACCACAGGACCCAGGCGTGGCGGTGCTCACCTGCATCCCCAGCACTCAGGAGATGGAGGCAAGAGGAGCAGAAGTTTAAGGCCAGTCTGGACTACCTGAGACCTTATCTTTAAAAACCAACACCTACCTCATGAGTTTATTTTGAGAACTAAATAACCTCCTCATGTGTAGAGTTAAGCACAATGTGTGTTTGAAACAATGTCTGGACTATTTCCTGACTCTTAGTATTTTGTCTGGTTTTCTTGTCAGACTTGCAGATGACATTTCACTTAAGCAGATTTGCCCATAGTTTAAATGTATTGAGAAGCTGGAGAAACAGCTCAGGGTTTAAGCATATCCTGCTCTTACAGAGGCCAGGAGTTCCCTCCCACAGTTACTCTGAGCTGCTCAGAGCCCCCTTTAATTCCTGTTCCAAGGGATACAACGCCCTCTTCTGGCCTGTGCAGGCACCGGCATACACGTAGTACACAAACAGATAAGCAGGCAAATGCACACACACATAAATAAAAGCAGGTCATTAAAAGGAAAAGAACAGCACTTTAAAGCACACCACTGTTCTGGAATGCGGTGGCTGTAAGGTGCTGGCCCAGTGCTCCCGCTGGGATCTGTGTAACCTGAGTGGCTAATGGAGCCGTTGTGATTTCTTCACTCAGCACTTCAGACACAGACATCCACACCTGTTTGCATGCTTACTCATATTAGTAGAAAAGAAAATACCAACCTGGACTCAAATTCCAGTTTGAGCCACAGGTGGTATTGAGTGCCAACCTCTGACAACGGGGCATGAAAGAAATCAATGTTCTTTCCAGGAGTAGAAATATTACTGCAGTGTGTCTATTCCAAATATTTACTTTTTTGGCTGAAATACTAATGGGCACAGGGCTTCTGTTTAAACACTGCTTTGAGTAGAACTCATTGAAATGACATAGAAGCTTTGCATAAGAACATTATGATTCTACTTGTGACATATCACACCATCCAGTGCAAGGAGAAGCTCACAGACACTGAGTACTCATAGCTGTTTCCACATAGCCAGTCCCCAAACAAACCTATGCACAGCTTTGCATAAAGCTTAAAAGCTATGCTTCCAAAAGACAGGCAAATGAACAACAGTGAGAGTTTGGTATTAAATAAGTTGGAGAAAATGAAACAATTAAAATATTTTTTAAATTTTGTATTTAATTTTAAATATTTGTTTTAGTGTGTGTGAGAGAGGGAGGGAAAAGGAGAGGGAAGGAGGGAGAGACAGAGAGAAAAAGAGAGAGAGTGAGAGAGAGAGAGTGCTGGACCCCCTGGAGCTAGAATTATAGGTGAATTTTTGCTGCCCACTGTAGGTTCTAGAAACTAAACTTGGTCCTCTGGAAAAGCAACAAATGTTCTTAGTGACTCAACCATCTCTCTAGCCTCCATTTAAAAGCTCTTAAACCTACAGTGAAAGCAATAAATCTTTTCCACTGGTAGGCATGAGCATAATTGTAATTATTTATAATTACAATTTTCTAGATGGTATTTAGTCTAATGATGCCAAAGATGATTAGGTTGCATTTTAGTCTTTCTTAGTTTGGTTCTCTATGTGTGTGTGTGTGTGTGTGTGTGTGTGTGTGCGAGGGGGGGAATGTGTATGTGTTTGTGTATGTGTCTGTGTGTGTGTGTAATAGGGAAAGGAAGGGAGTGTGTGTGTGTAACTACACACTTGTCCATGTCAGAAATCAATGCTTAGTGTCTTCTTTGATAGCTCTCTAGGTCAGTTTTTGAGACAGGGTCACACTAATCCCAGGGCTCACCACTTCAAACTGGCTGGCCTGGGGTCCCCACAGATCCTCCTCGTCCACCTCCTTAACCCTGGGCATACAGCTTCATGCCGCCATACCCAGCATCCCACACGGGCACCAGGGATCAAATTGCAGACAGCAATTTACTAATCAGCCATCTCCCTGCCCCTTTTAATTCTTCAACTCAAAATATTCACACATACTTCAAAACCTGGCTCCAATAATTTTGATTTTTCTCTGAGGAGTGAGTGAATCAACACAAGCATATGGAAATGAGGCTGAGGTGGCTGTCTTCCCGACTGGGAGGCCCGATAGGTCATCTGGAAACCGTTTGATCGCGCTGCCATTTCTGCTGAACGCTCGGAGTCAAGTGCAGATACAGAATGCCTTTTCTTCGGAACTTCTAGAAAGGAGATTGTATCGATAGAAATTCGGCTGCAGCTGCTGAAAGCCAGCATTAATCCTGATCCTGGGACATCACATGAAACATTTGACAGGAATCCAAATTCTCCTGTAGCCCCCCACTCTCTTTCATAATTTTCACTGTGAAGGGAGGGTTTGATCTTTTTACAATGCAAAGGGTGAACCAAAGTGGAGTCCTCCCTTTGGTTTCTTATTAATGGATAAACTCAGGTTCTGTAGTGAGCATTCTAGAATGCACTGTACTCTTTAGAAGCTCTGAGGTGGACAACGCTGGAGAAAGATGTCAGGAACAGTGTTGCCAAGTTAACACTTAAAGACCAGGTACCATAGGAACAAAGATGGCTTCAGCGGCCCTTGGATCAGGCTGCAGTGCTTGAGGTCATTGTTTGTGACCACTGAAGGACCAAGTAGAAAAACTATGACACGGTGCCCATCACCTATGCAGAATATGAGCAGCAATGACAACAGCCTTCTGAGCTGTCCCTTCAGGAGGCCATGTACAGACAGACAGATTCTCTCTATGGCTGAGCTTCTACACACCTGCCGTGGCCCCATCTGGCTTGCCCACCACCCTCCAAAGTGAAACCCCAGCTCAGGCAAGCCTTCTTAAACGAGCATCTGTGCAGCAGCCACAGGCCCATTCTGCAGACTGATGCTTAGGGTCTCAGACCTCAGAAGTTTATACAACTGGCCCAAATATCTTAGAACTCAGACTGACTGACCACAAGGACAATTCCCCTATAATGACTATGTCCATAAAACACCCTGGGGAGGGGTCTGGAAGTAATTTTTCTCTTTGTATTAACCATTGAAAGTTCACCACACAAAAAAAAAATCCCCACAGTATTTGCTAATTGCTTTGTCTCCAGGTGCAGATTCCCTCCATACTGACAGTGGTGTTTGTAGGGCACTGCACAGCCTTTCACTTTTGTAGTGCTGTCTTGTCAACAGCTCTCAGACACAGCAATCACATATACACACACAGGCACACATACAAGTACACACATGCACATATATGTACACTATCCACAAAGTCATGAATGTGCATACATATGCACACACATGCACAAATGCACACACATGTCCACTCATGCATCTATACATATCCACAAACATTTATACATATACACAAGCACACAAATTCACACACACAAACATATATACATGTGTACACATATATATAAGTACACACAGACTACACATGCATATACACAGATTAGCACATCCACACTCACATATGCTTATGAGCACACACACCTACATCTATATAAAAGAATATACATGTACATATACATTTTTACTTAGACATACATACACATGTACAACCATATGTACACACACATACGTAAGCATATGAACAAACATGTTCACACATACACACACACTGAATTGTCCAGATATAGTTTCTTTCTCCACTCAAAACTGGTATTTTTGCTACTGATCAGCTGAAATCCAAACTAATTTGTCTTCTGCCAGAGCAGCAAAGACATATGTCTAGGAAGAGAAACCTGGAGTCCAAACCTGGCCCTCACTGGAAAGACTGTGAGACTATCGATCTTGACTGAAGAAGGTCCAGATATGGCGCCATGGATGGCTTGTTTAAAGCAGATGACTAAGGAGGGCAAGGTGTGTGCAGCTCTGCAGAGAACGGAAGCGTTGGGAGTCTTCTAATGAAGTGCGTCCAGGCTTACAAATGCTCCTGGGGCAGATGTGGGCAGTTTACAGAGTGTGCGCCTAGCATGCACGAAGCCCTGGACTCCATCTCCAGCACTAGATAAAGCAGAGGATGACGGCAGACGCTACACTGCGGGGGGCAGGCAGGAGGAACGGGAGTTAATTGGTAACCCAGCACTGGGCTTAGGGGTGGAGCCAAGATGTCCAAGTGTTTAAGGTCATTCTGGCTACATGGTTTGAGGCCAGCCTTGGCTATGTAAGATCCTATCTTTCAAAAAAGCATCTGGTGTTGAGAGAGTTGCCAAAGGGAGGCTGCAGCTGTCCTGGAAACATCAGGTGGATCCCACATACAACCTTCCTTCCCAGTTAAAACAGCCACAAAGCATGCTGTTGAGCACTGACAAGGCGGGGCTCTGTGCCATTCCTGAGCTCCACACAGTGATGGAAAGGGGCCAGGTACCCAACACAAGGCAGACAGGGAGGAGGCAGGAGGGAAAGGAGCGAACCTTGTGTTAGTCTGGTTGAACTAATGAAGACTTCCAGTAGTCCTACAAATCTGAGGCAGTGATGTGAACCAAGATGTCCTAAGTGTCCACTGAAACTGCCTCAGCCAAGGAATCAATGCTCAGCTGCAGCCTTGCCTATAGCTCTCTCCCCATCTCTTCCTTACCCCCATGCCCCCTTCATTCTCTTCTCCTCTCTCCCTCTCCCCTGTCTCCCCTTTTCCCTCTCCCCCCTTCTGATCTCCCCCCCTCTCCCCTCTCTCCTCTCTCTCTTCTCTCCCTCCCCCTACCCCGCGTGTGTTCTGGCATTTGCAGATAAGAATGGGTATTCATAGAAGGCAAAAGAGGGCACTGGATTACCTCCAGCTAGAGCAACATGTAAATGTGAGACACTGATGTGGCTGCCAGAATCCAAATTTGGGTCCCACCCTTGGCTGAGCCATCTCTCTAGCTCCAGGTCTGAAACTTTGATGTGGGTTCTGGCTAACAAACCCAGGTCCTCATAGTTGCAAGCATTGTACTGATTGTGCCATCATTCCAGCCTACAGATGACTAGCCCTAATGTCAGGAAGATGACTATTCCGTACAAAATAAAAAACACAGCTACTGTGACTTTCTGTGATACTTCAATTCACACTAAGTGTAGATGATTGCTTTTTTTCTAAGTGGCCTTTTAATAGAATTTTCCCAAATATTCTGATTCTCATAATTGACCCACCCAGGGTTTTAAATAGCTCTGTACAACAAACATAAAAACAGACTGTAGATTACGCTGTTACTTTTAAGGTACACACATCTCCTGGTGTTACTGAAAACAGTGTTTGGTCTGGCAGGGAAGTGGAGACCTAGGTCCTCTCTCTTTTGTCTTTCCCACCAGAGGCTGATGAACTCTGCCCTCTTCATCCCTGCAGGTGTTAGAGGGGTCAGAGAGGTGGGCTGTGACCCCCTCTTGAAGCTGGGAGATTCTCAGAGCTCTCAAGGCATCTTCTGCTGTGATCAGCCAGCCCCTGTGATTGCTTCCCTTCTCTGCAGGGCACCGTTTTCCTTTCTATTGTAGTGACTCAAGAAGAACAGGACTTAGCTCCCACCCCCACCCCCCACCTGACTGTCAGCACTTCTGAACACCAGGGTCCAGGTGCACCCCGGCTCCTGTTTCAATACACCTGGCGTCTTCATTTCTTCATCTTCTCTCAGCAGCTCCTTCCATCTTCACCCACTGAGGTCCCATGCAAGTGTTTAACCCTTTGTCCTTTAAAATCTCACAAATATGCAGACAAGATGGCTCAGCAGGCAAAGACATTTGCTGCGAAGCCTAAATTCATTCCCTGCAACTGACTCCCCAAAGTTGTTCTATGCTCGCCACATCACCATGTCATATATGTTCTCTCTCTCTCTCACACACACACACACATCTGGAGAAGCTAAGATGGGTGCCATCTGGTGATAAAGACTAAATCTCCCAAATCATTTCATGAGCTTTGCATGAGGGTACTGAACATTTTCTTGTGATTAAATATGAACTTGGGGAGGGCACTACTTCTGTAAGTAAAGGCAATGCAAGAAGAAAAGTGGCACACAGTATTATGTAATTTAACTTTTTTCCATCATGTTTCTCTACTTTGAGACAGCTCCCAAATTTAGGCAGGTCTCAGTAGATACCAGAGACAGGTTTCTGTATCTACAGTAAAAAAAAAAAAAAAAAAAAGTTTTGTAAGCTGAACTTTTCATACCTCTGCATTTAAAACCAATCTTTGACACTGTGTAGGGGGCTTCAGACGATATTAAAAGTTAAAGATAAAATGCAAAGGAAAAACACTCTTTAATAAAATGAGACTAGTTTAAATACTGATTTTGAAATAGTTCATATCTATCAGGTAATTCTCACCAGAAACTGTATTGTGGAGTTATTATCATTATCGTCAGGGCCCCTCTGGGCAGAGAGTGGAAAGCAGAGTTAGGACCCCCTGCACCACGCACCTCTCTCTGCTTCCTGACTGGTGATGTAGTGGCCCCGACCATTGCCCCTCGCCACCAAGTCCTCCTGGAGTAAAGCCTTAAGCTGCATCACTGGGGGGTTTGTTTGTATTCGTCACAATGAGAAAAGTAGCTGATACACATCTGATCACGGCTAAAATCAATCCTTATGCCCAAATAACCTTTAGACACAAAGGAACCTTTCTTCTTCGCATGTCGCTCGGGTGTTCACAACAGTGATGGAAAAATCATGGGAAGCAAGGCAGTAAGCAGCACCCCTCCATGACTGTAATGGCTTCTGCCTCCAGGTTCCTGCCCTGTTTGAGTTCCTGTCCTGACTTCCCTTGGTGACCTACTAAGGATTTGGAAGAAAGAGCCAAATAAAGCCTTTCCTCCCCAACTTGCTTTCGGTCACTGTGTTTCCTCATAGTAAAAGTAACTCAACTAACACACATGCTCAAATGCTCAAATTCTTTTTGACACCAAAGGAAATTTTCTCTCTCTCTCCTTTTTTTTTTTTTGGTCAGTATTTTTGGTAATAAAATATTTTGCTATTATTTGGGAATACCTGTAAACAAGTAGAAAAAGCACAAGATGTGAGCTTTCAGCAACTCCCAGCATGGGTAGCTCTTGGAGGAGTGGCTGCTGAACTACCAGAAACTCTCACTGATATGGGAAACTGCTTTCTGCCACCGGCTCTTGCTTCTCCTCAACTTTAGCATGAAGACTCGGGGCTCAGGGTAGAAAAGGTAGTTCAGTGATGAAATGCTTGGCATGCAAACAAGAGAAGCAGAGTTCTGATCTCTAGCACCCATGTAAACACAAGCCACTTTTAACTCTAGCCTCAGAAGGCAGATGGAAGAAGGTTGGCCCATGCTGGCTAGTTAGACTAACCTAATTGGTAGCATTTGTGTTTGATCAACATACTAATGACTAAGGAAGGCTCCAATATCAACTTCAGGCCTCTACATACATGTGTGAGCATGGATACACATGCACACCACACTCACAGACATTTGAAAAGATCTGGACCTTACAGGTCCTTGGGCAGAAGCAATTATTTTGTACTAAGAATATGTAAAAGAACTTTATGTCAGAGTTACAGGAAATCAACAAAGTATCTAAATGAGATTTTACAGATTTTACAGGGGATATAGATTCTTCCTATGATGGAAATACTAGATCCAGACAAATATAACTGAATTTTGAAGCAGTCCAACATTTGGAGCATTCTCAACAGTGAGACTCTTCTTTTGGTAATAAAAATAAATAAATAAATTATTTTATGCTGAGAATGTTCTGGGTAAGGAAATACAGATGATTGTCCTATGAGGTAGTCATTTCCTTCAATGATATGACCTGGGTTTTAAACATCCTGTCTACAGGATTTATGCATATGTTGAGCTCTCAGACTGCCGCCCATCCCCCTTCCTCTCTTATGGGCCACATTGATTTCAGTGACAGAGACTGAACTATGTAATTGACCTCCCTACACCTCATCCAGAGCTCACGAAGTTTGACACAATTCTCTTTTAAAAGAAGTTCTAACACTTGAAAGCAAGGAACTCTCACATGTTGTATAGCACCGTTTGTGTGTGCGCACGTGCACACACACGTGTACATGGATGCAGAGCTCGGAGGACAGCCTCTGCCCTCATTTCTCAGATGCCATCTACTTGCTTTTTGAGACCAGTCCTCTCCTCAACCTGAAGCTCACCAAGCGTGCTAGGTGACTTGGCCAGTGAGTCTTGGGTATCCTCCTGTCTCTGTCTCTCCAGTACTGGCATCACAAGTATGTCCCCGCTTGTAGATTTTTAACATGGCTCCTAAGGCTAGGACGGGGGGCCTCGTGCATGCATTGCGAGCACTGTACTGACGGAGCCATTACTCCATCTGCGCAGCACAGTCTTCATTCACTGGCCCAAGCACCTGGCCACTGTGCGAAATCCCTTTTCCTCTGGGCTTGTGCATTGCAAGTTCTGGCAATACATCCTGCCGGGCAGCTCCTGGAGCTCTGCAGAGAGGTCCCATCACAAAGTATGGAAGAGGAAGCTCACTGACATGTTCAAAACATCTAGGGCCTCTTGGGCCAACACAGGCCAAGCTGAACATCTCCCGATTAAACACATACCCAAACAATCTTTGAAGATTAGAAATTAAAAGGGCTTATCTGTTCAGCCCGAGCTTGCCCATAGTCTCCAGGCTAACATTCCAAACTCCATCACCTAAGCCTCGGGTAATATCATCTTGCATTATTTTATAATCTCAACCATTAGTTTCTGAATACATTCCAATGCATCCATCAAGCGCGGGAGCTGATCCTTGCTGAACTCGCTTACTCTCAGAGTAATTGGACTGATGCAATGGAGAGGACAGGGAAACCCCCCTTCAGCCCATTAATGCCGGCTCTGGTAACGCTGCCTTTCCAGGAGACGGTCCTATTAAAAGTTCTGTTAAAACCCCTTCTGATACTGAGGATTTAGAACTGTGCCAGACTTCATTTGTTTAAAATATACTTTTAGAACATATTTAACATCTAGTTTGGGCTAAAACTTTGGGTAGGGGGTGTGGGCACAGGTATGTATAAAGATGCACCCTGTGCATGAGAACAGAGATGAATGTCTGATACCCTGCTCTATCACTATCTGCCAATGTCTCTCGCTGGCCTGGAACTCACCACTTTAGCTAGATTTCCTGGCCAGTGGGCCCTAAGGATGTATGAGCCTTCACATGACCAGGGCTACGATTACAGGGCAATCACCTTTTCCCCCTGGGTTCTGGGGATCGACAGCAGCAGTAGGGGAAGAACTTCCACGTTCCACCACCCCCTTCTGCATGCCTGTGCTCTAGAGATGTATGGTCCAGCCTTGGCCTTAGCGGGCCCATCAGCAGTGAGCTCTCTCAGGGCTGCATACTTAGTCACTTCAGTGTAGACAGACACTGGTCTGTTCACAGGGATAAAACATAAAGTAAATTTAACATATTTTAAAGATTTTCATTAGGGCAATGTTGATGCATGAATATGTGTATAGGCATCTGCGTGTGTGAGTATGTGTGTGTGTGAGAGTGTGTGTATGTGCATGGGTACACAGTGTGTATTGAGGCCAGAGAAGGAATGTGGCTGTTGTTTCACTTTACATGCTGTCCATTTTGGATTTTCTGGGAAGGGTGGGTCACCTGGGGCTCTCTGATTAGGTTGGCCATGAGCCCCAGCGATGGCATATTTCCAACTCTGCAATGCTTTGATTGCAGGTATATAAGCACTCTGCCTTGCCTGGCTTTCTGTAGGTTTGAAAGATCAAACTCAGGTCCCTGTGCTTGCCATACAAGCACTTCACTGACTAAGCTATTTCCCCAGCCCAAAAGAAAAAGTTTTCACTAATCTCCCCACTCACTGAAGACCACAGAAAAGGCTGCATGTCCTTTTCCTCTTTCTGGTCTCTTCCAGTTTTCATCTTGATTTTTAACGTAAATGAATGCTGTCTCACTGGGTCAACCTGTCCTTGAAGGATGCTCTCACAGACTGTGCAATAGTACAGGGACACTCCCAAAGCAGGAAAGCTCGCAATCAGTGCAATCAGGGATACTTGCAAAGCCCTCCTTATGCTCACGTGAGGGCCATGCATTCGAGCTTCTTTTTATTAGAAACTCTCCCGAAGGCACTGAACAGCACGTCTCAGCATACTGTTGGCCACCTTTCACATTGCAGAGAACTGAAGGCCAGGTTCCAGGGAGCCAGGTCAGGATGTAATCATGTGCAGACACACGAGAGCCTATGTTCTGCAGCACAGAGCATCCTCTCCAGCAATCAGCTTCGTCATTACAAATCAAGTACTTCCTCGGATAACTTAGGGGCCTATCTTCTAGTTGAACATTTCCCTGGAATGCCACACAACAAATGGCCATGTAACAATGACTCCAAGGTGCCCAACTTTTCTTGTGTGTGTGTGTGTGTGTGTGTGTGTGTGTGTGTGTGTGTGTGTGTGAGAGAGAGAGAGAGAGAGAGAGAGAGAGAGACCTTGTCAGTGTCTATCAATCACCTAACACCCCTGGCCCTGACTGATGCCGGGCAGCCCCACAGCCCATTCTCAGGCTGCACAGTCCTAGCTGATGTCTAACTTCTGCTCCTGTCCTCCTGCATGGTTTACCAAC
The DNA here is from genome assembly GCA_028658305.1 of Pachyuromys duprasi. Taxonomy (NCBI): domain Eukaryota; kingdom Metazoa; phylum Chordata; class Mammalia; order Rodentia; family Muridae; genus Pachyuromys; species Pachyuromys duprasi. The sequence goes on from CM053748.1 coordinate 59,131,155, forward strand.
TGATATGTGACTTGAGCATCACTAAGGACAAGGTTTCTATTCAAGGGTTGATAGGAATTTTCAACATTTCCTTTGTGTTGTGATGTAGATGTGAAATACTCCTCCTCCATAGGCTCATGCATTTGAACACATTGTCTCCGGATGGCAGTGCTGTTTTGGAAGAATCTTTAGGGGGTGGGACTTTGCTAGACAGAGAAGGTCATTTGGATGGGCCTTAAGGTTTACAGCCTAGCTGCACTTCACGTCTACATGCAATGTGAGCAGCTGGCCCCTGCATCTGCCTTCACTCCTTCCCTGCCACAATGGACTGTGTCACCTCTTAAAATGTGAAGCAAATAAACCCTTCTTTCCTCAAGCATCATGGGACTGGAGAGATGGCTCAGGTGGTAAAAGGCTTGCTGGACAATTATGAAGACCTGAGTTTTATTCCCCAGAACACATGTAAAAACCCCAGGAGTGGTACAACATGCACTTAGAATTCCCCACTGAAGAAACGTCAGTGATAGCGTGATGGCAGCCCCACTAACTCCATGGAAACCTTCCTGTCTGGAACAGCGTTCCTCACATTCCCATGGGTGCCCTTCTCAGAGCATCAGGGATAAGAACAAGTGTAATTCTTTCACTGAATAACTTTAAGTATCAGTGTGGTTAGAAGGAGACTGACAGAAACCAAGAGCTAGACTATAAAGAGGAGCCCCTGATAGGCAATTCTACCCAAAGTGTCAGCCATAAACAAACCTATGAGCAACACCAACTGAACTAAGCAGATTCTCTCTCTCACCTTCTCTCTCTTTCCCTCTCTCCCTTTCTTCCCCCTCTCTATTTTCTTCTCTCCCCCCTCTATCTATCTCTCTGTGCAACAATAATTAAAGAGGTTATGATTTTATAGGAAGTGGTGGGCACAGGATAACTTGGAGGAGGAAGAGTGTATAGGAAATGATGTAAATACAATATTCATATATAAATTAAAATGTAAAATAAGTTTTAGTATGATTATACAATATTATATGTCTAACATCCACTTATAAGTAAGTATATACCATATGTGTCTTTCTGCTTCTAGGATACCTCACTCAGGATGATCTTTTCTAGTTCCCACCATTTTCATGCAAATTTCATGATTTCCTTGTTTTTAATTCCTAAGTAGTATTCCATTGTGTAAATATACTACAATTTCTGTATCCATTCCTCAGTTGAGGGACATCTAGGTTGTTTCCAGCTTCTGGCTATTACAAATAAAGCTGCTATGAACAAAGGAGCTAATCAAGAAGGCAGACCCTGGGTAAGATAATCAATCCTCATTCAGAAAGGCAAACGGGATGGACATTGGAAAAGAGAGAAAACAGGGAACAGGACTGGAGCCTACCACACTCTGAAACTCTCTACCCTTCAGGGTATCAAAGCAGAGGCTGAGACTCATAGCCAAATTTTGGGCAGAGTTCAGGGAATCTTATGAAAGAAGGGGGAGAAAGAAAGACCTGGAGGGCACAGGAGCGCCACAAGGAAAGAGAAAAAAAATTGGGGCACAGGGATCTTTCTGAGACTGACACTCCAACCAAGGACCATTCATGGAGATAACCTAGAACTCCTGCTCAGCTGTAGCCCATGGCAGCTCAGTGTCCAAGTGGGTTCCCTAGTAATGGGAACAGGGATAGTCTCTGACATGAACTCAGTGGCTGGCTCTTTGATCAATTCCCCTTGAGGGAGAGCAGCCTTACCAGGCCACAGAGGAAGACAGTGCAGCCATTCCTGATGAGACCTGATAGCTAGGGTTAGATGGAAGGGGAGGAGGACCTCCCTTATCAGTGGACTAGGGGAGGGGTATGGTAGAGAAGAGGGAGGGAGAGGATGACAGAGGGGCTACAGTTGGGATACAAAGTTGGATACGAAGTGAATAAACTGTAATTAATATTAAAAAATAAATAATTTTTAATGTAAATTATTTTTTAAAAATAGCAGTGAAATGAAGAACAACACTAAGTCCTTCAGTCTCCATTCTCATAATCAACATTAGTTCTTCATCCTCTGCCTCACTAACTCTCTTACCAAGATCATTTACTTCATAAAGTACCTGAGAAGCAACCGTTTTTCTGTCAGTCACTGTCAAGCTACGTAGCCAGTAAAAACATCTGTGGGCAACAGTTCAAGGCTGGCTAGAGAAACAGTTAAGTGTGTCTACACATTTTCAATGGACCTATGTTTATTTTTAACGCTTTACCTTGGGAGAAAGAAATTTTGTGTCCATAACAAGAAGCTAAAAACTGAAAATGTTAAAGTCTTCTTCTAAATGAAGAAACAAGAATGTGTCTTTTAGGAGCAGGGTATGTACACTAGATTATGTAAATGATGAAGAATTAAGCTTTATGAGGTGATTAAATTAAAAAACACCTCTGACTTCCAAACATCTATTTGGTACAAATTATACCCCCAACATACTGAGGGGTTTCATGCATTAGGTGATTTAAGACATCATGGTGCTGGAGAGATGGCTCAGTTGCTAAGTACTGTGCCGAGCAAGCATGAGGACCCGAGTTTGGTTCCCTAGAACCCAGGTTTAAAAAAAATAAAACAAAAAGCCAAGGTGTGGTTCCACGTGTACTTGGAATCCTGTGCTGAAGGAACAGTAACAGGAGGATCCTGGTGGTTCTCTGGCAGCCATTTAGCACACACATGTGGCGGGGGGGGGGGGGAGGCTTCAATCAGGATACTAGGGTCCCTGCCTTAGTGTAGTTAGCTCTTGATATGTGCATCTCGGCTCGTCAGAGTTCGCATTGAGCCACATCATGTTGACTGAATGCTCACTTACCCAATATGCAGATATTGCCACATTTTGTATACCTAGGCCCCTCTCTTCCCAAGAGGGAATTGCTCAGCAATTCACATTCTAGCTTCTGCTTTCTGTAGAAACTGAAGTGTTGTTAACATGGCTAAGATTTTTTAAATAACCAGACCCGTTGAGACCCAACTAGATATAAACATCTGTGGACAACAGTTCAAAGCTGGTTAGAGAAACAATTAAGTGGGTCTACATACTTTCAAGGATTTCTTTATTTTCCCCTCCAAGTTTTTGAAGGTGGGGACAGAGCTGGGGACTGAAACTTGGGTTTTCAGGCTTGTGTAGAAAACTCTTTGGCCAGGGGCCATTCACCTAGCCCTCCAGAAAATTCTTTATAAAAATGGCCAAAAGAGAAAGTTACACAATCTTGGCATGATCATGACATCACAAAGTGTTGATGGTGATCTGCTGAAAACTTCGAGATGACTCCTCTAATACAGACATGGCTCCCTTCTCAATTCAACACTGGCTTGTCAATATGTTGTTATAGTATTAATTTATACCTTTGTATTCTGCTCTTTATAGAGCTTATTTAGCCATGGACAGGTCTTTACATTCTTACGTTTAAAGTCTGTATCCATGTATATATTGAACATTGAGCATATACCCCAGAGTCTCCCTACCCCACCCCTTACTCCCTCTGTCCTTCTCCTCTGTCTTCATGGTCTCAAGAATATGTAATTCTGTGTTCCCGTATAACTTCCAGGAACCACAAATGGAAAAGAAGATATAATGTCTGTTCTTCTGAGACTGGCTTAACTCATTTCAGGTGACTTCTTGGGTTGCATCCATGTTTCCACAAAAGAATGACTTCTTCCTTAGTTTGTGTTCTAGTGCTATGAAGAGACACCAGGACCATGGCAACTCTTATAAAGGGAGACATTTAATTGGGACAGGCTTACAGATCAGAGCTTTAGTCCATTATCATTATGGCTGAAAGCTGCAACATGTAGGCAGACATGGTGATAGAGGAATAGTTAAAGTTCTGCATCTGGATTCACAGTCAGCAGGAAGAGAGAAGGACACTGAGCCTGGCGTGGTTTTTGAAATTTCAAAGGCCATCCCAGGTGACACACTTCCTTCAAGAAGGCCACCTCTTAATAAGTAGTGTTGCTCCCTGGTGACTAAACATTCAAATATGTGAGTCTGTGAGAGCCCATTCTTATTCAAACCACCACAACTCCCTTCTTCATGGCTGAAAGAAATCCCACAGTTCCTGACCTGTTCCTCTGGTTGGCTCCATTGTCTAGCTACTGTGAACAGTGCAGCAACAAATGTTGCTATGTGAGCACAGCATGGATTTTCTAATGTCTTCAGTACTCCCCACATTAGGCCTCCCACACTTCTACCCCATGCATGCTATCTACAGTGCCCATTGCTTACGTCCCACCTAAGAAAAGAATCATTTCTAGAGTGTTCTAGCATTCTCATGCTATTTGGCCAAATCAGAAATCAATTTCTCCCTTCTATTTTCACTCATACAATTTCCTCTTTACTTATTCTGACCAAAAGTGAAGACTCAATACCTAAATATTCTCCTATAATTATTACATTAAAAAAATAAAACAAGAACACAATATAGAAAGAAAAAAATAAGAACCCTCATAGAAGAAAAAAGTCCTGTACTTTGAGAAGCAAAGTATTTTTTGTTCTAGAGAAAACCTTGGCTTAGCCCTCTTTTGTGTGTAAAATTCTAGCGAAGGTAGCTGCTAAGACTTCACATCCATCATGGTTAAAAATCAGTCATGGCAAACACACACCATAACTTATTTCCTTAAAATCACAGGATCTAACAAGACTCTGAAATGACAAAAGTAAGCAATACCCAGTAAATGACCCTCCAGGCTGTGTTTGCTGAGTGTTGGTGTCCTGCTATCATGCTTGATTCTTTGCATACCTACTGTTTCACGAACCATGACATTGCCATGCTATTATTCCAAATGAAGACTCATAGTACACAAAAATGAAGGGTCTAACCTGTGGCAGAGCCTGGGAGTTCCCTGATGACCTTTTCTATCTCTTTAACTCTTTATAAAAATTGTTCTCAACCTCTCAACTCCTTTGCCAACACTCTATCTCCAAAACTATTTACATTTTAATTCACAACAGTAGCAAAATTATAGTTATGGAAACATTTTTGGATGGCGTTCACTACAACGTGAGGAATTGTGTTAAAGGGTGGCAACATTAGGAAGGTTGAGAACCCCTGCTGTAAAAATAGAGGCTCTGCTGCAGGGAGAGCCTAGGACAAACGTCATTTCCCAGGCTCCTTTCAGAAACAAAGAAAAATGGAGTAGAGGCAACAGGCATTTCCACAGTGGGGTTTTGGAGAGCATTCCTGCAGTTGCTCTATGCCTTCCCCTCTTCTTTATTCCTCTTCCTGTCTGGACATCCTGCCTGAAATAACAGGGAAGCGGTTTACAGTGTGGAAACCATAAAAGAACAGTAGGAGGGCTGGGGAGAGATCTCAGTAGGTAAAGAGCCAGCATGAACTCAATGCCCTGATCCCACAGGCTCAAAACTGCAGTGCTGGGGAAGCAGAGGAAGGGGGAGTCCCGGGACTTCCTGGCCTGCCAGCCTAGACTATTTGGCAAGTTCTACATTAGTGGGAGAGACTGCCTCAAATAACAAGGTGGACAAAGGCAAAGAATGACATCCAAGGTGACTGCTATATACATTGTGCACATGTGAATGCATATCTTCACATATGAGTACACCTACACAAACTGACATGCATACACACACACATACACTCAGAAGAATGGTGAGAAAGAGGATATAAAAATTATAGCTGCCTAATGACACCCAACGCTACCAACACCATCATCCTCCGGAGCTTCCATTACACAGGAGAAGAGCAAACCCTTCTGCATACACAAATCACGGTATCTTAGGCCTCTTGCTGGAAGGAGTGTGCAACCCCCAGCTGATATAATAAATAGCTTCAATAATCTGAGAATTGGAAGGTGGAAGCTGATCACAAATAAGAAATACATCAGTCTCAAATTGTTTCTTCCTTTTCTGAGCACAGACTCGATAAAGCAAACACAATTTCTCAGCTTTTGTTTATTTATTTTTTAACTGAAGTTCATATTTCTTGGAAATATTGGCTCAAACCGGAAGGAATCTTAGCAGTCCTTGCAAATGCTGAGGCTACATTGCTTTCAATGGCAAAATAGAAAGCGAATGGACAGTAGGATATGTTGCTAGTAGGATAGGACCCTCACATTTCAATTCCTTTCAGGCCTCAAAAGTGTCGTTTCTGGCTCTACAGTGAGGAGCTTCTCCGCTAGGCAGCACTGGTGGGCAGCGGCCTCGTGCAAAAGAAGATGCTTGGCCAGGACGGAGATGTATCCTCTTCCATACACAACTGGGGCTTGGCTTCCCTTGGGGCTTATGTGATGAGAACACAGCTTCCTTCAGACAAAGTGGTTCCTGTGGGGCCTCCCTGGCTTCAGGCATAACTGGATTAAATTGTTTCTGATAGCCGTATCAGGGCTGCAATCTCCATGATCTATATTAACCTCCACTAATCATGTAATCATCTATCCATTCTGTAAGGGAATATACAGCATTTTAAGATAATGGCTTCCAGGGTCTGTAAAGCTGAAGGTAAGACATGACCTTCAAGAGCCTCTTTCTTCTCTTGGTAAGATACTAAATTCCACCACTGAGGGTAATTCCCATTTGATGTTTCAGGAAAGATACCACAGAAACAGTTGTTCTGTGCCCAAGACGGAACAGCAACGTGGTTTCCCTGCACACTGGACTTCCCTGCACACATGGAAGTAAAGTACCGACTGCAATGAGGAGGATGTGAGCTGGGATCCCCAGCACATATGTAAGGATCCAGGTAGAGTGGTACATGTCAGTAACCCCTGAGCTGAGTGTACAGAGGCAGAAGGTAGCTTGTTAACCACCCAGCCTGTCCAATCAGTGAGTTTCAGATTCACTGTGAGATACTGTCTCGAGAGCCTGAGATGGAAAGTGACTGAAGAAGACACCTCATATCAACTTCTAGCCTCCCCATGCACACACACGGTCAAGTACACCTATATACACTCACATGGTCCAGCACACCTACATACACAGGCCCACATGTGCATGCAACTCATACACGCATGTGCAAGAATACCACACTGGTTTTACTTTAGCTTCTAAAATGAAATGTCTAAATTGCAACCCGGCTTTCCCAACCAGTCAGTATTTACACATTGCTTAAAATGGCAGGCTAGCCGGGGCTCTGAGTGGCTGTAGGCTGTGCTGGGTACTGCAGAGTACCACTAGCAATTAGAGTCGGCTTTCTACGGAAATGCCTAGCTCCCCATCACTTCAGGAACTGGCAAGGTAACAGGAACATGATGAGTGAGCACCATCTTCCCTAGAGTATGGCAGCCTGCTTGTATGCAATGACAGTCCTGTACATGCAGGTCCCACACAAGTGTAATCATGGAGTTCCGTATTGTAGCTGTTTCACCATTTAAAACATTTATGAGGGCCAGTGAGATGGTTCTGTAGATAAAGAGCTTGCCAAGCAAGCATGAGGACCAGGGTTCGGATCTCCAGAACCCATGAGAGAACCAGGCAGAAACGGCAGCCGCCGTAAGGGACTGAGAACTGGTGAGCTCTGGCTTCAGAGAGACACTCGGTCTCAGTCAACAGAGTGGAGAGTAACTGAGGAAGATACTCAGCATCAACCACAGGCTTTAACACACAAGTACTCGCATGCTCAAGTGCACATGCGGGAGCACACATGTACACATATCTACAAACGCACATACACACAGCACATACCACACTCAAGCAAAAAAATTGGGGGAGGGCTTGTAAAAACATATCTTGATAGTTTTTATTAATTATTTACAATCAATCACAGCTTCCCCTCCCTCCTTGCCTCCCAGAAAAAAAAAAGATTTTTAAGTATGAGGAATAAAGACTTCCTGGTCAATAAGAAGATGGGGGAAAAATAAGAGCTCTTCAGAACGGACACACAGTGTCGTGACTGCTGGACTGCCCTCGGTCTTCGTAAGAGCCGTCTAACTGTTTTCTTCCCTTCCAGCACTAACAAGAAAATTAGCTCACATGTGTTTAACCACCCAATGTGGTTCTGTTCTTAGTTACACTCTTTGCCATTTGACAGAGCCCTAAATCGCTCACTTAGTGAGCAGATCACAGAGGAGTCTGAAACACACTAATGAATCATTGTATCGCCTGGGGTCTGCTCAGAGCTACCTGATTTTAGAATTAATGATGGAATAAATCTTAAAAGGGAGGCCAACATAATTTAATTCTATGCATATTACCAATTTGAGCAATATATTCTATCGGTGGTTTTGCCATAAATATCTTATAACTACTAAGTACCTAAGGGGCTAAAAAATACCCTACCAATATACTTCATATTATGAACTTAAATGGAATTAAATTTTAATTTGCACTTTTTAGGATAGAATAATTGTAGCTCATTTACAAGAATGACACTTAACATGAGCAAAGATGTCTGTAACACAAGCCAGGAAAAAAAAAGTCATTTAACTTTTAACTAGAACTGTCATGCAGAAACTACAAACTATTAATACATACACTATTTTTCTTTAAGCAACAGAATTGGTACCCAAATAAGTTAATAATGGCTGAGAGGTGTACTCTTGAGTAAAATATGACTTTTTTTGTTATAGAGGAAAACACTCTCTTGCAGATGTTTACTCTCAGAAAAGAACTTTTACAAGAATTACTAAAATTGAAGGAAACAACCAACATTTCACAAGGAAGGGAAACCACAAAGTATATTTATGCTACAGCAAGGTATTGTTGTTGTTCCTTTAAGAAAAACAAAGTCATTAAAAGTTGCTGTATTAAAAGTTGCCGTATTAAAAGTTGCTCTCTCTGAATCTGGCTGTGGGTCTCTGCATCTGTTTCCATCAGTTGCCAAGTGAAACGTCTCTGCTGACGACTGGGCGAGGCGCCAATCTATGAGATAGCAGAGGATCACGAGGGATAACTCATTGACTTTTTTATTTTGCATTCGTGTTTAGTTTTATTGTGGGTCTCTGGGCTGTCCAGCCACTGGCTCCTGAACCCCTGGGTAGTGTCAGGAGTGGGCTCCCTGTCATGGCGTGGGTCTCAAGTTGGGCCAATCACTGGTTGGCCACTCCCACAGTTTCTGTGCCACCTTTACCCCAGAACATCTTGTACACATGACGGATTGTAGGTCGAAGGTTTCGTGGCAGGGTTGGTGTCCTGATCCCTCCACTTGAGGTCTTGCCTGGTTAACAGGAGCTGCCCATTGCAGGCTCCATCCCCCCCTGCTAGGAATTCTGGCTAGGGTCACCCTCCTGCAGGATATTTGATCCCACTGTGAACTCCAAATTTTTGAACCGTTAAACCCTGTTTCTTTTTTGGTGTGGTTGAGCCCTATCACACACCTTTAATCCAAGAACTTTCTGTTTATTGTAAACAAGTGATTATTGTGTGGTTCAGCCATCCTTAGCACCTTTAATCCAAGTGCTTTCTGTACACAGGATTTAATAAAGTTAACCCTAGGTCAAGAGGCGAAGCAAGAAACCAGCTGACAGGGATTAAATAGCAGGAAGGGTATTTAAGACAGTGTGGAAAAGTGAAAGGAGCTTTTTAGCTCCCTAGCTCTCTGGTTTTTGGGCTTTGGGGGCTAGCAAGACTCTGGCCTTGAGTTGTTTTTGTTTGTTTGTTTGTTTGTGGTTTTTTGGCCTTTTCCTCCTAGGCTGTGAGCTAAGCTAGTAAGCCTTTCAAGCTTTTCCACCTGGTTGACAGCTGAGGAGGAAGATCAGCTGGGTGCTTTCTCTACTTCTCTGAGCTAGCAGGTTCCCCTCCCCGCCCCCAGCAACTGGCTCCTGAGTCTTTATTGGTAAAATATAACGATGATCTTCATTTTTTAAAACATTATCACTCTCTCCGATTCCTGGAAGTTGCCCAAGGTTTGCCCAAGGTTTGTAGCTCATCCCAGAGATGCCTTGATTCCAGTTGTCTCTCCCAGTACTCTCTCCCTCCATCCCCCGGATACTTGATCCCTCCTGCTCACATCTCACACCCCAAGTCTATGGAGTCCCCTCTCCCCTTCCACCTGTATATCTACTCCACCCACCCCCACCGCCTTGAGCCCACTTTGTTACTTAGTTTCTTTGGCTCTGTGAATTGCAGCATGGTTATCTGTTCCTTTACAGCTAATATCTACTTATAAGTGAGTATGTATCATGTTTGTCTTTCTGGGTCTGGGTTACCTCACTCACTACCTCACTCATGGAGTTTGGGAAATCAGGTGGAAGAGTGGGAGGAAGGATTGTAAGAGCCAGAAAGTGTCAAGGACACAACAAGGAAAACCACAGCATCAAGCAAGCTGAGCCCATTGAGGCTCACAGAGACTAAACCACCAACCAGGCTACCTGCATGGGACTGACCTAGACACATGTCACAGTTGTGTAGCTCGGGCTTCTTGTAGGACTCCTAACAGCAGAGCTGTCTCTGACTCTGTTGCCTGCCTTTGGGAGCCTTTTCCCCTACTGAATTGTCTAGCCTTAATAGAGGGGCCTAGTCTTACTGCAGCTTGATATACCATGGCAGCCATGAGGATGGCCCTTTTCTGAAGAGGAGCGTAGGAAGAGTGGATGGGGTTGAGAGAAAGAGAGGGGGTTGAGGGACTTGGAGGAGAGGAGGGTGGAGAACTGTGGCCAAGATGTTAATTAAAACTTAAAAAAAAATAAAGTTGCTTATAATGTTTTCAATTACATATTTTACTTACTGGGAGGAGGTATGAGTGCATGCAGCTGCTCAGGCACATGTGGCAGCCAAAGTTTGGCACAGGCATTTTTCTCTATCACTCTCCTTACCTTCTGAGACAAAATCTCTCATCCAAGCCAGAGCACTGATGAGCTAGATTGCTGCTCAGTGAGCTCTGGGTCTCCCTGTCACTTCCTCCTCAGTGCTAGGGTTACAAATGTGGGCAACCAAAACTACGTGTTATGTGGGTGGAAGGTACACAAACTCGGGGCCACAAGCTTGTGTGCCATCTCCCAGCCCCTAGAGCTGACGACACACGGCTCGCCATCTCTCCCACACCACAGAACAGCAAGACTCGAAGCCTTATGCCGAGAGTCTCAGAGAGTCTGCTGGTCTGACTCTGCTGTGTTTTCTTTCTCTTCCCTCTGTTTTATTTTCCTTTGCCCTTTGTGATTTTGTTGCCATTGCTGTGAGTGAATATTCTTGTTCACCTCCCACAAGAAAATAATGTTGCTGTCAAGTCTTGAGCCCTGTACTGGAGTTGAATTTTTTTTTCAAAAAAGAAACATTTGTTTTTGCCCTCCAATTTTTTAAGTAAGTTAATTTCTCAAGTTTGTCCTCAGAAGCGTATGCTCTGGCTGGTTTCTTGGTGCATCTAACACCAGCTATGTTCCTTCTGAGACTGTAACCCTTTGGGAACTGACCTTGAGTGGCCTCTAGGTCATAACCTCAGTTCATATCCCATTTGACTTCAATGCATATCCCATTCTAGAGGTGTCAGAATAGAGCCATGGGGGACCGGTAGAAGGCTTTCCCTGTCTTGGTACTCATTTGTCTCTTATGTTCTTGCTACTTAATCACCATGCTTTTACAGGTTCCTTGATTTCAAACATCATTTTACATGCTGACCATGAAGATTATTTAAGAGAGATCATAAAAACATGAGCCCTAGAATCACCACTGGAGGGTTTCTACCCCAGTCCTTAGGTGTTTTATGGCTGTTAGGTCCAAGGCCCCCTCCCTGCAGCAGTCCTTACGATCCATAGAATTTGTCCACCTGCCATGTCGCTCTTATGTGCTTTCCTACTACTCTGGGTATTTTCTACTCTCTGCTCTCTTGTGCTTTCTCAGGCCTCTCACGCTCCATCTCCATATCCTCTCACACTTTCCTAGCCCTATCCACATCCAGTCTGTTTTTCTCTTGCTCTGGACTCCTCAGATGTGCTGGGATGTTTTCTTTCTCTTACACACAATAAAAACCTTTCCCATAATGGAACGGTCATGGTGGCAGTTTCTTTACTGCACCCCCCCCCCACACACACATACATACTATTTTTTGCTGTTCTTTTTTTTTTTTTTTTCGGTCTCATATAGTCTGGTCTGGCACCTGGCACTGAATGAGCTAGGTAACTGAGAACCAAGGCTGCGGCTGCTGCTGACTCTCATTTTCCCACCTCCTCCTCCTGAGAGTTGAGCTCACAGGATTAGCCCATGTCCACTTTATGTGAGGCCTTGTTTGGATTAGGCAAGCACTCTACCAAGAAGCCCCATCCTCATCCCTCAGAACTCTTACTTCATGTGCAGTAAGGGGAGATCAATGACTATCTTAACCCCTTGGTGATCTATACTGAGACACAAATAGAGTTCTTCAGATACTATTAGCAGTTGGAAGGGAGAGGAAGATGGACCTTCTGTGGGGGTTTCCAAGCCCTTTCTAATATCCTCCAAAGACCCTTTGGGTCTTTGAGGGCTGCTGGCCCTCTCTTGGTTCTACTTCTGAGCAGTGCACTGCCAATGCTGACTTCACCAAATATCTTTCTTGATCCTCCATCTGCATTTTGTGTGAACTCAGGAGCTGTAACTCCCCAGTATCAACAGCAAGCCACAGTCCTGCAGCTTTTATTGCTCCCCTGCTTGGCTTAACATTTCTGACTTGATACAATATATATTAATAGTCACTGTGTACAATAAAAGGAAATTAAGTGTTTATTTTGTTTAGGTTTCCACCACTTCACCTACAGCCCTTTTCCATTTCATTTGCACATAAATGAGAATTTGCTCCATTTTTTAGATGCAAATCGGGTTTTAACTTTGCTAATCATATAGTTTCCTTTCTGGGAGCTTTCCAGGCTAACTTCATTGTACTCTGGAGGAATTTAGATTGCAGCAAATGAAGGAATAGCCATGAGCTTCATGTTTGTCCTTTTGTGATTCACTAATTGTTGATTTTACAGAGAAATTATCTTTGAAAGTCCAGTGGTCTCCAAGCATTTCTTTGCAATTCCAGAATTGTCTCGGTCCAATTTCAGGCCAAAGTCCAAGGTCTAATTCCAGATAATGTTCTAATAAATAGTTGGGAACAATTGCCAGGGAATATGCCATCAAAAGCAGGAGAATCACAGAAAATAAAGCATAACGGACCCAAATGAATATCAACACGATAGAGCCTCACTTCTCCATCTGAGGTGTGAGATAGTCCAAGCTCCACACTATGGGTTTATTCTAGGATTTCTACCTTCTCAGCCACAACCACAGTGATGTTCTTTAAATGAAGTGTCTCCCTGTCTTGAAAAGACCAATTAATAATTTCACATGGCAAGAACTCCTTTATTCCTGAGTGGGATATTTCTAGCTTGATTTATAGGTTGGTGTTTAAATGTGTAAAAAGCTTTTGTAAGGCAGGTTTTCAATCGATTAAGGAATCCAGTTTCCCTCGAGTCTTTCTTTTTGCATCAGATATTACCTCTGAAAGCTTACTTCCTAAGATTTATAATCCAATCTCTGCTGCATGTTACCCATATATCTCAGCATGCATCCCACTGGACGAAGCTTGAGGATTTTAGACCTGTATTAACACGTGGGGTGACTTCAAATAGCACCTGCAAGCTTGTATTTTCCAGCCTCCCATCATGGGGCTGTGGGTCACATGAGACCTCAGACTGTTCACCTGGTCATATATACGACAGCTCTGGAGCTTCAGAAATCTCACAGCTTCAACCAACAGATTACTGTGAGTAGAAAACCAGGCAAGGTTCAATAAAAATCTCCATGAAATGAACTAAGGTTAAATCCAAAGCAGGCAACACATCAAGATGTAGATTACCTTTTGCATAATGCCTTACTATACAAAATATTCCTCTGTACTCTGCTCCATCGTCACTGTTGAGGCAGGACAGAAAGATGGGAAATTATAGGGCCATGGGACTGGGAAGGAGGTCCTTAGCCCAGAGTCTGGTTGAAGCCTCTCCAGCTGAGAACCAGGAATTCCAGCACAATGAATGACATTTGTCCAGTCCCAGCTGTAAGCATGCATTTTTTCCTTAGGACTTTCCCCAGAAACCTCATTTATAGAAGGGGACTTGTCCTAAATACAACCTGAGCGATTCTGTGTTTTATCAGAAGAGCAACCTCATCCAAGGCACTTCTAGACTCAATCTAAAATCTCCAAAAATGAAAACAAAAGGAAAATGTTTTTCTTAGCAATTCTTTGAGAGTCACCAAAATGGCCTTGCAGTTAATGCTTAGACACTCCCTTGTGAAGCCCGTACCCAAACTGGCTATGGCTTCCTCTTCCTTGATTATCTTCCTCTTAACTCCGGTTCTTAAAATTTGTGTTAAAACTTGTCTTTTGGTGACTCTTTCTGATGCCCATACCCATGCTCTCAGGTGTCCTTCATTCTTTCCCTGAACATTTTTTTCTATGTGAAACAAACCCCAGCTCTGCTTCATACTGGGCCATCCTGAAATTCTTTTCTGTGTCAAGACCAAGGATCCAGTTTCACCTGAATGGAGACCCCTAAAGGCTTAAGGGGACATCTCAGACTCCTGAGGAAAACAGTGCAGGGCTGTGGCTCTGCCCTTGACATCAGCCTTAGCCTCTCTGATACTTTGTTAAAATTTACATGGAAGCATTTCTTTTTCAATTAAACTATTTGCATAAATAGTCTCAACACACAGAAACTCAAAGGTAGAAATTAGCCCCCCCCCCGCCTTCCCAGCTCCCTCTTACTGCCTCTTTTTATGTTTGTCTGTGTGTGTGTGGAGGGGGGGGGGGGAGGGTGTGTGTGTGTGTGTGTGTGTGTGTGTGTGTGAGGGAGCTGCTGCCTGTACATTTGCAGGGAACAGAAGACAATGTTGGGTGCTCTATTACTTCCCACCTTATTCCTTTGAGACAGGGTCTCTCCCTGTACCTGGAGCTATGCTGACAACCAGCAAGCCCAGTGATCTTCTCATCTTTGCCCAGCCATGACGGGGTTATAGGAGTGTAATCATGCCTGGCATTTAAATGGGATCTGAACACAGGTTCTCACACTTGCTCAGCCAGCACTTTACCCACTGGGCCATCTCCCCATCCCCAGTTTGACACTTCCTTTATTCTTATGTTCTAGTGGTGTACATCTGAAAACAAATCTGTTAAAAAATGAAAAAGGGGGCAATTTAAGGAAGGACAAAATGAAGGCAGGCTCTCCTTTAGAGCACAAATACAGTGTTTGGTTCCAGATATCATAACCTGTTTGGAATGGACTTCCTCATTGACACTTAAGATAAGTGCCTGTCATGCAAATGTGAGGAGCTGAGTTCAGGCCCCAGAGCTCACGGAAAAGCCTCATGGAGCAGCATGTGTCCACAGCCCCAGCACTGGAGGGGAAAGACAGAGGGACCCTAAAGCTCACTGGTGAACTGACCCAGCAGAACTGGGGCTTCAGATTCAACAGGAGACCCTTTCTCAAAAATAAAATGGACAGGGAATGAGGAAGACACCTGATATTGACCTCTGACCTCTATACAGATAGACACACACATGTACGCATGCAGTTATGAACACAGCACACATGTATACTCACATACACACAGGAGAGAGACAGGAGAGAGAGAAACAGAGAGATCAGGAGATTGATTTCCTGCTAAGAAACTTCAGATTTCACCCCAACTTTCCAAAGATTATCTGGACCAGGTGCATTATCTTGGCCTGTCTTTCAAAGTAGAACTGACAGAGTGATTCATTCCAGTGAGTAATGGCATCAGTATTTCCTTATCAGAACTCCAGGAAATCTTGCACATGCACAGCATTAATCACAGCATTTGGAAAGGAGACGATTTACATACAACCCCAAACCACTCGATCTACCCATGTAATATACTTTTTTAAAAAAAGAAGAATTTAAAACAAAATAAAAATGGACTCAGAAAGTGAAACAAGAAAAAAGAAAATATTCACTATAATTGACAGAGACAAAAATCAAACCAGAAAACCCCTCTTTACTCCTGAACTGCTTCAGCTTTTCCCACTGGTGATTTAAAAATACTCAAAATTCCAAAGCCGAAAGTATTCGCATTAACTTAACCAGACAGTACCCTGACTCCTGAAGGGTCTTTCCTAAGAGTGGAAGGTCCTGTCAAAGGCTTCGAACTTTCTGTCTAGGTAAAGCTGCTGCAGAGAAGAACACCGAGTCAGGTCCTTTTCGTTTTTCACTGAGTGTTAAACATGGGGGGGGGCACCGTGGGGCAACTGCATTTTTTCAATTCTACAGCATACGTTCATGACCTGTAAGGCTCTCCATTAACCCAGTCTCATGGAGGGCTGCCCTCACCTGGGAGGAATCACACGGGTAATAGAAGATAGGGATTCTGCTGCCAGGCTCTCCATGTGTCAGAACCTTCATTAACTGCAGCGGAGGCACCAGTCACAGGTTACAGTCTTGCGGGCTACCTCTTTTGCATCATTTTCCCAGAGACTCTAACCCCAGGTGCTTCTAATTTCCTCACACATTCTTCCAGCGAGAGCCCAGATCAATCAGCATAGGATAAAAAAAAAATGAACGGAAATCAGCAGATGAAATTATATTTTAAGCTGCGTGTGGTGGCGCGTACCTTTAATCCAGGCAGAGGCAGAGGCAGGTGGACCTCTGTGAGTTTGAGGCCAGCCTGGTCTACAAAGTGAGTCCAGGACAGCCAAAGCTACATGGAGAAACATGTGTCTCAAAAGAGAGAGAGAGGAAAAAATGTTTACAATATGTAAACAGAGGCATCAATCTTTAGTCCACCTTCCCTCTCACCTTGACTAGAATACTTTTATAGCAAAGCGTAACAACTTCCTTAAGAAAACACATCCACCCTCCCCAAGTCAGCCTCAACTCTTATTTACTTTCTTCTTATAGTTTTACTCCTGTACTGTTTGGAAATTCATACATGCATCTACTGTGTCAGTACATTTTAAGCACTTTTTAACCCCATGATGCTCCTTCCTGAGAAAGTGAAGGTTGAGCTAGAATGTCTTATTAACTATGCCCGTTTTCTAAAGCTGTGGAGGAACACAGACCTAAATCTCCTCTCTCAGAAGAGCACAACAGCGCATGTAGTAACTCAGGAGCCGGGCTTCTTTGGGAGCCAGCTCCTCTTGCCCTGAGCTCAAGGCTGACAGACTTTCCCTTGGTGTGCCTCAGAGCTCGTCACCCTCCTGAAGAAGCCTCAGCTGACTAATTTCTAGCTTGCACACCTGCTCTCTCTACCCCAGGAACTTGCAACTTTCCCACCTCCTTGCTGGGATTTGTATGACACTTGTGTAACAGTGCTCTCTGTGAGCCTGCACATTGAACAGCAGGCCAGCAGAGTTTCCTCAAGATGACTTCCTCTATTTCCAATGGGGAGGAACCTGAGTGCTCAGGAGTTCCCCTGCTCATGTCAGTTGCTGCCTTTGCAATATGAATGAATTATTAATTTTTATTCTTGACCGGTTTCCTTTCGTGTCTCCCTACAAGACTGTAAATTCCTTAGAGGCAATGACCTCTGCTTTCTTTACAGTGTCCCTCCATAGACAGAGTGTAACCCCATTCACCACTCCTGGAACTTGACCCTTTTGAGAAACTTCTTCGGATCTCATTTCTTATCATCTCCAGGGGCTAATCACACTACCTTCCCTGACGTCGCAATAGGCAGGGCTCTGGGCAATGATTGGATGAACTGAACTGGAATCTTTCAGGACAGTCTGTAAGCTGCTCAGTCTCAGTAGACGTCGTGATTGTGCTGACAGACAAACTAGCGAAGGTCTCTGAGAGGCATGGCAGGGTGGTGGTTTTCCCCTTTACCAACGATGACACATTTTATTGACCATCCCAGGGCTAGAGATGTTGTTTCTGTGGTATAGCACCTCCTTAGCACACATGAGGCCTGGATTGAATCCCCAGGACAAAAAATAATAATAATAATTACACAGATTGAAATGATCATCCCTTACAGGACTGGCGATATAGCTCTGCGGCAGAACACTGGTCCTGGGTGTTGATGACTGTTCAGATTTGACAACTACTATACAGAACAAGGTCAAATAAAGATATGTGCTTTGGCTCTGTCTTTGGTGGTTTTAGCATGAAGCCAGGCTTCTGTGCTGGGCTGAGCAAGAGCATCCTGGTGGGAGGGCACAGAGGAGGAAAGCTGCTCAGAAGTGGCAACCAGAGCAAAGAAGAAGCACAGAAGGGCCTGGGACCAGGTTCACCTCTGAGTACCACTCCCCTGCCCAGAGACTTACTCCTTCCAGCTAGATGCCAACTTCTGACATTCAGATTTTCCCACAACAGTGCCACCAGGTAGGGAGCACATCCTTAACACAGGAGCCTTCTGAGATGCAATTCATATTCAAACTGCCATACCCAAAATGCAGGAACCCTGACTTTTGTCACAAGGATTGAATAAATAAGCTTCATTTCTTTAGCAACCTTATGGGAAAAAAAACCCTAAAGTCTTAAGCTTCATACTCTCACCTACCACCTGTCTAAGACCACTACCTTCCACTGTTTTTCTTTCAAAGCCACTGGGCCCGCAGAGGAATTCTCAAAGGAGCGATTCCAGTGAGAGGCTGAGGAGAGAAGTCCTTTACCCACTCAACCGTGCAGCGCTCCACTACCACTTCTTATGAACTCCATTTCCAGCTCTCTATTATGGCTCGTCCATCTAGCCAGCTTGATGGCTAACACATGCAGCCTTTCTCTGTCTCTCCTTCGTTTCTCCTGTCTCCTCCTTTCCTTTCCCACCCTCATCTCATGGGGACCAGGGTAATCTGGAACTCAGCATGTACCACATGATGATACTGATCGTCCTGCTCTCCAGATGCTGGGATTGCCAGTATGAGCCTTCGTGTACACAAGGCCTTTTCACTCTTATTTTCTGCCCTTTTCTCTCTCTTTCCATCCTCCCTGTGTGTATAAACTACCTCTCTATGGAGCGGCTCCACATATGTGTGTCACTAAAGAGTTACTGTTTTCTAAATTCTGCACCCCAAATTCATCCAGAAAATAAATATAACTCTAGTGCATCTGTTCCTGGTTAATTCCAAATCTGTTGTTATCATTTTCTGTCATGATTTCATCAGATGAGGGTGTCTAGCTCATTAGCTAATATCTCACATAAACAATGCTAAGGAATTACTCAGGCAAACTGAGACTTGGCCCTCAACACGTTCTCTGTACAGGAGCACTCTAAGTCTGGTTGACCAGAAGCCAAACAGATCATAAAAAACAGACCAAGAAACTTGAAAATGAGCCCAAGCTTCCCTCTCCCTCACTGTACATGCTATGGGTTTACAAAACAACAACAACAAAAAGGTGAAAATAAGCCAGGGTTTTTAAAAAACTTAATAGGTTTTTCAAACTTTGCTAATATTTCATAGAAAAAATAGAATTTCTTCTGTGAGGGTGGAGAAGAGAGGGAAGTGTGTGCCTGCATGTCTGTGCGTCTACACATGCGTGCGTGCCTATAAGCTGGAGGACAACTTCAGGCGTCATTCCTCAGGTGGTATTTACCTGAGACTCATCTCTCACTGGCCTGGAACCTGTCATACTAGGGTGACTGGTCCCTGAGCTCCAGAAATCCCCATGCCCTATATCACTGCCTCCCCACCATTGAGCTTACACACACATGTCAGCATGCCCACCAGCTTTCTCCATGTGGGTTCTGAGGACCAAACTCATGTTCTTGTGCTGGCAAAGCAAACCATCTCCTCGCGCCTTTCTCTCTCAGACTAGAATCCTAGAATATAGACTAGAATATAAACCATGTTTATATTCAACAGCAGCCTCAAAAGCAGGACTTGGAGGGCTGAGGCAGGGGTGAGCCAGGGGATGGGCAAGAGGTTAGAGCACACACTGCACTAGCAGAGGACCCCAGTTTGGGTCTCAGCACCAACAGCAGGCAGCTCACAACAACCTGTAACTACAGCTCGGAAGATCTGACCTCAGTGGGCAGCTGCACCCACATGTGCATATCCCCTGAGACAGACAGACATACATATGCACACATCTAATAAATAAAATAAATCATTTTTTAAAAAATAGTACCAGCTCTTTGGAAAGACCCTGAGACTTCCTAGAACAGCGGCTTCCAGGAGAGGGTGACGATAGGGACTGACTAGGCGGCGGTCAGTGAGAAAGAAGACTCCGGGATGCCACTCCAAACCTACTGAAGCAGAAACTCGTGGAACAAGTTTCTCTAGTGACTTTGTGATCAGCTCAGTTTGAAAACTCAAGGCCAGTGTCTGGATAATGTCCTATAATGCCTTAGCAGTTAACATTTTAGTGGCAGTGGCTATGACTTTGTTCTATTAATTTCCTTTGGGTTTGTCTTTCAGAAGAAGAACATAGATGAGAAATGACTATAACCATTATTTTTTCTGACTCCTCCATTTCCAAAAAAAACCGGAATAGTCTTTCTTTTTTTGAGAAAGAAGCTTTGGCTAGCCTAGAACTGAATGTACAGATGTGCATGACTTTGAACTTACAATCTTTCTGCTTCTACCTCCTAAGGGCTAGATTACAGGCATGTGTTACTGCCTCTATACAGTGAAACCTGGGACCTTAGCGATGCTCGAAAAGTATTCTACCAACTAAGCTATGTCCACAGCCCTGAAAGAGACCTCTGCTAAGTCTGATTATGTCCGCCAGGGCTCTGTGGACACGGTATAGTTTTGGATGGTTTTCTATCAGAGCAGCAGAACTCACAACACATGTAGGCAAGCCTAGAGGAAGATAGCATGCTATTTCCATTCTGGCTGAACTGCCAGAACTGAGTCAGAGAGCTGGAAAGGACTAAGCAATAACCATCTGGTCCAATCCCTGCCTCCATGTGGTTGTGATTTATTTCTAGAATCTCAAAGAAGAGAGATTGCATTGTGAGGTTTGTGCATCCTAGTGGTGAGTAAATTATTCCACAGGGACCTCTGGTGCTGCTCTCAATACAACATGCCCTGATTCTCAACGAAGGATGAGGATGCTCTTCCTAGTTAGCATTGCCAACTTGACATACCCCAGAATCATCCGAATGCTCAGACTGAGAAAATGTCTAAGGGGTCAGAATGGCCTATTGGTATATCTGTGGGGGACTGGCTGGCTGGTACATTGATGTAAGAGGGCCCAGCTTACTTTGAGTTGCACCACTCCCTGGCAGATGATCCCTGGACTGCACAAGAAGCTAGCTAATCATGAGTCTGTGGGGTAGCTCCCAAGCAGCACTCAACCATGATTTTGGCTTCAGGTGCCTGCCCTGAAGGTTAGTGTGTCTCATCACATAACAGAATAAAACTAGAATAAGGTTAATTTTGGTTTCTCTTTCCTTCTCTGATTCATTCCCTAGAACCAAAAAAATACACTTAAGACAACATGAAAGGGAGAATTCTTCTTAATAGGAACAAGGTGCCATGGTGAAGCTGCCAATGCCAGTGCACAGCATCAGGCTAGCCATTGCTATGCTTGGGCCTTGGATTCTGAAGAATTCGCCCCCTTTACAGCTTGATGTACATGGATTTCATCCTTCATCCAGTCCCTTAGCAAGGTCCCTCAATGACCATGTCATGGGTTAAATACTGTGAAGAAAGAGTAAAGTAGACATGTGGTCTGGGCTACTGAGGCCCCGCTCCTCTGAGGTCCTATAGGCAGGCAATGGCTGCTGGGGGGTGGGGGGAACTTGCTTCAGTGGTGTACCCATCATTATGCTGCCAGTGCTCCTGTGAATAACTTCCTACCCAATATCCCATAAGCATCCCTAGTGAAACTTGCTAGTTCACCAAAAAACAAACAAAAACCACAAAAATGACACAAAAGTAGAAGTGGCACTAACTATAAGAGAAAAGGCATCAGCAGGAATAGATAGATGACAATGGAGGGTAATGGGGTGAATGTGAGCAAAACATATTACACAACACAAAAGAAATTTCATAATGGGGCCAATTATATATAATTAATATGTGATAATAAAGAGCTTAAACAGAAACGTATCAAACCAAGGAAATGGGTTGGCATTAAAGTTCTTGCCATGCAAGCCAGAGGACTGAAGTTTAGAAACCCAAAACCGACATAAATGTCAAGTAGTTGTAACATCCAACTGTAATTCCAACTTCAGAAGGAAAAAATAGGATTCCCAGAGCAAGCTGGCAACAAAGATGAGCCACGTTGCCGACTCTGGGTTCTCCTAGGAGATGATGTCTCAATGAATAAGCTAAGAGTGATCAAGAAAGATTCCTAACATCAACCACTGCTCCACATTCACAAGCATCTACCAACTTGCAAACATACACACACATATACACACAGAGAGAAAAGAGAAAGAGAGAGAAAAAAGAGAGAGAGGCCATGACCATGAAAATAAGAGAAGTGTGGAGAATAGTCTACATTCATAGGGGAAATATACAACTAAATAACAGATGTCGTGATGTGATTCCTCTAACAGCATTCCACAGGATTCCTCTGGAGCTAAGATGCTGAGATGTGCGAAGGTTCCACTTAGGCTGTACTCCTCTCCTGCAGAATGCATGCCTGGCTCTCCACTCACTCCCACATGGAAAGGCAGATGGCTCCTGCATTCTCAGAAATTCTCCAAATGGACTGCTTTACCCATTAGCATGAAGCTAACCCAACTCTACAGATCTGGGCAGCTTTGAAGTGACATGTTAACAAGGAAGTGCCAAGGTTAGCTTGCAACAATAGCTAACTATCTTCCCCCAAACAAAAGCAAAATCAAAAAACAAACAAACAAATAAAACCAGAGTCTCTATACTTTAGAGTCCAAGAGAATGCTAAGGTCAGTACTCATTTAGAAACTGATGCCAATATCAAAGAAGTCACAAATTTAATTGTAACTAAACATAGTAGGTTCATATAGAACGGTGTGAAGTAGCCAGGGAAATGTCTCAGTAATACAACCCATGGTGAAGTATGAGGGCCAGAGTTTAATCCTCAAAACCCATACTTGATAAAAAGTCTAGCACAGTGGATATGCTTGTAATACCAGTGCTGGCGACATGGAGAAAGGGTGATCTTTGGGGCTGACTGGCTAAATGGTCAGGCAACCAGCCAAATCAGTGAGTTACGGGAAATAGTGAGAGAGCCTGTTTCAAAATACAAAGTGAAAGGCAGTCTGAGAACAGTACCCAAAGCTGAACACACACACACACATACATTTATGGCTACAAAGTTAGGCAATAACTTATCCCTTCTCCAAGCATTCAGTGATTGCAATTGAACAGTTATAGAGGTCGTCTGTATCCTATTTGCCAACTTGCTGAATAATTTGTGGTGGGGGAAGGTGCCAGGCCAGTATTAGCATACTTCATTAATATGCTATGACTTCATACTGGGTCAGCATTTATAACTGTCCAGGATGTGGGCCAGTGAGATGACACAATAGGTAGAGATGCTTACTGCCAAGCCTGATGACCGGAGTTTAATCTCTGGAACCCACAGAGTGGAACAAGAAAACTGACTTCTGCATGTTGTCCACTGACCTCCATTCAAGTGCTATGACATGTGTGATATGGTATACAAACATTTGCACACACAGAGACACAAGAAAGAGAGACACAAACAGACAGACAGCAAAGACAGACAGAGACAAACCGGCTTTCTAGGTCATTTGTTGCGTATTACACTCCCAATAACTCTGAAGACGGTATGATCAAGTATGATATCATGTGTCTGTCCCAGACAAAGAGAGCAAGTGGCTCCCTCCCCATCATGCAGACATATATGTGCCCACACATTCAGGCGCATTCCATGAGCTTGTGTCTTTATTAAAATGGCTGATCATATAAGCGCTACAGTGAGGACGTCCAGAAAGAATAGAACACACAGAAGAGAATGAAACATTGTGAAGGTCACTATTGTACGGGGTCACCAGCCCTTTTTCAGAGAAATACGCCACCAGTGGCACTAAATGTTGAACTACAAAGACATACCCGATGCCTGTTTTACAGATTTATTTTTAATGAAAACGAATGTTAGGTAAGACATTTCAACCTTTTGCTAAGTTTCACTCGAATCTTTCTTTATTATCCTTCCAATCAACAATATCACTGTCATCATTGTTATTTTGGGGGGAGGATGCCTCAAAACTCAATGCTGGAAAACCTGTTCCTGCCATCAGCTGAGAAGCACCCTTGACATTCTCTCCATGGGTTCCCTGCAATTTAAAGTAAAAAAGCCCAACACACAGTGTGACGCCTATTCAGAAGCCACAAGGGGTCAGCACTAGAAACATAAATAGAGTTTGCATGACAGTTCTGTGGGTAAAATGCCTGGCAGGTCAGCACAAGTATCTGACGTCAATCCACAGAACCCATGGAAAAATGGCAAACACAGTGGTGAGCTCCTGAATTCTAGCCCTGGACAGGCAGAGAGGAGGCTCCCTGGGCTTTCTCAGCCAGCACAGCCTATCACCAAGTTCTAGGGGAGGGAGAGACCCTGTGGTAGTGATGGAGAGACAAATAAATAAAAGCAAGGTTGACCTCTGGCCTTTACATAAGACCACACACACATGCACCAACCATCACCTGTACAGAGACACACTACATATATGACTGATAGAACTGTGTTTCATCTGATAAACTATGTTCATTGGATAGCCAGAAATGCTGATTCCATGACAGGGTGAGGAGTTAAGTTCTTACAATAATATCCTTTCCCTATCAGCAGTTATGAAAAGGGCAAGATGCTGATGTAATGCAATAGTTTTGGGCCTTATGAGAAGTCCCATACTGCTTCTGTTCCCATAAAAACAATTAGTCATCCATTCATAAGAATCACTGATGGACACCAGTTCATTCAATGGGTCACTGTGTTTCCAGCAATTCAGTCTTTCCCACCCTTTTTTCACAAGGGCTATCATTGGCTGGGGCCCTCTGGGGAGCCAAGCCCTTCAAGAAGCCATGACTACAACTTCAGTAAACTATGCCTTGAAAAACATAGCCACTGTGGGGGGAGAGGAAGGCAAGTGCCCAGCCCTGCATCCTTCAAAGCACGCTTTAAAAATAGCCATGGGGGCACTTTCCTGTTTGTCGAACTCAGTAACAGCTGTTCATAGCCCACATTGCTTTCATAACCGGGCCTGGTCACAAAGAAAATAAAACCACCACTAGCTGTAGAAATGGACATCATTCAACATTCACGGGACTTCAGAAATAGCACAGGAAGCCCCAGAGACACAATGAAAGGGAAGACAGGGAAACCTTAGAAGGAAGTGAGAGAGAAAAGAAGAGGTATTTTTAAACAATGAGGAATTTGCAATACTAAAGAAGGCAGGAAGACAAGGTTAAGATTTGAAAAGGTTGCCACTGAGAAATGGGTAGAAAAGGGTCAATCTTAAAAAGCAAAAATTCTCATAGACCCTACCAGGCCCCCAGCAGTCACACAGACAGCCCTGTTTACATGAGATAGGTCATAAAACAAAACCAAAGTCATGAGTCTGGCATAAACAGTGCATGACAGTGCAGGGAGAATAGTTAGGGGACAGAGGGACTGAGGAGGGCACTAGGAGGCTGGAGAGTAATCAGAATGTGTTGCATACAAACATGACATTGTCAAAGAAGATTTACCTAATTAAAAACTAGAATTTTTTGATCACCTCTACCTAAGAGGGGAGCAGCCTTACCAGTCCACAAAGGAAGACAATGAAGTCAGTCCTGTGAGACCTGATAGGCTAGGGTTAGATGGAAAGGGAGGAGAACCTTCCCTATCTATCAGTGGACTGGGGAAGGGGCATTGGAGGAGAAGAGAGAGGGAGGGTGGGGTTGGGAGGGGATGAGGGCGGGAGCTACAGCTGGGATACAAAGTGAATAAACTGTAATTAATAAAAATAAAATAAAAATTAAAAAAATTAAAACAAGCTAGAATTAAAAGTCAAAGTTTTCGTTGATTCTGATGTGTCTTAGCCATTGTTTTCTTTACTCTGCCAACTCTACCAGGAAGCATGGAGTAAGTGGGCTAGCTAGTCTCTAAAATTCTGTCCTAACAATGTTGTTTGAGAGTATAGAGAAGATGGGCTGCCAATGTGGAGGGCTGAGAGGACCACAGATTTACCCTACAGTTACCTAAGTGCCTTTCTCCTGGAGAAAGGAGTGGAACGGTCTGAGGTGAGGCCAACCCTATAACAGCACACTTCATGGACCCATCTTCACCCACCCTTAGGTGGGCTGTCTCCAAGGATATGGTGATAGGAATGTCCTACAGTGGAAGACACTATGAACTTGTATGGTCCAATTCTCAGAAGTGAGGTGCAGGTAGGCCAAGAGCTCCGTTACTGAAGTTGAACACACTGTAGTCTCAACTCTGCAGAGTACTAGGTCAGAAAGAGTTAGTGAGAGTTCCAATCTTCTTCTGAACTTAAAGTAGTAATTATTCATTTCCAGAAGCAGAGAGAAAATGGAATTATGGGCATCAAATGTTGTTATCCAAATGTGTGACCAAAATAAGTACTGAATATATATTATTTATTTTTTTTTCAATGTTATTTTCATAAAGTATTTTACTTGTATAATTTGGAGAAATGTGGCTTGTGTTTTGCTTATCACTTGTGGAGAAAAAGGCAACTTCCTTCTAATCCTTCTAGCATGAATTGGCCAAGTCATTGATGGACAGTGAGGATGGCTTCATGTCCTGTGTGTTACTCTTGGAACCTTAAACAGTTTAAGTGGATGGTAGAGCTTGGTACAGGCCTCCAAGAAGAGTTGCCTTGTAATGTCAGGACAATGGAGGAAATGGCGGGAGGTCTCCCAGGAACCAGAGGGTACAGACACTCAATTTTCAGAGAATTGCCACCAATTCCAGTTCTATAACCTGCTTAGCCTCAGATCCCACCCTGGGTTAATGAGAGGTGTGTTCTCTACATGCTTGAGCCTCTGACCATACTGTACTAAAACTCTATTGCTGATTGGATCGCTGAGCTCTTGACTGTCGGGATTGTAAGTAACTCTAGGGCCAAGTGCACTGCAAGCTCACAGCTTTTCCATGAAGAGTCACCAAAGCACTAACCTTTGCACAGCTACCATATTCTGAGCACTAGGGCCTCAATGAAAATGAAGATTTGGACTTTGGTGGGAATTTTAATTAAAACAATACAGGAACTGCATGGACAGATAAATACAAAGTGAATATATTGCCCACAGTAGGGAAGGCACTGAAGATGGGTAGTTTCGTTCAGTTTCTCCTCAGTGAGACACAAGGATCAGCACACTTAAGGATAATTTTGACTCATAGTTATGGAAATTAGGGTCCATCACGATGGGAAGGGAGCCCATGTCTTAGGCAACAGAGAACAGGATGTTTACCCTCTGGGCAATCCGTGGCAGTCAAGAGCTGAGCAATGAATGATACCATCTGCAATATAGTTTCAGTACAGTGTGGTTAGCAGGCCAAACATGCACTGAGGGTGGACAGAACACACCTCTCATTAACCCAGGGTGGGATTTGAGGCTAATGTCTCAGCTATTGGTTTGTTTTTCAATCAACAGGACACCAAGGAGGAAGCTGCCTCCTAAACTGACCAACTCAGGTTTCACCTCTCTGTCTTTTATTCATCTCTTTAAAATGGAGAGGACCACAGCAGCATCAGTGAATTGCTATGTTAAATAAGTTGGTTGCTTATTACCCCAGTAATCAATTGGGAGGTAGAGGCAGGAATAAAAGAAATTCAAGGTCATCCTGGGCTATATAGAAAATTCAAGGCCAGATTGGGATTCATGAAGCCCTGATGTCTGGAATAAATAAAAATTCAAAGCACAATCTCTATTGCCCAGAGAATTTCTGAACTGTCCACATGGTGATGAAAGGTGAGAGGCAAGAGGCTTGGGTTTACTCAGAAGGAAAGTCAAGCAAGGACACGGGAATAAGAGACCTTATATATCATCACTGAGCGTAAACCAGGCTTTTTAATCCCACCAGCCAGAATGACTCAGAGCCATGCTACTAGCCCTAGGAAAACAGAACAGACAAAGTTGACTAGAAGGTTTTCTAGTGACTGGCCCTAAAGAAATGTCTGTCTGTAGCCAGGTCTTCTGTGTGGCCTCAAGTTCCTCTGCTGGCTCTGTATTCACAGACACTGAATGAAAAAAATCTTTAGTTCATAATCTGAATGTTACAGATTCTCTTCAGAGCTGTGGGCTCCTCATGGAAATGTCAAACAATGTCTATATTTGTTTATTTTTGCAAACAAACTGAAGAAAATTATGGATAAGGAAAGTAACAGAATTCGGTACCAAAAGCCAAAAAAAAAAAAGAAAAGTTGTCAAACTCATCTCATGTTCATCTAAGACTTCTCAAGCACAGTACACCATACTCAGTCTTTCATCTGTTCAATAAGTGCTTGTAGACATTTATAATGTGCCTAGCCCAGTGTCAGGTACCAGACAAATGAAAACATATGGAGCTTGTCACAAAAGGTAAAGGATAGAATATACATATATAAATAAAGATACAATGTCATGCCTGGGGGAAATAGCTCTGACTGAGACTCACAGGCATGAGTGTCTTCTGGTGGGCTCTCTGGAAGGTATAGATTGAGCAGAGGTGCTGCAAAATGGGCCGGGGATCTGAGAAGATGGGGATGCTCAAGGAGATACAGGAATTATCTAAGATAAAGTAATAAACCCATACGGCTGCAGAGGGCAAGGCTGAAACGAGAGCAAAAGACAGTGGTTATAGCCTGTGGGGTTTGTTCAGTCATGAGGACTCCAACCTAATTCTTGCTACCAAGGAGTCTACAATTTGCTTATATTTTCTTATAAACACTGGAGGAGGTTTAATGAGTCTCTTTGTGAATGTACTAACATTTATTTATTTTATAGACAAGGGTGGTGCATATGCCTGAATGTGTATGTGCAGGCAGGGGCCAGAGGTCAATCAAAGGTAGCATCATTCCTTCAGTGCCACCCAACTTGCTTATTCACACAGTCTCTTTGTTGACCTGGAATTCCCCAATTCTTTGAGGTTGGCTCTCTGCCTCCACAGTAGCGGGATTATAAACGTGTTCTTCTAGGCTCAGTATTTTGTTTGTTTGTTTGTTTTGTTTTGTTTTGTTGTTTGTTTTTTATGTGTGTTCTGATACTAAATTCAAGTTCTTACACTTGCAAAGAAAATATTGTACCAACTGAGTGATCTTTCTAGGCCCAACTTTTCATTTCTTTTCTACATTAATTTCCATGGGAGCTCTCTATAACACCTCCCCAGTTAGGCCAGTCTGGAATTCTTGCTCCCTCCTCTGATCCCAAGATAAATGCCCAATGCTGGATATCTAGCTATTTGTTTGTAGGTTCATCTTGTTGCCACGGGCTTCCATAGGGGAGGGGGGAAACAGGGGCTTTGGAGTGGGAAAAACTATGAGCTAATTCCAGTGTCTCTGCTCATGAGTTGTAAAATAATTTTTAACTTTGGCTGTAAAATGTCTACATTTTAGACAGTAGCATAAGCAGCTATTGCCTGTGTGCTAGCAGAATGGCAAAGTATTTAGAATGTTTGCTAACAGAAGGTGCTGCTAGCAGATTCATAGTCCTTGGAAAGGCGGGCTGTGCTTAGGATCTAGAAATATGGGATCAAGTTGCATTCACTTTGTGCCAGCATAGTCACTTTCATAGCACCATGTTATGCTTTAAAATCAACTAGATTTGTAACCATCGGGGACAGATTCCCCCTAAGTTGCAACACTTACTAATTATATGATCAACAAAAAAATCATTCAATCCCCCAATAGGAGTACATGTTGATACCGCAGGGTGTTAGCTATAATCCATAAGCAAACATATAAAAGGAGGAAGCATTTCTTGCTATAAAAGTCAGAGTTGGAGAGTCTTAACTCTTAGTGATCTAATACGAAATCAATTTATATGAACCTACAGTTTCTTTTAAGTGGAATTCACAGAGCTGAGGCACAGCTCCAGAGTAAAGGTCTTGCTGTGTTAGCCTGAGGCCTGAGTTTGGATCCCCAAAATTCACTTTAAAAAGCTGCACACAGTATTATGTGTGCATGGGGTTTGGGGCAGGACAGATCCCTTGAGTTATTAGGCCAATTGGGCTAGCCAAAATGTTTCAGTGAGCTCCAGGTTCAGTGACAGGCCCTGTCTCAAAATAAAATGGAATGAGGAAGAGAACTGATGTCAACCTTTGGACCCGACATGCATGTACACACATGTATATACCCATGCACTATGCACATATATTACACATGCACAAATTATAAGTGATCAATAAATAAAGGAATCCATAGGTCAAGTGCTTTAGTCCATGACACACTAACAGCTCCTTCTTGGACTGCGCGGTGGGGGTGCACCAGGTCCACCTTGATGTAGAACACAACAGAAGTCACAGGAAGAGCTAACTCAGCTCTGCCCATCAGAAGCCAAGTACATCATTTCAAGGTGGACGTCATTAATAACCTCTCCACTGTTACCAGTGGAAACCTGCTTTGTGTTTCTTTTAGTTGAATATCTACCTGAAACAGTTATAGGGTGCTATAAATATCTCACTAAGTGTCAGTTCTAAGTTGGGTGTGCTTCCCAAAGGTCACTGGGCCCTAGCAGACATACTCAGCATTTCTTACACAGTTCTAGTTGAGCCTCTGGTCCTTCTGAAATTCAAATTTTACCAATCTACTTCATGTGTCTCAGAATCTGCCAGATATACGACAGTCGAAGAATGAGGCAGGGCTGCTTGCCAAGGAAGCAGGATCATGGGCAGAGAAAGCCAGACAGGACATAGGGTTAAAAGATAAGGAGGCCAGAAAAAAAAAATCAGAGCTATGGCCACTAACAACATCTCTCCACGGTGCGTTGTTATGACGGTTAACACTGATTGTCAACCTCACAGCATCTAGACTCTTCTTGAAGACAAGTTTCTTTGGCATGACACCAAGGGAGTTTCTACCCAGGGAGATTGTCCTCAGCCATGTCAGTGATATTTTCTAGATTAGACTCATTTAAGTGGAAAGACTCAGCCATGGGTAATACCTTTCCATGGGCTGGTGTCCTAAACCAAATAAAACAAGAAGACGGCACAGACAAGCAGGTGAAGATGCCTGTTGCCGGGTCTGATGAGGCAAGTTTGATCCCCAGGACTTGCAAGGTAGAAGAAAGAACCAATGCCTATGAGTTATCCTCTGATCTCCACACTCCCACTGTGATACACGTACCATCACACAGATATACACACTCAAATAAATACTAAAGAAAAAAAAAGAGGTGAGATGGACCCCTGCATTCCCCCTCTTTTGTCCCCTGACTTCGGCTATAATGTGACCAGCTGCCTCACACTTCTGCCCCCGTGACTTCTCCACCATGACAGAAGGTACCCTCAAGCTGTGAGCCAAAATAAGCTCAATTTTGCTTAACTTGCTTCTGACAAGTGTTTGTAATATTTGTTGGAATTATTCACTTCAGAGACATGGCCATACAGGAGCAAAGTCAGGTCTTTTACTAATCACTCTGGGAAAAAATTATCTAAGTCCTCTGGGTAGAAAAGTCAATTCAAGGTTTCTTCTAAAATACACATATAGCAAAACATTTAGCTCGCAGACAAAATTGTATAAATAAAATATTAGGCTATCTCAAGATCTAAATTAAATTAAGTAGCATACTTCCTTTGACAGATGATGTGTTTCTTAAAAAGTTCATTCTAGCCAGCAAGATGCAAAAATCTGACAGTACTCAAGGCCGCAGAAGGCTGTCTCATGAGTCTTGTCCTCAAATGCATCAGAAAAGGTGCTTTGGGAGATGACAGTGTTGACGAACAGGCCCGGCATTCTAGTTCTGCTAACAGACAAGCAGACATTAGTTATTCTCTTAACAATGCAGTGCTTGTGCATCTCCCGAGTCACTGATGGACAGACAGACTCTACAGCGTGAGGACAGGAAGGGAGGACCAAAGTGCTTGGATGGTGTCTAGGAAAAAATCTTTCCAATAATATGCACAAACACTTTATTTATTTTTAATTAATATATTTATTTATTCACTTTACATCCTGATCATAGCCCCCTCCCTCCTCTCCTCCCAGTTCCCCCCTCCCCCCTCTTTCTCCTTCCCCTTCCTCTATTCCTCAGTTGCGTCAGGACTGAGTGTTTCCTCTTTCCCTATGGCTTGACAAGGCAGCCCTGCCAGGAGGAAATGAGCAAAAAGCAGGCATATCAGAGACAGCCCCCACTCCCCTTACTAGGGAACCCACCTGAAGCCCAAGCTGTCCATCAGGTACATATATGTAGGGTGCCTACAGACGGTAGGAACACGAAGGTCAGGCACTCACAGACAGATCAGCCGTAGCACATGAAAAAGAGACTTATGTTTAGCTGGTGGAGCAACACAGTCGACCCAGTCATCAGGAGATTCATCAGCCCTGACTCAATGCTGCTGCAACCACCTGACTTGACTCTTCTCCTAGGCTGAATGAGTGAATGTCCAAATCTCATTCCTGCTGAAGCAGATTGATAAGAGTACAGTCATCAAACAGAACTATAGCACTCACACACTTTAAGAGATTACCATTGACAATTTCATGCAGCACATTTATTTTTCCAATGTCAGCAGGCAGGCCATCTGCCTGCAAGGATAGCGGACTGTCAACTTTTGATTTAAGAGAAAAGCAAATCCTTACTGTACTTTCCTCCCTACCATCTTTGAGCTCTGGCCAGAATGGGACAGAAGTCTCACTTCCTTAACACTAGCCTAATTCTAGGGAGCCCATTTTGAATGTCAGTATCAAACTAGCTGCTCTGTCTAAGGCCTGTGGGTCAAATCATGAACAAGTTATAAATGGGCTGACTAAGATGACATAAATACGGTTTCAGTCCTCAACCCCTTCCAGACAGCACCCCTTAAGGAAAATTCCCAGGAAGTACCTATGTGCTAACAAGTTAGTTTTCCTCAGTGTTCTTGACCTTCTTAGAGCTCCTTGCTAATCACCTTGGCCTTTGGGAATTTTTTTTTCTTGTGTAAAAAAGTAGATTCAGGACTGGAGAATTGGAGTGGTCAGTAAAGCATGACATAAGCACAAAGACCTCAGTTCCACCCCCAGATCCCACATTTAAAATCCAGGAGTGAAGTCACACACTTGCAGTCCCAGCACAGAGGGGACAGCTCCCTGGGGCTCACCAGCCAGCCTGGCCTACTTAGTGAGCTCTAGGCCAATGAGACCCTATCTCAGAAAAACAACAAACAAAAACAAAACACAGTCCAAGGCACACACAGCTGAGGAATCATACTTGAGGTTGCTTTCTTTCTTTCCTCATGTAGGTGGGCAGGTACAATGTCCATGTCAGGACACACGTGCACATGTGCCTGTCATGTTCAAACTCTGGTAGGTAGACAAAAGCCATCATTCCTCCGGATCTTGTGAAGCCAGTTCCCCTCTACCAAAGGAACCGTTTCCATCTCACTGGCAGATCAGACAAAAGGCTATCTGTGGTAAATATTAGCATATCAGAGTGCATACCAGCCTCAAGGACCACAAGGACCTATTCACACATTTCAGAGTACATGCTGGCATCCTGGCTGTTCTCATACAACCCTTCACCTCCAACTCCCCAGCTCACAGGCTTCCCTCACACCACCACCTCTATATTGCCCTCTCTTGGTCTCTGGCCCACACCTCCTTTGTCTCCCTCTCTCCCTCTACTCTGCCCCTGTTTCTCTCCTGGCCAGGCCCAGTCCACTGGCCATGTCAGCCTGCTACTTTCTCTCTCTGTTCTGGACACTTCCAGGTGCCTTTGGCTGTTCTCTGCCACATATCTACATCAGAAACTTTCCATTTAACCGTACCGTGGAGCAGTCACGTTGTCATGTCATACAATGCCTCCACAGAAGTGCTTCCAAAAAAGAAGCATACACACATGCATATACACATACATACATATGTAGATACATACAGAGAGGGTTTTTTTTAAAAAAGCAAACAAACACACATACATATATATGTACCTACGTAAAGAGAGGGGTTTTACTGCTCTCTGTTATGTGTGTGCACAGGGAACAGTGTACAAGTTTGTTCAAAACCCCAAAGAGTCATTAGTTCTTGAGGCTATTTCAGTTTTTTTAAAGTATAACTGTGAGCATAAAGGAAGCAGACAAACAGGAAGTTCAAAAGAGAGCGTGTGATGCAAGCCTTTGTCATTGGCAGATAGCAGAGCAATAACCACTGGGATTTGCCCTCTATACTTTGCCCCTGGAGAGACAGAAAGGACCCTAGATAACATAAACAGGCATTCTGAGATGAGCAGACACCCCCGCCCCAGAGTTACGTTTGTTTAGCATCTCCTCAGATCCCTAAGCTCCCTCCTGGCTTTACAATTCTCCACTCCTCTGATCTTGTTTTCAACAGAGACTAAGCCTTTGAAATTTCATGCTAAATTTGGGTGATTAAGGTTTTTGTTGAAGAGGGGAAAATGATGTCCACAAAAAGCATACGCTTTTGTGAAAGATTAGCCTTTGAGAGCCACCGCTGCCAAGCTAAGGAGTAAGGGCTAATTCTCAGATCATTCTAGTTTGGAAGGAGAGACAGCTCTGTGGACTGCCAAGTGAGGAGGCAGCTGGGGGAGGGGCTGAGGCAAGTTCCAACACTCTGAAGTTCAGTGTGTTCATTTTTACAGGCAATTGGACAGAAGAGGTGTCAGAGAGAGGAATGGGTGGGGATGAGGGTTTTAAGAGGGGAAACAAGGAAGAAAGGGAGGAAGGGAGGGGGCAGAGAAAGGAAGGGAATGAAAGAAGAGAGGGAGGGAGAAAGAGAGGGAAGCAGAGGTGAGGGATTAAGGAGAGAGGAAGTGTAACAAATTTTGCTCAGTCCACAATGTATCTGCGGCAGCTTCCTCTCACAGAGAGGGACAAGAACTCTACTGAGACGTTATCTGTGAGCCCCCTGCTAATGGACAGCCCTCACCAGGGAAGTGAGTTAACATCAAAAGAGGCATTAGTATCATACACCCTGTCCCCACCCTCTCCCCTGCCTCTTGCCTGGAAATCTGAGAGCCTGGCTGCAGGCTCTGCTGTGAGATCCTCCCATGCTCAGAAAGCTAAAGACACAGACGTCCACTGTCTCCTGGGCTCTGAATCAGCTCTTCAGAGATCCTGCCAAGCAGGCTGTCTCTGGTGCTGGAATTCTCCTTGGAGCCTGATGCTGCTGCTTCTCTCTGTTATGGAGTTAATAGCTTTTCTGATGAACTCCTTATTCCCAGTTACCTGTCTCACCGTCATCATGATACCCATTTCCCACTCGCCCTGCCCTTCTCAAAATCTCCACCTTTCAGGAAAGAGAGAAGTCTCAGAAAAGAACGGCAGGAACAAAGGTAAGAGATAGGGAAGACTGGAGGGAAGAAAGAATAGAGAGGGGAGGGGAAGGGGAAGGAAAGCGCAGAAGCACAACCAAGGCATTCTGTTCAGAAGCTAAGGCAGAATCCCTCCGAGCACTCACCTTGCCTTCCACTGCGTCCACATTACAGACCCACAGAAGGGGCAGAGTCTGCACTCTGGCTCCATTCATGAACACCTGCTAGAGGCTCAGAATACAATTACCTCCCAGGCTCTGATGGTTCCTTATCTCTGCTTCCACACAAAGGATTGTTTTATGGCACCAAGAATCACCCAGAGCTTTTAAAATCTACCAAACACAGCAGGGTCAGGTTGCTGACCCCTAACATCGAGGAAGTACTTACTGGCTGGAAATACTGAGTTCTAATTCAGCTTCCCAGCCCAGGAGCATTGACTTTAAATGAGGAGGAGGTCTCTGAGGTCTCACTGCCACGTTGTCAATAACATTGAAGTTACAAGCCGGGGCACTAGAGAGACTGATGGCTTGATCTTTTTGTTTTCAACTTTTACAGATATGGACAAAGTTACACAAAGCTCATATCAAGAGATTGTGAAATATCTTTGGGGATGAAATACAAATGCAAGTTTGGTAAACTGAGCCATCCTTTAAAAGTATTTTTGATTTATTAAAAAGACTGTATGCATGCATATGCACACATGTGTGCAAGTTCCTATGGAAGCCAGAAGAGCACATCACATACCCTGTACAGAGAGCTACCGATTTGGGCCATCTAACAGAGGTGCTGGGAACTAAAGAAGGGCTCTCTGATAAAACAGCAAGTGCTCTTAACTGTTGTTCCATCTCTCCAGCTACACTGACCCAACTTTTACTCAACATTAAGCTTTCTAAGAATGCGGATGTGAGCTAAAGACTTATCATGAAAAGCTTATTTGTAGATTATTATTATTATTATTGAAATGGAAAGGAACAAGCCTTTCTGCCCAGTCATCTGTAAGCTCAGAAATGCATAAGGGCTGAGGAGATGACTGCTCACATCACGAGGGCCTGAATTAGAATCTCCAGCAGTCACATGAAGAGTCAAGTACAGCCAACTGGAACCATTTCTCCAGTGGTAGGGGGCAGGTAGACAGGAGGATGACCAGGATTTGCTGATGCCAGCCTAGCTCCAAGTTTAGTGAGTGGTCCTATATCAATGAAATAAGGTGGCAAGTGATCCAGCAGGACACTGGATTTCTTCCTCTGGTCTCCATACCCTTGGGGATGTTCCACACACACTCACTACAATCTCATACAAAATAAATTACAGAAGTTACATGATATCTTTTAAACCATTTCAAAAGGTTATGTATGCAAGGAGGTTAATATTGAGTGGGTATGACTTCTTGTCACCTAAACAAAGGACATAGCACAACAGCCAGGACCACGGAGTGGGATCCAGCTCAGTTGAATGTGACGCAATGCTTGCCTAGCATGCTCAGCGCCCTGGGTTCCATCCCCAGCACTGAATAAATGAGACATGGTGGCTCACACCTCTACATCGGAACACTAGGGATATAGAAACAGGAGGATCAGTAGTTCAAAGTCATCCTAAGCTATCAGTAGATCTGGGGTCAGCATGTGCTTCAAAAAGAAAGACAGACATGAGACCAGAAGGAATGAAGAGAAATATAAACAATTTTGAAAGTATTTGAAAGTAAAGCCTGCTGGTAATTCTCCTTGGTTTAGGAATACAGGATCAATGACTACAAATACTTGTCCAATAGAAGCTCATGAGCTAAGTAAGTTGACAGACTCAAAGCCAATGACTACAATAAATCTACCTGATTAAAAGAGTGAAACTTAATGAGTTAGTCTTAGGAAGCTCAGCAACTGAGATATAAAAAAAATGATTACCTTTTTGAAGTATTATTTAGCAATTTCCTTTGAATTCAAACATTTCATCCTAGAGAGGAGCTCTTTAACTCAGAGAGTTCTGAAGGTAGATTCTTTAAGATCAGGAAATAAACAACTCACAAGTCTCAGGCAGTCCATAAAACTTACCAGATGTACAAGCACACCCCTTCCCCAAGGTTTTGTAATCAGTAAGGTTAGCTGTGGAGGGGAGACTCTCCCATCTGTGGAGCTACCTAGACCCACAGACCCATGAAGCCATGCAGAGAGCTTCAGCATCACGGTTTCCACGAGTCATCGTCGATGCTGTACGGGCTTTCTGCGATTTAGCTGCCTTAGAGTAGCCTGTGCCCCTGTAATTAACCCTACATCCACTCCTGTTGGTGACACCAGTGAACTCATCCGCTCACCAAGCTTGACTTCAATGGTATTACTTTGTTGCTGGTTCCCTACACAGACATATGCCATTTCTCACCAGGAATTGTTACGTAACACAAAGATTAAATTTATAAAATATTAGAACTTAGATGATCTGTACAATTTTTTTAACTTAGAGTATAGCCAATTCAGCTTTAGTACTCAAGATTAGAAAGTTGTGCATTTTATTCATGGAACCAAAACTTTCACATTTTACCCACATATTTAGTCAATTTGCTCATTAGATGTGTGTGTGTACATGTACACGTTTTTCTCAATTTGATAACCCTGCTGTTAATATCTAGGTCGTTAATATTAACAATGGCTAAGCTATTAACTTTTCTAAGAGATCAATTTGTACCTTGTCATGGAGAATGGTGAATCTCATTCAAGTGAGAAGCCTGAATGTTCTATTCAATTTTGTGTGACTTCTCTCTGATAATTAGTATGGAAAATAGGGACACCCACAGCATCTTATCATGTTCTTTCCTCCATGGAATTGTGTGTGTGTGTGTCTGTGTGTGTGTGTATTTCTGAAATCAGGTCTCATGTAAGCCAGGTTGGCCTCAAACTTTCCATGTAGTAGAGGATGCCCTGGAGCCTCTGGTCCTCCATGCTTCTATTACCTGGCAGGCTGAGCTGCAGGTGTCCCCACACACCTGGTTTTGCCGTGGTTGTGATAGAACCCAGGGCTTTGTATAAGTAGGTAGGCACTGGCTGCTTTGCTGCATCCTCAGCCTCTTATGTAGTTTTCTGAGTGTTTATTCACCTCCCCTGATGGTCAGAGCATTCAATGCCTGCTGCCTTAGTGTCTAGTCATGGGTTTCCCCATAATCTCTGTATGCTATAAAGGTCTGTTTGCACATACCTTCATCTGGTCATGGGCACCCTTCCAAGAAGGAGCAGAATCAGCCAGCTTTAGAAACAGGAAATGCAGAGTAGGGGTGTGATCTGCCATAATCATGGTCTCTTACTTCCTCCCACTGTGCAGTCATCATGAATCTGGGGCCTTCTCTCACCAAATCAGTACTAGCTGAATTCTGAGAGGTTCTGAGAACAGAGAGGACCCTGGCTCATTTAATTGAATGTAGCCCTCTAACTCTGTGTGTGTTATGGATGGATCTGTGTGTGTGTGTGTGTGTGTGTGTGTCTGTAGTTCACATACGCTGGTGCACCTATTTCTTCTTTTTTCTCCCCTGTCTCACTTATCCCTTTGTTTTTTTCTCTGTTTTCTTTTGATCCAGAATCATTTCTTACCCCAGCGAGTTATCTTCTATTTTGAGAGTCACTCAGCTATCCATTTTTTCCATCTTTAAATCATACATCGACATTGCCCAAACAGTAGCCACACTAGGTCGAAGCGAGAACAAAGTCCTATGCTCAGACTTCAACAGCCCATGCCTCGTCCGTTTGACATCCATCTGTATAGCTTCCTGCCAAACTTACCAGAACTCTGAAGGAGACATCACAGACATTTCAAGACAAAACAGAACAGCTCTCATTTCAAAACTAACCCCAACAGCACAGGCTCTAAGATCAACAATCAATAAGTGGGACCTCATGAAGCTGAAAAGCTTCTGTAAAGCAAAGGACACTGTCATCTGAACGAAACGACAGCCAACAGATTGGGAAAGGATCATTACCAATCCTAC
>CM053748.1:59170756-59211928 GCA_028658305.1 Pachyuromys duprasi
AATGAAGGAGGGGGCTATGCCTGGGATGCAAAGTACCTAACCTGTGATTGATATAAAAATTAATAAATTTATAAAAAAAACAAAACTAACCCCGTTTGAAGGCAGGACTAAAAACTCCATCAGTAAAGTGCTCATCGCGTAAGCATGAGGACCTGGGCTTGGATCCCCCACACACATGAAGAGCTGAGCATATCTGTATATAACCCCAGTGCTGCAAGGCAGGGACCGGAGGATCCCGGAGCTTGTCATCTAGCTGAATTGATGAGCTTCAGGCTCCAGGAGAGGCTGTTTCTAAAACCAACATGAAAAGCAATCAAAGTACACAACTGCTATGTTGCTCTGGCCTCCACGAATAGGCACACACGCATGAATGCACCCATGCGTGCACATGTTCACACATCCACATTAACAATTATGCATACCACACACACACCACCACATATAAACACGAGTAAATAAGATAAGATGGCTTTTGTGATGATGAATGCAGAGGCTGTTGTTGTTCTGGCCTCTACATGCATGCACGCACTTGCAAGCACACCTACACACACATGTACAAATACACATTTATAAAAATAATTTATTAGATAAATAAATACTTAATAGATATAGTTTGCCACAAGTGAAAACCTTTCTAGACCTCTGTGCTCAGCAACCTTTTTTACAGGCACTGGATTGAGCACAGGATACTCTCAGGCCTTGATTTGTCCACCAGCCCACTTGTAGCTTTAATACTGGAAGGCTCCTCCAGAGGAGGCTGGAGACCTGGAAGCCTGGTTTTGCCTCCTCTCTCTCTAAGTAACAACCCCCCACCCCCGCACAATGACAGGCTCTTTAGGCTCTTCAGGGCTCCTAGGGAAAGTGCTTAAACCCAAAATACCATTTGCGATCTGTTTTCCATCAGAGGGGAAAAAGAAAATTCTGATGCTGGGGGTTAGCTCCATGGGAAACTATGACTGCAAATTGGATCTTTGAGAATTAAATCCAATTGAAAATGCATTAAAAGCTATTTAAAGAAATCTTGCCTGAGCCCTTTGTTAGGTGGAGAATCCTTCTGGAAAGAGAGAAGAGCAGCCACTGACATGTCTTTTATAACCGGATTCACATAAATAGGACTTTCTCCAGAGGAGGTATGGGGGTGCTTGACAGGAAAGGGGGGGTCCTGCACATCTTCCTGAGGCATTGTCAAAGATGCTCCCCTGCAGATCCCCCCACTCATCCCCTTTACACAAAATCCTTCCACAGAATCTCACCATAGTGCAGAGAAAGGATGGCACAAGGGAGAACAGACAATTTGTATCAATGGGCTCCAAGCTGAAAAGGCCCTACCTGCTCTGAGAGAAGCCACTGTCAACTGACAATTGAAGCTGTGGTACCAGGCCCTGCGGTATCCCAGGAGTCACCCGCACATCACCATAGCAACAAAGAGAAGCCAGAAAACCCCTCACTTTAAAAAGACACAATAGAGATGTGCACATCACAGACACAAGCAACCCACACTGTGCAGGAAGACAGGCCTTGCTGTTCAGAGTCATGTGACCGGCACCACTTACTTAATCATCCAGTCTCCGATTCTTCGATGGTATAATGGGGATGCTGTTGTACAACCTTGTAGAGCTATTGTGATAACTGACTGAATACAGCTAATGTTTAAACACAGCATCTCATCCCAGCACAGCATTTGCATTGTTGTCACTCCCAGTTCAGACAGAAAGGAAAAGCCATCTGTTGTTATTATGTGTGTATGTGTCTATGCTCATGTGTGCATGTGTGCAAATGGTATGCATTTGTGGGTCAGAGCAAAACGCTGTGAAGCTGATTCTCTCCTTTGCCTTTCCATGGGTTCCAGGAAAGCATCTCAGGTCATCAGATCTGTGAAGCAGTCTCCTTAACCCACTGTGGCCCAACGTCTTTTCTCAGACAGTGTCTTTCAACGACTCTGCATGGACTTGGTAAGACTGGCTGGCCAGCAAGCCCTGAAGCCCTGCTGTCTCTGCCCTGGCTGTCTCAGGCTGGGACTGAGGCTCCTCTAAGAGGGTTCTAACGGACTGAACTCAGATCCCCATGCTTGTGTGACAAGCAGTTTACCTAGTGAGCCATTTCAGTAGACTTCTTATAGAATAAAATCAGTCATTGTTAAAATAACAGCACTTAGCATCTGAGGAGATGGCTCAGTGGTTAAAAGTTGTCACTGTTCTTCAGGAGGACTCAAGCTTGGCTCTCAGCGCCCTATCGGATGGCTCGAAATTGCCTGTAACTCTAGTCCCTGGAATCTGACAGCTTCTGGCCTCCAGGGCCCCAGCACACATATACTATATGCTAACACAGACACAGACATATTTATCCTTATAAATAATAAAAATAAATGACACCATCACCACCATTCCCTACTGATAGATTACATATTAAAAGGTATAAGTGTGTGTGCAAGTGTGTGCATACATGTGTGTGCATGTATGTGTGTGCATGCACGTGTGCAGGCATGTATGCGCGTGCGTAACTGCCATTTTCTATTCCTGTCAGACAAGTGTTCAATACAGATCAGGGTCACTCTATCCTAAACCAAACGGTGTGTCCTGGCTTCTTTCCTAAGCCAGAACACATCTGATCTACAACAAAGACTTTTTCTCAACCAAATGACAACGGAGTAAGCTAACTTCATTTACAGCTCAGCTCAGCACTGAAAGCTAACTTTATTTCTACAATTCTGTGTTGCTCAGCAATCACATCCAAGGTAACAGTGTGCCCCAGTCGAGGATTAGACCCTAATTAGATGCAGGCTTTCTGCAGTAACCAGGACCCTGGCTCTTCTGCCTGCTTAAGTTACAGGGACTCTCAATCAGGCATTTCATCTGTTGCCGTGCACACATAGGTACCCAATAAATGTTACCTTTGGTGATAATAAAACGAAAGCCAAACTTTCAAAAGCTGAGCTACCCAAAAGGCCATTGTCTACATTCTTGGCAGCCACCAGAGAGCCAGTTTTCCCAAGTCAGCAGCCGCTGAGGGGGCTGGCCAGGGGCCAATTCCCAGGGTTGGCGCATTCCTGGGGCCTGGCAGAATGCCACTGAAACCCTGCTTCCTCTTTCTCTTTATGTAGTGGAAAACTCTTTCCTCTTTGACCCCTCCATGTAGTCCTCCACATCTCCCCCAGCCAAGTAAAGGGAGGTAGTTAGATGGGAAACGTTCACCAGTTCCTTCCCCCAAAGCCCATCTATCTCCCACTGCTCCACGTTGGCAGCGCTCAGAGCAACTGAAAACAGAAGGCAAACAAAGAAGAGCTTCACAGCCCAGTCGGCTAGTCTGATTCAGCAGGGGCCGGGGAAGAAAGGCTCAGCGGGACCCGGGGCACAGCGAGACATTGTGCCTGTGCTTGGGCACTTTTGGAAGGCTCTGGAATAAAATTACCTGATATAAATAGTCATTGGCCAGAATTCAGCTGTGAGGGCAGAAGCCCAAAAGGTCCAGAAAAAAAAAATACAATGTTCCATATTAAAAGGTCTGGCCTAGTCATTAATAGGGAACTCCTGAGCAACTGGAGTTAAGAAGAAAGGAATTCTGGGTTTGGCAGGAGACAAGCTGTAGCGAGGGACCCGGATGGACATTTCTGGCTGAGATCATTCTAGTTATGCTGATTTGTTTCTTAAAGACCATATATGAATATTTTAAAAGCAAAGGGAAAAAGAAAACTTGTCTTCTGAATTCTGAGTTCTACATGCAGCCAGAGAGCTGCCATCTTGTGCTCTTGACACAAAAAGGGCATGCATCATGTGCTGGAGGTTACTTCACTTGGTGCTCCTGCCTGCCTGTGGAGGGAGAGACGCTGTATGTGCATACATGTGCTTATGGAGGTTCAGAGAAGCCAGGCAAGCTCACACAAGTCAGGAGGATACATATCCATTGTAGGTGGGTTCTCCAGCTGCGCATGGCTATTTATTAGTTTCCTTGTTTAGTATTGTGAGTGTGTCCATGTTCATGTTTGTGAATATGCGTGTTTTATTCACATATATGTGCATACACATGCA
The DNA here is from genome assembly GCA_028658305.1 of Pachyuromys duprasi. Lineage (NCBI taxonomy): Eukaryota > Metazoa > Chordata > Mammalia > Rodentia > Muridae > Pachyuromys > Pachyuromys duprasi. The sequence continues at coordinate 59,174,782 of CM053748.1, forward strand.
TGTGGAAGCCAGTGGGCAACCTAGGTTGTTGCGCCTCAGATAGCATCAACCTTTGTGGAGATGAGTTTCTTACCGCCCTGGGACTCACCGAGTAGGCTAATCTGGCTGGCTCTCCTCATTGACTTCTCCAAGCAGGCTCAAGAGCCTACCATTTGTGGCCCAGAGGATCCTCAGATATCCCCCAACTTGCCAAGGTATGCCCTGTCTGCATCACCAGCTCCCATGCTCCCAGAGCCAGTTGGGATACCACACAGGAAGAAAAGAATGACAGCAGCAGCTTCGTCCCAGGACACCTCACCGATGTCTGCAAGAGCTTCTGTCTCAGAACTGTGCCTACTCACATTGGGATACTGCCAGGCCTCTGAGCTATTCTACCTCCAGAGACGGCAGGCCTCCGACAAAAGCTTCCCTTACAAAAAGCCAACAGCCCCCAAGCTCCTCACAGCGCCAGCTCTGACAGATGGATCCCAGAATTCACCAGACCAAATGATTTTATTTCCCTCAACATAGCCATGTGCATAAAGCAGTCTGTGAATTAACTGTATTAGGAAATCTACCAGGCTGAAGGCAGCCACTTAAAACCAAGGACCGAAGAGGTGCTGAAAGACAGAAGGCTAGAGAACCTCAGAGGCACCTTCAGAAATGGACAATTATGATCCATTAAGCCTCATTAAGGAATGGAAATTTATGAGAAGGAAACATCTGGAATGTAAAGGAACCAGAAGGAACCTCTGCTGGGGCTTGCAGAAGGCATCCCAGACCAATGGGACTCTTGGTTTGCAAAACTGGTCCACGGAAAGGAGACTCCAGTCTCTGCATCTGGTGTTACACAGAATGTTCACTGTGATGTTCCTGGAGTGGCTCCCTAGGCTGGAGATGAGGGCTGTGAACAAAACTGGCAGGGAGACCCCGGATTCTGGCTAAGACAAACCAAACAAAGCAACGCAACCTGTGGCCCCTGTGGCTATTTAATAAATATTGATTGATAACAAATGACAGTATAGAAAGTCATAAAAAGTCATAAAGTATAACACAGCTGTGATGCTGATAATATACGTACAGTTGGAAAAACTGACACAGATAAACCAATGCGAGTAAAGAATTCCAGTGAGTTGGCTGTGCAATGCATCCTAAGCCTGGAAACAGGACAGGAAGTTGTTAAGGAAGGGGTACAATGGTGGCCAGAGGGGACAGAAGGAAAGGTGAGACTGGCGTTCGAGGTTGCAGTAAAGCCTACCTATGGTCTCAAAACTTTCAAAGATCATCCTGAGTGAGCTATCCCAGAAGCAGAAAGACATACATGGTATATACTCACTTACAAGTGGATATCAGCCATATAATATAGGATGAACATATTAAAATCCATGGTCTTAAAGAAGCTAAACAACAAGGAGGACCCTAGGGAAGAGGCTGAAACCTTACTCAGATAGACACTGGAAGCAGAAGACATGGAACAGGAAAGGAGCCTTCCACAGAGGGCCTCTGGAAGACTCTACTCATCAGGATATCAAAGGAGATACTGAGACTCATAGCCAAACTTTGGACAGAGAGCAGGGAATCTTACGGAAGAAGAGGGAGATAGAAAGACCTGGGGACAGGAACTCCACAAGGAGAACAACAGAACAAAAGTACCTGGGCCCAGGGGGTCCTCCAGAGACTGATACTCCAAGCAAAGACTATGCATGGAGAGGACCAAGAACCCCTGCTCAGAGGAAGCCCATTGCCATTCCAATGAACAAGTGGGTTCCCTGGTAAGGGGAGCAGTGGCTGTCTCTGACATGAACTCCATGGCAGGCTCTTTGATCACTTCCCCCTAAAGGTACAGTCCTGCCAGGACATAGAGGAAGATGATGCAGCCCACCCTGATGAGACCTGATAGGCTAGGGTCAGAGGGAAGGGGAATAGGTTCTCTGCTATCAGTGGACTAGGAGAGGGGATTAGGGGGAAAGAGAGAGGGTAAGAGGGACTGGGAGGAGTAGAGGAAGAGGGCGACAGTGGGGATACAAAGCGAATAAATTGTAATAAATAAATAACAGAAATATAAAGCAAGCACACTGGAGACTGTTCTTTAAGCCACTGTGGCTTTTCCAATAAACCTTTGACAGGGAATGCAGGGATACCACCAATTCAATTTAGGTCAGTATTCTAAGGTGAAAGATGAAAGTCCTTCCCTTTGTGGTAAGAACCATCAATAAAAGCATAATGGTGACTTCTTTCTGACTCCAGAAAAAGACAGAAAGGGCAGGCAGCAGCTCCAAAGGTGCTTTCAGCGGCCATTGGTCATCCTCCAGGGTCAGTCCCAAGGGCACTGTCCACCTGCCCTGAGGCCAGGTCTCTTACTATCATGGAGCTCTCTGATCAGGATAGGCTGGTTGGCCAGTGAGCCCGAGGAACTGTGCCTACCTTTACCTCCCCAGTACTGCGATCACAAATGCATGCCTCTGTGTCTGGCTCTTTTACATGGGTTCTTCAGATTGAACTGAGGCTCTTATGCTTGTGTGTTAAGCATATCAACAAGGTCATCCTCCGAGCTACATAAATGCTGTTGGTTGCCCTGCTGTGTGCATGCTGCTAGCACTGTGATCTCCAAACACACTAGACTGATACAGCTTCACAACTTAGCAAAACCTCTGCATTGTGTTTCATGGTTCTCAAAGTGTCATGGAGCTTTGTCTGCCAGGTGCTCAATTCCTGTGACCACAGATGAAAATTTCAAGAAAGAAAAGACATGTAGGAACAGTGCCTCACTACTGGCATATGGAAGGACAGCAGAAAACAACCTCATGGTAGGAAAACCCTGAAAATGAGAATGTTAGGAGGAACACCCTGAAAACAGGCCTCAGGATGAACACTTTAAAAACAAACAGTTGGGAAGAACACCCTTAAAACAAGCATACAAGAAGGATGCTCCAGAGCCTGGTGGGTTTGAGGACATGCTCCCCAAAAGATTGACTAACATGCTACTTGTTGCAATGGACAAAGCACAGGGGAGCGTGCCATGAAAATGATACGAGGCTGCCATAGGAAAATGCAGGAAGGAAACTCAGTTGCCATGGAAACTTAGAGGCTCTGATAATGCCGGTCATTGAAAGATGCTGAGACAACAGGAAGATGACAAGCAGATCTTAGAGCCACAAGGAAACAGAAAGCATGCCAGGCAAACATCTCCACCCCCTTGTCCTTAGTCCTGCTGAGGAAGCAGGGTAACCCCACCTCATCAATAGCACAACATCTGCAATCGCTTTCAAACCATGTCTGGTTTCTATTTTGATTTACTAATCTCAGATATTTCAAGGATCCACAGAACAACATTGCACAGTGGCAGGTAGCACTCACTGCTCTAGCTAAATACAGGTGATGATGGTGGTCAGGGATTATAGAGCATCTTCTCTGTGTCCGCAGAAGGACAGTGGTCCATGGGCAGATGGTCTGGGAAGCACTCAGCAGTCAAACTGCCATACCATTCTTGGGTCACAGATGCCCTTGAGAATTTTATGATACCATATGAATTTTCCCCATAAATGCACAAATAAGCATTAGTATAAAATATTTCAGCCATTTCAAAGATGTGGGAGTCATTGGCAGCCAGCTGAACCTACTTGGTGAGCTCCAAGCCAGTAAAAACATTGTCTCAAAAAACAAAATGAATGACACCTAAGAAATGACACTGTGACTATTCACTGGCCCCTGAACACACACACACACACACACATGTGCACACACATACACACACATTCACAGGCACACATTGCATCCGCACACTCAGGAACTTATACACACACATACATGTTCACATACACCCACTATATCTGCACACAGGATCATGTGTATGTGTACATGTACACACACACAGAGCGAGTGAACAAACAGTAGGATCATCTCTGTATGAGAATAAAAGGTAGTAATGTCATCTTCCCTCTCCAACCATCATCAACAGCAGCAGCATCTCCCCATCCCCAGAATCCCCTGCTAACGTATCTGGAGCTCATGGACAGTAGCTTCCTGTGGACAAGCTCAAATTCACATACATCACACTAAGCATGGCACAGGGCACCCCTACCACAAAGAACTATTGGGTCTACAATTCAATACCATCAAGGTTTGAGAACCGGTGCAAGTGGCAGTTAAATCAGATAACAGCCAATCAAGAAGGACAGTTTCTGGGGCTAGACATGTCTATAAGCTGCTAGAGCATCTTCCTAGCATAATAAAACCCTGAATTCCATCCCTAGCTCTGTATCTAAACCAGGGACACATCTGTAATTGCAGCACTTAGGAGATGGAGGCAGAGGATCAGAACTTATCCTGGTTATCCTGGGCTGCATAATGAGTGTTCCAGTTACCTTCTGTATAGAGTTATAAAGCACTCTAACCAAAGGCAATTTGCGGGGAAAGAGGCTTTATGTCGAGTTATAGTTTATAACCTATCACTAAAGGAATTCAGGGTAGGAACTCAAAGCAAAAACCATGGAGGAATGCTGCTTACTAGCCGGATAGCCCCATGTTATGCTCAGCTAGCTTTCTAACAAAGCACAGGACCACCTACCCAGGGAATGGTGTCACCCACAGTGGGCTGGGCATTGCAGAACTTAATCAAGACAACCCTCAACAAACATGCCCATAGGTCAGCCTGAGCTGGGCAACCCTACAAATGAGACTCCCTTCTCAGGTGACTCTAGGTTGTGTCAAGTTGATAGTTAAAGCTAACAGATTGCAAGTCTGAGGCCAGCCTAGCCTGAAAAAAAAATCAGCAAGGGCATTTTCATGCCCTTGAAGGTGTGGTTATGATGTCAGTCTGCTGAGAGGAACAGAGGGAGAAGCTTCTTTCAGAGAGAGTCTAAATCAGATGAAAGAAAACTCTCCTGGGTCATTGGTAAGCTAAACAGCAGCTCCCTAGGTCTTTAACTGGTGAGCTAAACACTCCCTTTGCAAGTAGGAAATTCTTTGGGTTCTCCCAGCCAGCCATCAGTCAGCAGTCTGAGTAAATGTCTGCTGTCTGCTTAGTTCTCAGATAGGATTATCAGGCTATCACACTGCTGTACCCTGCATGGAAGGACATCTACCCACATGCTGGTCCTCAGGTAAACGCATGCTTATTATTCAAAAGTGGGGGTTTGTTCAAAGAGGGAAAAAGAGAAAGGAAAATCACAAGCCCAGAAAGCAAGCCCAGCCCCATCTTTCAATACTCAAGTTCGGTATTCCTTGTAAGTCCCTCCCTCCCAACATCACTCCTTGGTCAATTGTTTGTGCTGAAACCAAGCCTGCCTCCCTGGTCATTCAGAAGAGGTGGAGCAGGTGTTGCAGCACCCGTGGAAGTTTCTAGTCCTGACAGAACAGCGGGAAGCCTTTCGGGCGGGGTAGCTGCACAGAGGGACTCCCTGTGGCTATCATTGGAGCTTCAAGGTCTGCAGAGCCAGACCCAAACTGCAGTCGCTCGCTCCCTCGCCAGTCTCAGGGCCTCAAACCGTGCACCAAGCTGTAGATTTGTAGACTAGGTATAGTTAGAGGGATAGTTAAAGGGCTGTTGATTTAGCCAACTATTTCCATGAGCATCAAGCACACTGTCTGGCACGTATTAAGCTTCAATAAATTTCAGCTACTATTACTGAGGGAGGAAAACCATTGCGGTCTAACCTCAACGTGTGATTTGCCAACCAAAGAGCCAGAGCTGCCAGCAAAGGTAGTTTTGGTGTTAGACTCCCTCAGTCCCACTGCTGACATGCCTGTGCCTGCTGCTTGGAACTTTGTCCTCCCTCACTATCTTCGCATTGCTGTTACTATAAACTTCACGCGCTCTGTCCTTGGGTTCTGCCCTCCAGCCTTCCAGACTTCTAGCAACTAGCTGGCCTGAACGTAGCCTCTTGTCCTCCATCTTCTGACTTCTTTGCTATAAGTCTATCCCTAGTACGCAGACAAGCTGCACTGTTGGAGGGCAAGGCATCACAGTTCTACGTTTTCAAGGCCTGGGTTACACAATGGGGAATAAGACATCCTGCCTCAAATCAGGCAGAAAGTGAGGACCAACCAACCCCAGACCAACAACAAAAAATAGTATTACTGAAATGTGCACTTCTTTAAAAAAAATAACAGGAGCATTCAGGGGCTGGAAAGATGACTCTGCTCAGCTCCTGCAGAGGACCCATGTCCATGTCTAGCACTCATATCAAGAGACTCATAACAGCCTGTAACTCCAGCTCAGGGGATCTGATATCCTCTTCTGCTTCTATAGGCATTGCACTCATGTACTCTACGTCTCATGCAGACATACAGATTTAAAAATAAACCTTAAAAACAAACAAACGACAACAACAAAAACCCTGGTTTTCTCTTCCACTAGATGCACTGTGACTGCAAGCATCAAATGTCCAGGCACTTGGGAAGAAGAAGCCTTGCAAATCAAAAAGCACAGAGTGAAATCAGGCTTAGTCTGATCAAAAGGCATCAGGCAGGGGACTGAGAAGTGCAGGGATGGAAAGAGGCTTCCGAGGAGTTTTCGTTATCATCAAAAGGACTGAACTTGCTGGGCATACCTGGCTGCTCACTGCAGACCAGCAAATGCCCCCTCCCGCCTTCTTCCCCAGAGTTTTCATCTGGGTTTCACTTTAATGTCACTTTCTCCCTATTAAGGGTCATTTATAAAGCAAAAACCAACATCAAAGACTAAAGTTTATGGCAGTGAACATATGTGAGCTCTCCCCCAACCTTCTTCCTCCCAGCTTCTTCTCCTCGCCTCTCCTTTCCCTCTCACACACAGACACACAGTTATATGTACATATGCACACACACTTCAAAATCCCTCTCTGCTTAGTCCTCAAAGTTGTCACTAAGGCCATAAACTGTTTTTACTTTTTTATTTTCCTCTGTCTGCACACTGTTTCTTCATGCTATGGTTGCTCCTGTTGAAAAGTATTTAAAAGCCATTGCAAGAGAGCCATAATTTCTAACTTAACACTTCATGATTTGATTAAGTAAAATAAAAAAGGTACTAAAGTTAATAGTACCTTATTCTTAGGGTTCATGAGGAGGAATTTTCTCCTGCAAAATCTGAATGAGGAAATCACCTCTGGGTCTCCTAACTCTCAGAAATCCTGGTCATAATGGTTATTGCAGTGGAGTCTCGAGATGTGAAGACTCCGAGTTTCTTTTTCATCTAGTCAGTTTTCCTCAAAGGGCATGTCGTCCTGGGCTAATATTTAGCGAAAGATAAAGAACAGAAATGTGAGGTGGAGACCTGTGCTCTCTGCCTGGTGTCACCCTCCTGGTTAACGTTGGGAAAAGCAGGTAATGTCGCTGGGTCTTAATGATTCCTTCTACCAGGCAAAGGACTAGATAACACACCCCAGTTTACTATTCTGTGATTCAAAAGTGTTTTTACAAGGTTGTGGAGATGACTCAATTGCTAGAGTATTTGTCTTGCAAGCAGAAGGACTCTAGATCTACTGCCAGAATCCATGTAGGAAGTAAATAAAAACAAACAAACAGGCTTGTTTGAACAACGTTGCAATCCCTGTGCTGGGCTGACAGAGACAGGCAGATGCTTGGGACCTGTGGGCCAGCCAGTGCAACCTACTTGGTGAATTCCAGACCAGCAAGAGGCCTTCTTTCCAAAAACAGAGCCAACAGGACAGCACATTTGGTAAAGGCTTGGTGCATACGGAGGATGTGTGTGAGACCCAGAAACCACGTTAAAAAGCTGTCTCTGGCAGGGGAAGCTTGTAATCCCAGAGCTGGTGAAGCAGATGCGGGTGGATCTCTGGAGCTCGCTGGCTCAGCCACCTAGTCTGAAAAAGTCCAGGTCAAGGAAAGACCCTGTCTCAAAAAACAGAGTAGGTGCCAACATGGTGGCTCAGTGGGCAAATGTGTCTGTCATCAGGCCTGATGACCTGAGTTTGATCCTCAATACCCACATAATAGGAGAGAACTGACTCCAGAAAAGTATGCCCTAATTTCACATACCTGCCGTGGCCTATAAACATGTACACAAGCGCATGCACTCTCTCTCTCTCTCTCTCTCTCTCTCTCTCTCTCTCTAAATAACTACATATATCCTGTTTACCAACAGCCTCCATAAAACTCTTTTCTTCTGGTTCCCATTCTGAACTATCCGTAGCGTTTTATTAAGGACTGGCACTACAAAGTGTGGAAGGATGCCAGCCTAGCATGCTCCCCTTCACAGGATATTTGCATGTTAGTTGAGACTGGAGGCAGAAATAGGTGGCTCCTGGGACCAACCAACCAGGGTGCTCTCCTGGATTAAAAGAATCCTTTTGGAACTGCTCTCATCACACTGTAAGGCTGCTGCTGTCTCTGCCTCTGCCCAAGCCCAAATCAGACCTGGATCCTGGCATGTCAACGTTCATGAAGATTTTCTTCCGCAAAAGAAGCTGAGAAGTTACCCCTTCATCACTAGTTTTTCCAGACGTTGAAAGGGGGACCGAAGCATGGGAATGCACACCTCATTCAACCACTTTCCATGCAGATACCCCATGACCTAGAGTATGAAGTGTGGTTGTATTCACAGAAAAGGACACTTAAAAGTCACCAAAGTCCTTGGCCTCTAAGAGCACGCTGGTCAGTGGAGAGCCCACAGCCAGACACTGGGATTCTGAGTCACATGAGTACACTTCACATACCCTCTTCTAGGCACCCAGAACCCCGACTCGGGAAAAGCTTTATGGCAGCGGTTTTCAACCTGTGGTTGCAACTTCTTCGGCAAATGTCTGTCTCCAAAAATTCATAACAGCAGCAAAATTACTGTTGTGAAGTAACGATGAAAATAATTAACAGTCACCACAGCGTGAGGAACACTTCTAAAGGGCAGCAGCATTAGATAGGCAGAGAGCCGCTGCCTTAAAGGGAAGTGGCTGTGACCACAAGAAAAATCACAAAGTCTGTAGATAAAAAATAAACGAACAACAACCCTGGACTGAGAGAGTACTGGAGGGACGCAGCTGATAAGCCAGTGCACCAATCATGTGGAATGGGTGAGGCGCACATGGGTGTGCAGATGCGTGTGCATGTGTACATGTGCAAGTATAGGTCAACAAACCATCTTGGTGCTATCCAACAAGCACCACTGACTGCCTAGCTCACAAGCCTGGAACTAACCAAACACACTAGACCAACTGCCCAGAAAGCCTCCGAGGTCACCTGTCTGCACTTCCCAAAACTGCCACCACAGCTGGTTTTTTCACATGGGTACTGGGAACAGAATTCAGGTGCTCATGCTCCTTAACCCTCAAGAAATGTTTCTCCAGTCATGTTCTACGTTCCAGTTTCCAGCCCAGTTGCCAGAGTACAGCACATCCCTGTATCTCACAGAAAAGAAAAAACCAAGAGAGACCTATGTTCCCAAAATGATCAAGTCATGCTAAGCTATTTCTCGCTGTGTTCACATCTATCATGGAAAAGAAGACGTGACTTACATATGTTGGTCCAGAGCCCAACGAAAAGAAGCCAAGTTTCCAAGTGCAGTAATTAACCCTTTTCTTTGTGCTAAGCAGATTCTTACATACAAAGGTAATCCCAACCAGGCTGTTAAAAATTATGTCCATTGGGGCCAGCAATATGGTTCAGTTGGTAAAAAGTGCTTGCCAAGCAAGCCTAACAACCTGAGTTGGCTCCATGGAGCCCACATAACAGGCTGGATATGGTGGTGCTCATCTGAAATTGCAGGACACCTATGATGAGAGGGAGGTAGAAACGGAAGGGCTGTGGGAAGTTCCAGGGCCAGCTAGCCTGGAGTACACAGCTCAGCAGCAGAAACAAGACAGACTTTGACTCAATTAGGCGGGAGGCAAAAGGAAATCCCCGAAGGCGGTTCTCTGCTCTCTACATGTATTTGCAACTCACACACACACATGCACATCAGATGCACACATACTAAAGATTTTGAAAAGAACAATGTCAACCGGAGTGAAAACTCTCAGAAAGAAATGCTGTGTAGAAAGGAATGAACATACAGCCAAGAAGCACTCAGCCACTTTCTTGGCGCTTCAACACTTGAAAGTTGTACTGAATTTTTGTTTAGTTTAGCCCCATAGTTCACCGGGTGATGGAGTAAACACCCACAGGCCTGGCGTTTGGACCTGAGGCACAGGCACATTTTTGTATAGGCTAATGTCTATTTCAGCCAGAATTAATGTAATTATATGTAATGTTGACAGATTATGACATTTACCTATTAAGACACTGTACAAACATTCCAATAATTTGCTGGCTTTTGAGTTTGTAAAAAATAAATGAGCCCAAATCCCAAAAGATGTTGCTTAATGGGGTAAATGGAATCATGGTTTTAGGAGCTGAGCGGTCAGGAAATAACAGCCAAAGAATAACGCATTTCAGGCCAAAACATATACAGTGGCCAGGGAATATTTAGCACTTACCACAAGACTGCTGTCCAGAGAAAGTCTTTTACCAAAGTCCCTTTTCTCCAGCTGTCTCTTCCCCTCCATGGGTGAGTGATGTGTCTTCCTTTGCAGTTTAGAAGGGTCTCTCGTCTGTCTCCACAGCCACTGCAAAATGTGAACATGTGTTTTGTTATCAAGCACACCATGTTTGGACTTTTCACTTTGCACCTTTTCTACCAGAAACTAGGGCCCAGAAAAGTATCCAGACCAAAGATTAAGTCTAAAACTAGACCTCTTGGCACACAAGACTTCTCTTAGTGACACAGGCTTGAGCTATCTGTTTGGAGGGGCTTGTGGTTTTTATTTTTTATTTTCTTTATAGGTTCTGGGTGAAAAATTAGGGAATGGACTGGCATGTTAAGTCAGCAGCAGACTGTGGCCAAAGCAAATGGTCACAAATGTATCACGCCACACTTGCTCCATACCTGTCCCCTATCAGCCGGAAGCATTCTGTTTCTATATATACAGGTTCTGCCTGCAAATCCCATAAATTCAAACCCACAAAACCATACCAAGAATTACTGAGCCTTAGACCCAATAAAGAGAACACAAAATTTGTACATTATTGTCAGTATTTAATTGTCAGAATGTCATGTAAGGCACTGGAGAGATGGCTCGGTGGTCCGGAGTGCCTATTGCTCTGGTAGAGGACAGGATGGTCAGTTCTCAGCACCCGTTATCTGGAGGCTCACAACCACGTGAAACTTCAGCTCCATGGGATGGGATGCTCCTCTGGCCTCCCTGGGCAGCTGTCCTCACATGCAAATAGTCCACACAGGCATGCATAGAAATGTAATTTTAAAATTAAAATAAATCTTTTAAAATGTCATTTAATTTTTTTAGCATTATAAGACCCATTCTTTTTTAGGAGGACAGGGTCAGTGAATTGTGGGTGATGTCATCACAATCAATGACTACTTTCAGAACACTCACAGCTTTTTAACACACAGCTCAACAAGAATCGCGCTGGCATTGCGTGTTTTAGAATAAGTAAGAATTTGGCTTAATGAAAGTTCCAATTTTCACCAGCTGTAAAAGAAAAAAAGAATGGGAGTGTGCCTTGGCTGGTGACATCACTGTGCTACACTGTCCCACACCCTTGAGTGTGCAGGCAGGCGAGGCTGACTCTGTGAGTTATGTTTTTAAAAGGTAATAAAGTTGAGAGGTTCAGAGAGAACTGGGGACGATCTAGGAGGGTACAGGGTGTAAATGGGAGGTGCACATAATCAACGTATGTTGTGTGCTCATGTGAAATTCTCAAAGAACTAATAAGAATTTACATTAAGAAAGGACTGCAGTTGAACCCGGGCTTCCTTTTCCTTGAGCCATGTGACCGTGGACAAGTCATTTAGCCTCTTTGGAAGTCTTCTTTTTATTGTTTTCCCCTCAACGGCTGAAGTTTAACTACGTAATCCAACAATATGTATGGGAATTGCTGAATAGAAGACAATAGTATGTCTGTATGCATGTGTGTGAATGTGTGGGTATGCATGCATGTGTGCATATGTGTGTACACGTGTATGCATGCGTGCGACTCCCTGAGTTTCTTTCATGGTTCAGAGTTGTCTGCTATAGCGTGGGAACCTTACCAGTGGCTACACTGCTGAAGAAAACATAGCCTCCTGGGCCTCCAACAGATAACTGCCCATAGCTTCTTAGGAAGGGTTGGGGCTCATGAGCCCTCTCCCACCCATGATGAAACACTGAGGGCCCAATTTCACACAGGCACAGTCATAAAACTGAAAAGAATATGTGCTACCACTCTCAATTGCTGGACATATCGCCCGGATGGACCATACTTGACCTTATAGCCACATGTGACTTCTTGCTTCCAGTTTCCTCCATCACAAAGGCTGACACAGATGGCTCCAGACAGTCTACCCAAAGCTCACCTACTCTGGTGAGTGGATGGACCTGCTCTCTAGCCTTGGACTCCTCCTCCATTTTTGTTACTCCATGTCTCCCACTTGTGAACAGCAACATTGAGACGTCACTAGCATACTGAAAAGCTTGCATGTGTCTGCCTTGCATTAAGGAGAAAATTCATAAGTCTGAACATCTACATGACAGTTGACTGTAACTGTCAACTTGAGGCAACCTAGAATCATGTAGAGAGTCTCAGGAAGGGCAATCTGTCTTAGGTTGGTGCATAACCTATGAGTATGCTGTGGTGGGTTGTCTTAATTTTGTCAATTGATATGGAATTATGGAGGCCACTGGGGATGACATAGCTCTCCAAGCAGGTGGTCCTGAACAGAGGAAATGTAGAGAAATAAAGCTCTGTACAAGCAAGCAAGTGAGCCTCTTGACTAAGGGTGTCACGAGCAGCTATCTCAAACCCTCAACATGCTGACCTCCCTGCAATGGCAGACTAAATAAACCATATCTACCTCAGGTTGCTTATTGTCAAGGTATTTTTCCTCTTCTGAAACACCTCCGAAAGTAAAAACAGCTTATATCCTGCCAACAGAGCTTCGCAGTTCCCCCACAACCCTAGATGAAATCTGCTGAGCCTGCCTTTATCTTATTCTCAATCCGTCCTGCCTGATCCTATCCCTGCTCAGGTGCTGGGCCTGTCTTACTTCTATCAGATCTTCACAACTATTTCATTGGTAAGGATTCCCTTTCTCCCCAGATTTTCATAGAAAATTCATCACCTTTAATACCCAAGATAGTCCCTTCCACAAAGTGTGTTCTAAATGTCTGTGTGTTTGGCAAAGCTTATTATAGTTAAAAACAGGAGCCAGGCAATGTTTCACACAAAGGTGTTAGATAACTAGTCCCACCACAATAGGAGAAAGGACCTGTCAACTGATACTGCTTGGGAACCTTTTACCTTGCACGTGGCCGCCCCTTCCTGGCCTCATTGGCTCCAGTCGGTAGTAGCTAAGACTATCACTGTATGTGTGAGAATAGCTCTGACACAGACAGACTGCTGGAGATGCCAGCTTCCCCCTTTATCAAATGCACGTTTCCCTCATTTTTAATTTGCCAAATCACAACTTCTCCATAACAACGATTATTGAGTTCTGTCTGTCCCTAGATGTTGAAGACACAAGCATATGTAAGAAGGGATGGGTCAAGGCTGGGAACACGGTTCTTCTGGTAAAATGCTGACCATGCAAGCAAGAGTACCTGAGTTGGATCCCCCAAAGCCAAGATAAAAACTAAAAGCAATACTATGCCTGGAATTCTAATGCTAAGAAGGCAAAGACAGAAGGGATGTCTAGAGCTCCCTGGCCATCCAGCCTTTCTGGATCTGTGAGTTCCAGATTCAGTGAGAGACTCTGCCTCAAAAAGTAAGGTGAAAAGTGATAGAGGATGTCACCGAGCATTGTGATTCTGGCCTCCTACAAATGTATACACACACACACACACACACACACACACACGACCAGAAACACTAGGTCCCTGCCTCCATGGAACTTACCTTCTGCAGAATGAACAAGCGAACTGTGATAGGTAATGGTATTAGGAAATAACTCCAGTGGGTAATATAACCTTGAGTCATATATACCAACACAGAACCTTCTTATATAGAATGGCTAGAGTAGAAGGCAGCTATGCAAAAAGAAATAGAACATCATTCCAGGCAGGGAGACCATGAGAAGGGGCTTGTTCTTGGAGGAAAATGTATTTCTTGAGAATAAAAATAGCCAGAAAGGGAATGCCTACAGGTGTCCTGCCATGGCCACCGACTCCAAGCTCTCATTCTAAATACAAAGGACACACTAGGTTTTGATCTCTACTTTACTTCTTACTAGCTAATAATTCAGCAAAAATTTTAATATATTTAATTCTCAGTGCGTTTGGCCTCTAAAACACAATTAATAAGGAAACTTCCATAATGAAACAAACCACTTAAAAGAGTTTTTTTCCAGTGGTTGGTACATAGTAGGTGGTCAGAATTAAATATTAGAATATTGATCATCCCTCTAGTATACATGATAAATTTGGGAAAGACACTGGTGGTGGGATTTTATGTTTCACTATAGCGTAAGGAAAATGTCCCCAGGGAGAATGAGAATCCTTATATAGTTCCTCAGATAGGCTGTTTGCCTACCTGCTTGGTTTGCTTAATTCTTTCACATAGATTAAGCTGCCACTCATGTAATATAATGGTAGAATTGACATCTAAATTACTTAGCAGCAATATTATAAAGGCATTGAATGATGGTAACATTTCAGGACAAAAGGATCAACCACAAGCATAAGCAATATGGTGACAGCAGGAAGTTCTGGACACTTACCTGCCTCCGTGGACTCACCACCCCCAGACCATAAATGTGAACACTTGTTAGTTGGGACAAGAGAGACAGCTCAGTCAATAAAGAGCCTGCATGCAAGCATGAGGACCCTAGTCTAGATTTAACAACTCTGTACATGTCAGAAGTTGCAGACACACCTGTGATCCTGGAACTGAGGGGCAGAACAAGAGATTCCCTGGAGCACACTGGGCAGCCAGCCTAGTGAAACTGATGAGCTACAAGTGCAGTGAGAGACCTCATCTCTAAACATGAGTGAAGAATGACAGAGGAAAACACCTGGCATTGACCTGTGTCCTCTACACACAAAGAACTGCATGTGCATGTTCCTACGCACATGTGCACATAAATAAATGAACACACAGTTATCTAACATGAGAAAATGGTAATGGGAAAGTGCAGAGTGAAGTCAACCCAACAAGTCAAAGCCAGGCCATTGAAAAAGAATGGACAGGTAGAGTTGTGGACATGTGTAATGGTAGCACGCAGCAAATAAGTGACAGAAACACAGGTAGGAGGGAAGCGACATGGAAGAAAGAGAGATAGGAAAGGAAAGAAAAAAGAGGGAGAGGGAGGAAGGAGAGAGGGAAGAAGGACAAGAGAAAAATGAAGAGAGGAGAGAAAGGAGGCATGAGTAAAGCCTGAAGTCTAGGAAGAGATTTACATACGGACTAGTCAAATGCAATGTGAATAGTACACCGATGAAATGATTTTCACTAGGAGGGTTAGCTCTGGCTGGGGCCAGCCTTGGACACTCTCCTTTACTGACACCCCGGTGGTGTGGCCAGTGGCTGTCTAGACTCACGGCACAGCTGCATCTTTTCAGTGTCCAAACAGAGACAGCGGCGCCATGCATGACCTCCCCACTGCCTGGCCCCTCATTCCCAGGCGTTCTCTTAAAGACTACCTCTGCTTCATGTGTGGCTTGAAGAAATGTTTTTAAAAATCCTTACACAAAATGTCTCTGCACTACAAACCAATTCTTCAGAACATCAGGATAGAAATAAAACAAATATATAAAGAAACCTTAAGAATGAAGGAATAAATAAATGTAAATAAAAGTAAATACAGACAGCATGCATATAACCCGAGTGGATGGGAAGAATGCCGAGATGTGACTGTGGAAAACTTTCTGCAGTGTGTCATCTGCTCATGCTAATGAGTTAGTTAAATTAGAAAAATCCCAATTGCCCAAAGCAAAAAGCATTCAACCACGTAGTATGCTGAGGCGGGGGTATGGCCATGCTATCAAACGCATTCTATTCAGCTGATTTGTGGTGTTGTTGTTGTGTTTTGCTGTTGGTTTGAGCCGGCTGTGGAGAGCTACACTTAAAGAGCCATCCAATTTCAGGAGAGTATTTTCCATCTGGGGCCAGTTGGGGAAAGCACAGGCTAAGCGCTGCGAAGCCAGCTGAGAGACAACGCAACTCCTTAGGGAAGCAGTTTATGAGAAGAAACGCTTCCTGAAAATCCAGCAAAGATTTGACTGCACAGCCCCTGTACACTGCCGCAGCCATTATTTTTCATTAAATGTCTTTGAACACAAGTGAAAACCCAAAACGACTGAGGAAATGGACAGAGTCAAATAAATTGGAAGTCGATCTATTTTTGCAAAGGTTTTAGCTGGTAGTTAAAATCTTGCCAATTACCCAGAGTGTCTCTTTGCACTCAAAGAGGTTATTTATTCTATTTTATTTTAGAATAACCTCCCTCCACGCACTCCTCAACCCCACATAACCCTGAGGTGAGTAAAAGCATGCTAAGAGCCAAGGAAATCAAGATCACTCATTAAACTTTTAAAACCCATTAACATACCTCAAATAATACCATTTTAATAAACCATACAATGTAGACTGTGGTATTAATGACATATGTACTAAACCATCAAAATATATTTAGGAGAAAAACTTAGAGATGTTTCTCTATTCAGTGTTTAATTAAACTACAAGTGCTATATGCTTGTTGAAAGGTGGGGGGCTCAAATTTCATTTCAGGAACATAAAATACTTATTGATGATCCCTGAAGAGTTAGCCAAAGGCATGAGATCCCCTAAAGCTAGGGTTGCTGTAGGCCATTGACATGGGTGCTAGGAACTGAAGTCAAGGCCTCTGCAAGAACAGTGCCCTTAATGCTGAGCTGTCTCTCCAGAGCTAATATGGTCTTTTCTACCATAATCAGTACCAATGCTGAATGTAAGTGTGCGTGCTGTACTTTAATCTGATAGGCTATGTGGTCAGTTTGCTTTTGGTAGCTTCACCACAACAAACAGGTGAATGACATCCCCCCTGACCCATGATGTTACTTTTATAGCTTTACAGCATGAATGTTTAAGGTCTTTTATAGTCTAGTGAGGTCACCGTCTTGCTGGCCTGTTTCTGACCTAGAACATTTTGCTGTGTGATACAGTGCATGCCTGGCAAGGCTAGCAGGCACAATACACGTGACCGCTATTTCAGGGAACAAAAAATACGATCCAGTGTCCTGGGCTGTGCAACCTCCCCACACAGTCAGCCACCGCTTGCCCATGCCTGATAATTATCATGCCAGAGAAGAGACCCATTTTCCCAAAGCCTTCTAGTAAAATCTCCAACTGTAAAAATCACATATATATACACATAAATCATATATACATATAGAAAAATCATATATACATATATAAAATCATTATACGATTTTAATGATTAAAAATCATTAAAACTTTAAAAAATCATATAATGATTTTATATATGTATACATACAAACACACACACATATATACATGTATACAATTGTAGGTAAAGCACTTCCACATAAGCACGAAAACCTGCGTTTGGATGCCCAAAACGCAAGTACACCGGGTTCATATCCCAGTGCTCTGAGAGTGAAATGGGAGGAGGTGGCAGGAGCATCCCTGGAAGCTTATCATGCAGCTACTCTGCTATACTCGGAGCAAACAACAATATACCCGGCAGCAGACGAGATGGATGGCAGGCACTGAAACTCAGGTTATCCTTTGACTTCCACATGTGCACCATGGCATGTGTGCACCTACATACACACACACGCACACATGCATGCACGCACACACGCACGCACGCACCCGCGCACGCACAAAGATTAAGAATATAAAATTTCACAAGGCAAATGAATTCCCCTCAGAGAAGTGCACAGCCCAGGGCCTTCTTATTCCCAATCTTTAATTACATGGCTCTGAAAATTTGGCATTTTTGCAAAGTTTGAATTAATGGAAAACTCCATGTAGAGAAGATTGAAATATTAAGTCCTAACACAGAAAACGAAGTAAAGAAACAGGGTCTGGGAGGAGAATTAAATTCCCCATCACCTGTCTGTGGGAATGGAAGAAATTCAGACCTTTATTTCAAAGATAATTTATTCTTTTATGTGAAGCCACAATGTGGAAGCAATTATTCTAAGTTAGAAAAAATATGCTCTGAAAGAATTAAGGACTTTCTTCCTTAATTTAAAATTAAAATATTGCCAGGGTTACTTAATATGCTTTAGATATTTATGTGTGCTGCTGCAACACAGAATCTAATGAGACTCTCCCTCAAAATGATTTTATACATCTGTTTTAACATGTTGGGGTATGTGAGCATGTGTCTGTTGTTTGGGGTTACCTATACTTTTCTTCCTTGTTGGTTTTGGCATTTCGATCTCATCTACACAAAAATTAACTCAACCCACATGTGGCTATTTTGATGGATCATACCAATTAAGTTGTGAGTTATTACCATATCTACATCGCAATTTTGCTATATAAATGGATTCAGTGGGATTTACCAACTATTGATTATAGAGTTCCAGTATACGGTAGGTATTTTGGGGTTTTTTTCCAACTAATTACCTTCATATCTTCTGACAAATTAATTTCTCCATTCTCTAGTCCCCTCATCTCTCAGATAAAGACAAATCAAGTGAATCATTGCTAAGGGCCCTTTTGAGCCTAAAATATTTTAATCTATGAGACAATTTAAGTAGAACTTAATGCTTTTAAGTTCATTGTTGTCTCTCAATTTACAGCTTTCCTGGGGTGTGAGTCACACACCACAGCAAACCACGAATACAGCATCATCAGAATCCAACTTTAGCACATTTCAGCACCCCAGAAAGGAAGCCTGCAGAAACAGGCAGCTCTTGCCTACCCCTGCCAACAATTCATAGGAGCCACTGTTCTACATTCTGTCCCCAGGAATTCACTTTATTTCACACATTTCATACATGGATTTGAGACAGACCTTTTTCTCTAAGCAACCCCTATCAACACTCCACCTTTAGAGCAGAATAATATTTCACTGTACAGGTACACCACCTTTGTTTATGCATTGGTTATTGAACATTTCAGTTGCTTTCATATTTTCCTATGAGTAGACAGCTACTACTTTATGGAAATATGTTTTCATTTCTCTTGTATATATATATATGAGGAATATTAGATCAAATGGAAAATCTATGATTTGCATATTCAAGAACTAGTTTACATTCTTACCAGCTGTGTCTGAGAAGTCCAACTCCTCTCCATCTTTGCTAGCATTTATTATTGTCCATGTTTATTTTAACCACAGATATGCTACTAGATGTGGACAGTGTAATTATGGCTTTGACTTAAATTTCACTAAAGGCTGACAACACTGAGTCTCTTTTTCTATTCAAATTAGCTACCTGTGTGTCTTCTCTGGAGAAATATATATTCAGACTTTTGCACCATTTTTTTAGTTCAATGATTTGTCTTTTGTTTAAATTTTTATTTTATTATTTATTTATATATCTGTGTGGTTATGTGCAAGTACACGTAGGTGTCTGGAGTCTAGAATAGGGTGTCAGATGCCCTGGATCTCGAGTTGGAGGCAGCTGTGAGCACCCGCGGTGGGTGCTGGGAACGGACCTTAGGTCCCTGCGAGATCAGCGAGCAGTTTAACCACTGAGCCTTCTCCCTGCCCCAACTGGCCTCTCTATTGCTATGGTGTGGTGTCCTGGTTAGACGCTCTTTGCCTCATAACTATGTCCAAATATTTTCTCCCACTCTGTTTGTTATCCTTTTAGACCGTTTTAAAGAGGATGTAAAAAATTGTACGTGTGTTTGTTTGTTTATGTGCGTGTGTGCGTGTGTGTGTGCTCTGCAAAAACAGCAAGTGCTCTTAACTGCTGAGCAATCGCCCCTGCCCCTTCTCCTTTCTGACAGTGTCTTTAGCAGACAAACGTTGTTAAATGCTGTTAAATTGCATGTTAATGTTTTCTCTCATTTATTCTCTTGATGTCAGACCTAAAAAAGCTACCCTTAGCTCAGGAAAATGGAAAGTTTATCATATAGTAAATTTTGTTATATTTTTAGCTCCTACAGTTAATTCTATGATTCCTTTGGGGTTAATTTTTGTATAGTATGAGAGGAATCAGTCCATTCTTTTACACATGAGTGCCCAGAATTGGCTTACCACTATTTCTGGAAAAGACTTATCCCCACTCAAAGAATTGTCTTGGCACTGGGGTGAAAAAAAATCCCCAAACAAGCTGGTTTGCCTACATTCTGAATTCTATTCCTTTAGTGTATACATCAGCATCATATCACCTTGATTATATGGTGCCATAGTTCATTTAGAAATCAGGATTGTGACTCTTCTAACTTTGTTTTCAGATGCTGTTGTCTGTTTTAGCTGCTGCATGCTTTTTGTTTGAATTGTAGCGTCATCTTCTAAATTTTTGTGACAAAGCTGGCTGGGATGTAGATGGGACCCTAGCTAAGTGAGCATCACTGCAGCCATCTTTGTGGTATGAATCTTCCAGTTCAAGAAATTGGGTCTTTTTAAATTTCTTCCAATCATGCTCAATAGATTTTTTGTGTCCTCACCACTTTGGTAGTGAAATCCTGCATTTTACTTGTTTCTGGGTGTTTTCTTTTGTTGTTGCAGTATTTACCAATAAAATCACAACTCAAATGGTTTTCCCTAATAGTTGTTAAGTTTTGAGAAAAAGAACTAGTTATATTCTCTTTCTTCTTTTTAAAAATGTTTTCCCATTTAACTATTTTAAGTTTTGTTTTAAATGATGTAATAATTATTATAACTCTAAGTGACATATATTCCAGTTTTACTTTATTATATTCAGTGTTTCGGAGATATGTGTGTGTGTGTTTGTGTGTGTGTGTGTCTAAAATGTATATGCATGCATGTGTGTGTACATGTATGAAATGTGTATATGTGGTATAATAACACGTGGGTAAGCTCATACATGCTTGCACAGGAGCAAAGGAAGGATTTTTGGTGTCCTGTTCTCTCCCACGCTGCCTGCCCTGGCAATGCTGTCTCCTGTCACTATAGCACTGAGGTTACGTGGGCATGCACCACCCCAGCTTTGTCAGCCAGTCCTGGGGATTCCCACTCAGGGCCTCGTGCTCAGGCAGCAAGCAGTTTTACTTGATGAGCCATCTCTCTAACTGCCCAGGTTCCTTTTAAAAGATATTTTGATTAAACCTTGAAGAAATTCATAGGAATCACATATGGTATATTTGCGCTAAAACTAAGATTGGTGCTTAGCTTCCTCAAGCAACGTGCAAATAAACTGCAACAAGTTGCCGTCACCTTCACTTGCACTCACTGAGTGCTTACTGAATGCAGGATCTAATGCTGTGGCAGCCTGCATTCAACTCATCAACCAGCAAACTGCATTTACCTCCCATAACATCGTAACACCTACTTGCTAAGAAACTGAAGCATAAGGAAAAGCCCTCATCATCTCAAGTTTCTCACGAAAACTAAATATTTTCATTCATTCCATTAAAGGTATGTCCCTTTCTTAGAGTGATAAAGACATTCCATCCTGTATGAAGCTGGATTTCAATTCAACTTCGGATGATCCAATCCACTCACTACTTCTTCAAGCCAGCTGCTGCACCGCTGTCTTTTAAACTGTGCTAATTTTGCTAATGTTGCTTAGTAGAGAATATGGAGTTACTGGTCTTAGAAAAAATACTAATTCTCTCTCAATGCTGTTATCAGTTGTGTCTTTTCCTGAGGAAAATAAGCTGCATTCAAACCAAAAGTCTTGTTATATCATTAGGGTTTAAACACTTTGAAAATCAGAGGAAGTCAAATACTTAACACCCTGGAAAAATAAATGTTTATCATACACCCTGTCTACATATAATGGTGGGAATCGATAGACTGAAACCCTGAGACCTCAGCATTAGAACATCCCTGGAGGGCTGGGGACAAAGCTCAGCACTTAGGGATAATTTCCGTCAAGCTGATAAACGTGGATCCCAGGACCTACACAGTGGAAGGAGAGAACCAACTCCCACATGTGTGCCACAGGCATGCACACTCCTCGCCCCATACATGTACTCACAATAAAAGAAGAGCTAGATGAAAGAGACAAAGAGACAGAGAAATGCAATTCATTTTTTTAAACACCTCCCATTAAATCCCAGGTGAGTAAAATAAATACTTGCCATTATTCCCTGGAATATGCAAAGAAGAAAAGCATCTCTATAGATTGGTATTGAGTCCAAAGAGGACCTGAAGAGTCCTGAGTCTCCAGGGACAACAAAATGACAGTGTGACAGCTGGTGAGTATGCAGTTTCCAGAGCTTTCTACCAGCGTCTGGAGACATGGGCCCAACGGCTCACCGAAGGACAGCACAACCTGCAGTGAGTGCCTTCGTCTTTTCAAAAGCATGGTCTTGTGGC
Organism: Pachyuromys duprasi; assembly: GCA_028658305.1. Taxonomy (NCBI): domain Eukaryota; kingdom Metazoa; phylum Chordata; class Mammalia; order Rodentia; family Muridae; genus Pachyuromys; species Pachyuromys duprasi. The sequence continues at coordinate 59,197,136 of CM053748.1, forward strand.
CAGAGAGTAAGCAGTGCTCAGAAAAGGCACCAAGAAAAGACTGAGGAAGAAGCCAGAAACGACAGAAGACTGGGACGAGCTCCCCACGCAACACGATGGCGCGTGCACATGGGCAGCCCAAGCTCCGCCACGCCAACATCCGGAGAGGCGGGCCCTTACAAGGGAGCCACTCTCTAGCCGTAACCTTCTCAGCTTCCACGTTTGCTAGCTCCCTACTCAGCTCCTAATTTCAGCATGTACTGTCCTACTAAGAAGTCATTTAAATAAGCCATCCCTGTCTCTACCACTGTGTGTCTCTGGTCTAGTCCTTCATTCCCGAAGAGAAGAATCCTGAAATCCCCGCAGGTCTCTCAACTCTGAAGTTCCTTGGACAGTGGGAAAGATTTTTTTCTGGAGTTACAGAGTTATTTCATGTGGCAGAAAGGCAGTGTCAGAGATAAAACCTGAGCCAAGTCATTTGATAGCTCAGTTTCTCTAAGATGCACTTAGATTCACTGAAGATGTGGACGCGCCAAGCCGCTCTGACAAGCTGGCTCCGGACAGTCTATCTAGCCTCATGGATGCTTCCACCTCCCTCAACATGGGAAAGAGTATACGAAGAGTAAGGGTGAGGCCTATTCCAGATGAAATGCGGAAAAAAATCTTTTGATACAGGGTCTCCTTGTAGTCCTTGCTGGCCTTGATTGAACTAGCAATGTACCTGAGAATGACTTTGAACTCCTGATCCCCTGATTATATCTTCCAAAGGACTGGGGTTACAGGTCTGGGCCACCACAGCCGTTTGTGCAGTCCATGTGAAATCCAGGGCTTTGTGAATGGTAGGTAAGCACTCCACCAACAATGCTTTGTCTCCAACCAAACGGAAAATTTAAAGCACATGAAAATTAGTGTTAGGAAGACACCAAAGTTTAATAATGAAAATTAACAAAGCAGAAATGTCTTAAGAAATAATAGCCGATGACCTCTCAAAACAGAAGAGAATATACTTTTTTTTTAATTTAAATAAATTTTTCGGTCAATATGGTGGCTTATTTTAACTGTCAATTGGACACAATATAGACTCAAACTGTTATGAGAAATGCCAGATCAAGTTGGCTTGTAGGTGTGTGTGTCTGTGTGTGTGTGTCTGTGTGTGTGTACATGGAGTGTGGGGGTTGTTCTCTAAGCTGGGCCTTGACACGCACGGTTTGGTTCTTTCTCTCTGATCATGACTATATGCATAACGTGACTAACTACTCTGAACCCCAGCTTCCCTTGCTTACAGACTTGTAACCTGGAATTATAAGCCAAATAAGCTCTCTTCTCCCCTAAACTGATTTTGATCACAATACCATATCATACCAACTTGAACAGCTGGCGTGGAAATGCTAGGTTCTGTCAAGGCTTTTTCTTGCATCTCTGTCACTACACTGTGTTTGCGTTCATTCCCCTCTCTGCAGTGCCTGCACTCCAGCTGCTCCCCACCTCCTCCATGCCTCTCCCTTTCTATGTCTTTATCACAACAACCTGTGCTTTTTGGACTGAAAATGCTACCTCAAGTTATGACACATATCAAAAGGTGCAGTCGCAGAACTATGAAAACCTTGAGTGAAAGATAAAACCCTAAAGGTTACAAGGGACCCCTCAAAACAACATATAAGTAAAGTGCTGTTAGAGAGCTACCCTGCCAGTACATTTCCAGTTAGCAAAATTAAGGACCCAAACATCAGAGAAAGCTGCTGCCAAGAGAATCCTAAGTGATTCCAAAATATAACCCAAGAACTCTTTAGACCTGGAAAGCTGTGTACCACTAGAGTTGTGCTTGGTTGGTCATGTTCTTCCTTAGCATACAGAAACCCCTCTAGAAGTAGAGGCAAAAGGATCAGGAGTTTAGGGTTATCCTTAGCTCCCTAGGGAGTTCCAGGCCAGCCTTGGCCAGAAGAGATACTTTGTCAAACAAACAAACAAACAAACAAACCAAAAACTTCTGTGCGTTTTAGTCCCAAAAAGACTACAGATAGATCGACATTCACAAAACAAGCTGTGGATGAACAGCGGCTTACTGAAAAGCGTAGCATGCAAAGGCTGGTGGGAAATGTGTAGGCTGGATCTGGTGAATGATTTTTTCTCAGAGACAACAGCTTAATTTAGGATTATAAATTAAATCAGAGTTGGATACAAAAAAAAAGTGAAATTTGATGCGGTGCATTAGACATATCAAGGCCCTTCAAATTGTTTCTACCCTCAAATGCCCTTCAGAAGAATAGCTGCCATTATTATTCTAAGAAACATCCCTTTGTCTGCTCAAGGCTTTCCCCCTCTGAGTATTCATTCAGCCTTGTAGTTATAAATAAATGACAGGTGTTGACTTGTGTCTCCTTTCTACTGAAATGGTTACCCTCAGGACAGGGACTCTAGCTCATTTAAGCTGGTTATCTCATCCCAGTACTCGATATTTGGGCAGAGCTGCACAACTTGTCTGAAACTATATTGATGTGTGTGTATGTATATGTGCGTGTATGTGCACAGGCAGAGTAATATATGTTGTTTGCCAGGCACCTTCTACCTTGCTTTTTGGGAGCCAGGATCTGTAACTTGACGGGCAGTTTTCTGATTAGGCTATGTGAGTTGGCCAGCAAGCCCCAGGGACCCTTCTGTCTCTGTCTCTCCCACAGCAGGATTATAAGCATATGTGATCATGCCTGTTTTAGTCTTTTTTTGTGGTTTCTGGGGATCAGACTCTGGCATTCATACTTCTGTGGAAAGCACTTTACTAAGTGAGCTATCACTTCGAACCAAGAGACACTCTTGACCAATAGATTTCTTTTCCAAAAGCTTATGCTGCTTCAAGTCTGCTTAGAAATAGCACTTGTTTTTATCTCAAGAGCTTTAATTTGAATATTACCTTAAACATTATCAAACTGTATTGCACCCAAAGAAAGTGAGAATTGGTTATCTCATATTAGTTATTTGAAAGAAAATTAAATTCTTTTCTCATAATTACATGAAATATTTATTTTAGAATAGTCCCTTTTCATTGATATATGTAAATATACATATATACAAGTGTGAACACAAGCAAAAGTGATCTATGAATATATTCCTAAAACAAATATTCAAAATCATATACAAACATATATGGAAAACAACCCAAGTTCCCTATTGCTACACTCACAACTGTTTCCTCCAACTAAAAAAAAATCCACCATTAACAATTTACCATTCTAGAATTTTTTCTAGCCATTTACACACATACATGCACATATATGTTTACATATGTAAGCTTTTAGAATCATAATCATTGGCACCCTTTTCTACATGATTTTTAACAAGCTGATTAATTTCCTATTCAATATTGTGTCGTGGCTAGAGCGGGGGCTCATTTGGTAGATTATCTTGCATGCAGTAAGCTGTAGCTAGCTCCTTCTCTGACTGAGTAAACCAGGCATGGTAGCACATGTCTGCAATCCTAGCACTTGGAAGATAGAAACAGGACCATCAGAGGTTTAAGGTCATCCTGAGCTACATAGCAAGTCCCAGGTCAGCCGGGGCAGAGAAAGACTGTTTGAAAATAATAAGTTATACTGGATGATACATTCTCCCCACGTTGAAATACAAATAGTTCTTCACTCTTCTAAGATGTGTGCGTGCATGTACGAGTGGTGATGGGGGGCGTGCGTAAAGCCAGAAGGGGGCATTAGTTCCCACGAAGCTGATGTTCCTGGTGGTTGTGAGGCACCTGATGTGGAGCTGGGATCTGAACTTGGGCTCTCTGCAGGAGCAGCAAGCACTCTAGACAGCCGAGCTGTCTCGACAGCCCTCCTCCTTTCTTTTAATGACCACAGGAGCTTCACAGGGCAGGTGGAGTGTTATTTGTTTTCCTCTCCCCTTCTTGATGGACACTGACAGCAAATAATTTATCAATATTACAAATGCTGCAGTGTGTTTTCATGTGCATTCCTCTGGGAAAGAGGATAAAGTGGCTCCTATGATAAATAGCTGAAGGGCTCCTCTCTTTCCAAATACACTCAAATTTCTATTAATCCAAATCACTGTCTCCTTGCTGTTCCATCCAAACGGTTACTTATTTTCACTTTAGAAAGGCAGAGAAGGATACCCACAACTTCCCAGAAGAGCAACACATCATAATCGCATCTCATTTAAAGAATCCCCTGCTTGGCAGCCGAGGGCTTGCCTAGCCGGGTGAGCCCCTGGGTTCCATCCCCAGTCCTCAAAAAGACAAAACAAAAACCGTTAATTCATTTGCAGATCCATTTAATCAACTCAGAAGTCATGCACATCTTCTCTGCAATACCCTGCAAGTCATTCCTGTGGGCAGTATGATCTAGGTGTTTTACTCAATTGATATTCTCTCTTACATAATTCTAGGTTATGCCATGTTGATAGTTAAAGCTAACCAAACAGCCTGTTCCTAACTACCTATTTTCTCTAGCCGTCACTGACAAAATTTTCACCACCTCCAAACATAATGCAACCAGCTGAGGATGAAGCATTCAACATGCAAGCCTGTGGTTGCATTCAAACCATAGTATCAAAATTAGGGATGATGTCTCCAAAGTAGGAGAGAAGCACACAACAAAGTATCAGAGGCAGCTAGAGTCTAGAGACAGGAATTGGGACTGTCATCTTTTAATTTCCATCAGCATCTATTTTAGCTCTTCTTGGCACTCTTTTATCTAGGGCTGTTTGAAGTTAACAAGATTGAAAATGCAGAATTACTGCAAAGCATTGATAAATTTCGGTGGAAATGGGTCAGCATTCCTTTATAAGATTTTGTTTTTATTTATGTGCATGTGTATGTTTGTGGGAGTTCATACCATGAGTGTGCAGGTGCCTGCAGAGTCCAGAAGATAGTGTAGGACTCTAGAGTTGGGGTTACAGGTGGTTGTGAGTCACCTGATGTGGATTCTGGAACTGAACTTGGGTCCTCTGCAAGAACATCACACTTTTTTAATGTTTGTTTCTTTTTTTAATGTAATGTATTTATTTTTATATCAATCACAGGTTAGGTACTTTGCATCCCAGGCGTAGCCCCTCCCTCATTCCCTACCTCTCTCCCCATCCCTCCCTCATCTCCTCCCCACCCCCTCCAAGTCCACCAATGGGGGAGGACCTCCTCCCCTTCCATCTGACCCCAGATCATCTTATCTCCTCAGGGCTGGCTACAATGTCCTCCCCTTGGGTCTAGCCAGGCTGTTACTCTCTGGCGTGTATGGGGGAGGGTCAAAGATCCAGCCATCAAGTTCATGACAGAAATAGTCCCTGTTCCCCTTACTAGGGTCTTCAGTTGGACACCGAGCTACCATGGGCCACATCTGAGTTCTAGGCCATATCCATGAAACTGTCTCATATAAGACCCCTGTGCCCTGCTCAGTTTGGTTTTTGTGGATCTCTTGTTCTCCCTAACTCTTACTAACTTCCCCTATTTTTATTGTTATTTCCCGCCCTCTGCCAAAGGCTTGGTTCTGAGACTTAATATCTGTTTGAGAACATCACACTTTCAGCTGCTGAGCTGGCTTTCCTGTTCCTGAACCAGCACTCTTATGCATGTACTTCCCTCTGCTTCTGGACAGCATAGATTTGGTAAACTGAAAGCCAAAATACACAGTAAAGGCAAGAATAAACTCTAAAACAACTTGTCTTTTGTACTTTGGGGTGTTGTACCAATTTTGTGGGGCTCTGTCTGCCTGTTGCCTCCACCCAGAAAAACCATGCTCCCCCATGATAGCCAGCACCTGCAGCTGCAAACCCTGGGCACATCTTGTTATCATGTGTCCATGAGGTTGTATGAAGAATGATCTGTATGGCCTAAGAAACAATACCAAAAATTTTGTTTGTACATGTATATGTATGCACATGTGCATGTGTGTGGAAGTCAGAGGTCAATATCTGATCAGGTATTGTCATGCATCTGTTTTGTTTTGAGACATGTTCTCTCAATGACCTAGAACTCTTGCTCAAGTTAGACTAAGATGGCCACTGAGCCCCAGGATTTGCCCATCTCTCTCTTCCCAGCCCTGGGATTACTAGCATATTCTACCATGCCCAGATTTTTATCTGAGTTGTGGAAATTGAACTCAGGTCTTCACATTTGCCACACAAGCACTGTGACTCACTGTCTCTCTAGCTTAAAATCAAAATATTATGTCTGAGCATGTTGTATCTTTACAAGAACACAGAAGAGTGCTCAGGGGTGCAAGGTTACATGGTCTAAACACTTATCTTTTAACATGATTTATAAGGACTGGATAATACTCTAAAGAAAATAGAAAAAGTGACACAAAAGCCTCTCTATCAAGAAAATTGATTTCAGTAGAAAAAAAGAGAAAAGATTGATACCACATGTTAAAATGCCCTGTAATTATTTAGGTTTGATAAAGTGCTTGCTAAGTTCAATTACTTTAATTTGGGAATCTGAGAAAGGATAAAATAACACTTGCAGTTTTTCTAACTGAAATAGCTGTAATCAGCCCTTAAATGTCAACAAATGTGATGCTATCCGTGTCACATAGACCTCTTTGTGTACCCAGTATATGTGCACTCAGAATACACCTTAGCCAAGCCCACTTGGTCCAGCCCTTCTGTCCAAGCTCAGCACTACAGAGACAATTATGTTAAAGACTAAGACAAGCAAGGCAAGATGCTCCAGGGAGCGCATCAATGTCAAAGGAGAGTGGATGAAAGGACAGTGAGAGCCAAAGAGAAGCAGAAAGGCAGAGGGATGAAGAGAGAGGTGGAAGAAGGAAGATGAGAGGGAAGGGAAAAGAGAAAGGGGTGGAAAGAGGAAGGAAGGAAAGTAAAAGCAGGGAAGGGAGAGAGGAAAAGAGAGGGGCATGAGTGGGAAGGGAGGAGGAGAAAAGGGAGGGAGGGAAGGAGAAAGAGAAAGAGAAGGTGGAAAGAGAAGGGGAGGGAAGAGAGAGGTGAGGAGAGAGAAATGGAAGTAGAAGAAGAAGGAAGAAGAAAGAGAGTGAAAGGGGAAAGGAAAGAGGAGATTCGGAGCAAGGTGGGAAAAGAAGAAAGTAGGAAAATAGAAAAAAGAATAAGAGCATTGAGTTGGATGGGAAGAAAAATGGAGAGTGGGAAGGGAGGAACTAATAGTTAAGAAGAAAGGGGAGGAAAGAGTAAGGAGAAATGGGAAAGAGAAAGGAAAAGAGAAAGGATAAAAGAGAAGAAGGGATAGAGAGAAAAAGAGTGAAAGAGAGAGAGGAAAGGTCAAGTGAGTCATTGTTCAAGCGATCACATATTGTCCAAGCAATGCAGAGATGTGCCTTTCACCCAGCTTCCTATACTGGCTTCTTCTGTGAACTCTCTAGAATATCATTCCATTCTGCACAGCCCTTCACACCCTGTCAGCGTCACTCCATTCACTCTGTGCACACAGAGTGTTATGAGTTCCAAGTGCTGTCATGAGACTATCATGAGGCAAGCAGTTTGGGTAAGGACACAGTGGTAGCATGTATGCAGCATATTCAGTGGAGCTTTAGAAGGGGAAGGACAAGGTCGACCGATAAAGGGATCCTATCAGCCTGTGTCTGAAAAGGACTTTGTCCTACTTTCATTGCTGTTGTGGTGGCAACAATGTTCTAACAAAAAACAACTAGGGGAAGAAAGAGTTTACTTGCCTTATGCTTTCACATCACAGTCTATCACTAAAGGAAGGCTGGGAGGAACTCAAAGTAAGAACCTGAAGGCAGACCTGCTTGCTAGTCCACCCAGCATTACCTCAACCAGGGGAACGCGTTAAATGGTGTCATTTTTATGTGTTTTAGATTTTTAGATCTAAATGACATTCAAAGATATATGAATATATGTGTGTGCTTATATATACTGTAAGCACATGTGTTTATTTTCTACAAATAGAGGCATTAAATGTAAAAAAGTGGAGGATTCACTCGCAGCCATGAACTATGGAGAAACCATAGAGAAATGCAGCTTGTTGACTTGTAGGCTCGTGCTTACTCTCTGTCTTATACATCCTGGGAGCATCCACCTTCAGATGGGACTACCCACAGAGGGCAGGATTCCTCTGCATTAATAACAATCAAGATAATCCCCCACAGACATGCCATAGTCCATTTTGATCTAGGAAATTCCTCAATTGAAAGTCTCTTCTCAGATGACTCTACGTACGCTGTGTCACATTGACAATTAAAGCTAAATCAGGACAGATGTGTTCTCAACAGCAGTAGGATTAAAACAGCACACCCACAGTAACATTCCCAACAAATCAAACACTCTGAGAGACACAAAAAGCCCCTTTAATTCTCTAAATTGTGTCCTTTCAATATCCAGGAACACTTGGCTCAAGACATCTCAACAGTTTTACCCAATCCTTCAAAAGAGTGAAAAGAGAATGAATAATAATAATAAAGGCCAATGTAAAGTAGAGGAACAGTACTTTTCCAAAGTGAGAACATTTTCTTATTGGTTCAAGCATTGGTCTCTAGTTTTCTGAAATCTGCTATCATAAACTCAAATTACACAAGAAATGAAGGCTTGAAGAGAGTGTGTCCAGACTAAGCTGTAGAGAGTCCCATTGCTACCAGAGGAAGAGACTTGTGGAAGGCAGGAAGGGGTTAACCCGCTGGCTTTCTCTTATCACCAGCCACACTGCCATAAAGCATTTGTGATCACTTACAGACATACATGTGAAAAGTAAGGAAAGAATTCAAGTTACATGGATAAGTTTTCCATCTTACCCAGAAAGACAAATACCACAGGTTTTCTTTCATTTGTGGGTTTTAGATTATAGACAGATACATAAAGCCATTTAGATATAGAGAACAGAAATGTAAAAATTAAAATCTCTGAAGAACAAAGGAGACTAATTAAATGAGGAGGTGAGAAAGGATTGACTGCCTGGGAATCGGAGAAGATTATGCTCAGAGTATACAACATACTTCTATAAAGGTGGACTTTTCTAGCTCAGTTTAATACAATTTAAACAATAAAAATAAAATAAGTAATTGCCACAGTAAGATATGAGTGAGAATTGTAAAGCATACATTATGACTAAATAGAGAAATTAGGGACTCTGTGGTGTAGCCTGACCTACATGCATGCACATTTAAAATAAAATACATTTAAAAATAAAATAACTCCTTTAAAAGTTACAACAGGCTGACCAGGCTAGACTCATATGGTTTTACAGTCTTGTGAGCCTTACAAACAGACCGTAAGTCACAGGGGCATTATGTGCTATGGTGACTTGTACAAGAGCAACCAGCCATCGAAGCTCACAGAACCATTTAGAAATGTTTGAAAAATGTCGACAAGGAGCCAGGATTCCTGGCACAAGTAGAGGAAGAACGGAGGTGCTGAAATCTTCATTCTATAAAACTTCCATGATTTGACTATAATGTCAACCCGTTAACCTAACTGGCAGGCACAGCTGTAGGGACCCAGAATGGGAAAGGAACAAACTTTGAAACCAGTTTGCAGTAAGTGGAACCAAAGCTGAGACCCCAGAAGAGAGGATGGTGTACACAAATCACAAAGCAAGAGATTTGAAAATGTAGAAGTGTCATCCCTGAGTGCCCAGAGGAAAGAGAGGATGCTGTACACAAATCATAAAGCAAGAGATTTGAAAATGTAGAAGAAGTGTCATCCCTGACTGCCCAGAGGAAAGGGAGGGACACTACACACTTTAATTTATTGCTTAACCATTCCATTTTAATCAAAGCACAAGAGATAAAAGAGGCTACATGCATAGGAAAGAGGAGCTAGAGATAGAGACGTGTAAAGTGTAGATAGTGGTTGTCTGCTGCTGATTATTAAACCACCACAGAAAGAATGGCTTGTGATAGGACTCATCTACACCCTGGCTGTTTCATGGGTCACACACCTCAGCTCGGCTCCACTGACCTTAGGCTCAGAGCTCACAAACCTGAGAGAAACCATTGGAATACCTGAGACCTCCCAGGTCCTGGTTTTCTTCTGAGTTCATGTGGCTGACAAACTGTGATCTTGCAGTTGTAGAACTCATGACTTTTGCTTTCAAGTCAGTGGGAGAATCTCTGAGGCCCTGCATGTCAAGTCTTTCAACTCTGGACTGTGTCTTGAGAAAAGCATTTTTGTTAACCTGAAGCAAGCTAATTACAGACCTTCATTAAATTTGCAAAAATATTCCAAACCGAATGTAGGTTGGTGCAGTGACATGGAAGTCAGTAAGTAGGTTTCTCACAGACAGTAGCAAAAACAAAAATAAACAAACAAAAAAATGGGTTTATTTCTTAGGATTACTACTGCTATGATAAAACAGCAACTTGGTAAAAAAAAAAAAAAAGGTTTATTTTACTTTCTCTTCTACATCACAGTCTATTGTCAAAGAAAGTCAGGGTAGGACCTGGCCTAACTCTGTAGAGCAGAATGGCCTTGAACTCAAGAGATCTGCCTGCCTCTGCCTCCCAAGTGCCAGGATTAAAGGCATGCACCACCACACAAGGCAGGAACCTAGGGTAGGAATCTGAAGGCAGGAACTGAAGCAGAAGCCATTTGAGAAGACTGCTTACTGGTTTGCACCTCATGGCTTGCTCAGCACAGGGTTATCACTAACCACAATGGCCTGGACCCTTCTCCATCAATCATTAACCAAGAAATGCCCTACAGTCTTACCTACCCTCCAGTCTTATGAAGGCATTTCTTTAATTGATGTTCCTTCTTCTCAAATGGCTCTAATATGTGTGGAGTTGACAAAATAAAACAAAAAACTAGCTAGCACAATTGGTGGTGTGTCTTAGTGGGTAAAAGTACTTTTCACGAAGGTTGAGAAAGTTCAGTTTGATCACACAGAGAGACTCGATTCCTGCATATTGTCCTCTGGCTTCATCATAACTGTACTATAGCATACATACCCAACACATATAATCAATGAAAAACACAATGACCAGCTACAGCACTGCCAGGTATTTATCTACAAGACTTTGAAGCAATGCATCATAAAGATCCTTGCACATTCATGTTTACTGCAGCATTATGCAAAGTAACTAAGTAATGGAATGAACATAGGTGTCCACCTATAGAGGAATGAAAAAGGAAAATATAAGATAGATGAGAAATAGATAGATATGTAGATAGATATATGTATCTATCTATCTATCTGATAGATAGATATAGATAGGTATATCATGTTTATGTATGCATATACATATATACTCATATTTACACAATGTAATTTTCAGTCAAAAAGAATAATAACATCATGTCATTTGCAGGAAAAAAAGAGATACAACTGGAAATACTCATATCAAGTGAAATTAGTCAAGTACAGAAAGACCTATATCACATTCCCTTTCATTTGTGGTTCTTAAATTCTATATAGTCACAAAAAATCATATATGGCATGAATTAAAAGTGAAATTATCTGAGGAATAAAAGGAACTAAAGGGTGGGGGAAGTGTAAAAAAAAGAGAGAAAAAGGAATGAGGTGTGGAATATGCTCAATGCATTTGATGTATTTTTGTGACAATGTCCTCATGGAACTTAGTTCTAGATAGAGTGAATATAGGCTGGTAAAACTCGTCCTCCCATCTCACCACACAATGCCATCTATCCACATTCATGCTTGCCTCATATTTAAGAAGAAATAATTGCACGCCTGGGGAGGTATGTACAACTAGAGCATGAATCTTGGGATTCACCATGGAATGAGGCTTTCCAGAAAGTAGAAAGTACTGAAAGAAAGAATAAGCACAGCAATTAGGATACACAAACTAACAATACACTGTTTATAAAACTTTTAAGCTGGGGTGGGACAAGATCTTGCTGCGAGCCCAACTTTCCACCACAAAAGAACTCTGCGCAACAGGGCATCAGAGCCTGTGTTTCCCTGTTGAATCGAGGGGCTGTGGAACCCAAAATAACCATACGAGGAGCGTGGGGAGAAGGGAGACAAAACCTGACCTGAGTCCAGTAGGACACAGATCAACCTCAGACATCTCCGTGGACTTCTCCTGGGGAATCAATTCCCGGGCACTTCCCCAAAATGGGCTGAAGCAGTGGCGGTCATAGCCAAGCCTGCAGCAGAGGAAGCGGGGGAGATACTGCAGCCAGCAGGAAGGCAGCATCAGAGGCACCCCAACCAGCATTGAAGCAGAGGAGGCAGCCCACAGTGCACACAGCAACTTGCAAGGAGCACAATGCTACACACTCCAAGCACAGATCTCCGGCAGTCCCCCACAGCCTCGTCTGAGGGGAGCAGCTGAGGAAGCAGATAGCAGCTTCCCAACTCAGGGAGCAGAGTGCAGCCTGCCAGGCTTCCAGCACAGAACTCAGGGCCAGGTTCAGAGAGCCAACAACAGAGTATGCCTCTTGCCCACAGCGTCAGCCACAGACCTCAGAGTCTAGCCTGGTGACTCCACCACAGACAGTAGAACACCCCAGGTATTCAGGAAACCCACTCAGGCACCTTATGCCCACAATCTGTACCTACTAACTGCGCTAACATCCACATGCCCTCTTGTGCTTGCTCCCAACCCATATATCCCAAGCAGCTACACACCCTAGCACTCCCCTTCAAGACACACACACACACACACACACACACACACACACGATTATGATTCTGCACCAGCGACTTTTTCTCCCTCAGATATAACTGAAGCAACAACACACACTCTCAAACCGCTGGACCTCCCTGATCTTCCTGAAGAATTCTACAGACAGCAGAGTAAGATGGTTCCAGTCCAAAGTTCAGACTCAAGGAACAAACAGGGAAGATTATATATAAACAAGGGCCAAAGGTTGATGTAAGAACTCACCCAACAAAAATCAAGACACCATGGCCCCACCAGGAACACCGAAAACCAATGGATATTTTAATTCAGCAGAAACACAGGAAAATGAATTTAAAGCTATGGTTATCCAGTTACTACAGGAACAAAAAAAGGAAATGAACAGAGCTCTCAAAGAAATCCAAACAAAAATAATGGCCCACGTAGAGGAACAATTAGAAACATATAGAGAGGAAACAAATACAAAAATAGGAACCACCTTCAATCAGATGAAGGAAATGGTGCAAAGCATAAAAACAGAATTAGAATCTATAAAGAAAACACAAACAGAGAAAAACCTGGAACTGGAGAACTTAGAGAAAAGATCAGGAACCACAAAGGTTAGCATCACCAATAGAATACAAGAGATGGAAGAGACAATCTCAGGAGCTGAAGATACACTTGCTGAAATTGATTCCTCACTCAAAGAAAAACTAAAATCAGAACAGTCCCAAACACAAAACATTCAAGAAATCAAGGACGCCATGAAAAGACAAAACCTAAGAATAATAGGAATAGATGAAAAAGAAGACTCCAGGCTCCAAGGACCAGAAAATATTTTTAAGAAAATCATAGAAGAAAATTTCCCTAACTTAAAGAAAGAAATGTACATAGGCATACAAGAAGTCTACAGAACACCAAATAGACTAGACCAGAAAAGAAATACCTCACATCACATCATAGTCAAAACACTAAACCTACAAAACAAAGAAAAAATATTAAAGGCAGCAAGGGGGAAAAGGTCAAATAACATATGAAGGTAGAACTATCAGAATCACACTAGACTTCTCATCAGAAACCATGAAAGCCAGAAGGGCCTGGGCAGAGGTCATGCAGTCTTTAAGGGAACACAGATGCCAACCAAGACTACTATACCCAGCAAAGCTTTCAATCAACATAGATGGAAAAAACAAAATATTCCATGACAAAACTAAATTTAAGCAATATCTACACAGCAACCCAACCCTACAGAAGATACTAGAAGGAAAACTCCAATCCAACGAAAACAACTACACTAAAGAAAATATAGAATACAGGTACTCTCCTAGCAAAAATTAAAAGAGGGAAAAAAAGCAATGAATCATAGTAAGAGTACCAACTCCACAATAAAAGGAACTAACAGTCATTGGTCACTATTATCTATCAACATCAATGGACTCAATTCTCCAATAAAAAGACACAGACTAACAGAATGGTTGTAGAAACAGGATACAATATTCTGCTGCATTCAAAAAACACACCTATGCAACAAAGATAAACACTACTTCAGAGTAAAGGGCTGGAAAAATGTGTTTCAAGCAAGTAGTCTCAGAAAACAAGCTGGGGTAGCAATCCTAGTGTCTAATAAAATAGACTTTTGACCAAAACTAATCAAAAAAGATAAGGAGGGGCACTCCCTTCTCATCAAAGGAAAATTCCAACAGGAGGACATCACAATTTTGCATATCTATGCCCCCAATACAAGACCACCTGCATTTGTAAATGAAACATTATTAAAGCTGAAATCTCACATTGAACCCAACACCTTAATAGTGGGAGACTTTAACACTCCACTCTCACCAAGGGACAGATCATCCGGTCAGAAGCAAAACAGGGAAACAAGGGCACTCACAGAGACCCTAAATCAAAGGGACCTAATAGGTATCTACAGAACTTTTCACCCTAGATCAAAAGAGTATACCTTCTCCTCAGCACCTCATGTAAACTTCTCCATATAGTTGGTCACAAAGCAAGCCTCAGCAGATACAAGAAGATTGAAATAATCCCTTGTATCCTATCTAACCATCATGGTCTAAAGCTGGACCTCAACAACAACAGAAACAGCAAAAAGCCTATACATACATGGAAACTGAACAACTTGCTATTCAAGGGCAGCTTGGTTAGGGAAGAAATAAAGAAATTAAAGACTTCCTAGAATTCAATGAAAATGAAAGCACAACATACCCAAACCTATGGGACACAATGAAGGCAGTGTTAAGAGGAAAGTTCATAGCACTAAGTGCCTTCAAGAAGAAATTTGAAA
>CM053748.1:59212028-59272503 GCA_028658305.1 Pachyuromys duprasi
CAAACTAACAAAAAGTCAGAGAGAAACAATCCAAATCAGCAAAATCAGAAATGAAAAGGAGGACATAACTACAGACACTGAGGAAATCCAATCATTAGGTCTTACTACAAAAGCCTATATGCCACAAAATTTGAAAATCTATATGAAATTGACAATTTTCTTGATAGATTCCATCTACCAAAATTAAGTCGAGATCAGGTAGAAAAATTGAATAAACCTATATCCCCCAAGGAAATAGAAGCAGTCATCAACAGTCTCCCTTCCAAAAAAAGCACTGGGCCAGATGGATTCAGTGCAGAATTCTACCAGACCTTCAAAGAAGTGCTAACTCCAATTCTCTCTAAACTGTTCCACAAAATAGAAACAGTAGGAACATTACCAAACTCACTCTATGAAGCCACAGTCACCTTGATACCTAAACCACACAAAAACCCAACAAAAAAAGAGAACTTCAGACCTATGTCTCTTATGAACATTGATGCAAAAATACTCCATAAAATACTTGCAAACTGAATCCAAGAACACATAAAAGATATCAGCCACCATGACAAAATAGGCTTCATCCCAGGCATGCAGGGGTGGTTCAATATACGGAAATCCATCAATGTGATCCACCATATAAACAAACTGAAGGAGAAAAACCACATGATCATCTCCTTAGATGCTGAAAAAGCCTTTAACAAAGTCCAACATCCATTTATGTTCAAAGTCTTGGAGAGATCAGGGATGCAAGGCACATACCTAAACATAGTAAAGGCAATGTACAGCAAGCCTAAAGCCAACATCAAACTTAATGTAGAGAAACTTAAATCAATCCCACTGAAATCAGGGACAAGGCAAAGCTGCCAATGTCTCTATATCTCTTCAACATAGTACTTAAAGTCCTAGCTAGAGCACTAAGACAACTAATGGAGATCAAGGGGATACAAATCGGAAAGGAAGAAGTCAAAGTATCCCCGTTTGCAGATGATATGATAGTATACATGAGTGACCCCAAAAATTCAACCAGAGAACTCCTTCAACTGATAAACACCTTCAGCAAAGTGGCTGGATACAAAATTAACTCAAAAAAAAAATCAGAAGATCTCCTGTACACTAAAGACAAAAGGACCGAGAAATAAATTAGGAAACAACACCCTTCACAATAGCCACTAATAACATAAAGTACTTTGGGGTGACTCCAACCAAGCAAGTGAAAGATCTGTTTGAGAAAAACTTCAAGTCTCTGAAAAAAAGAAATTAAAGAAGATATCAGAAGATGGAAAGACCTCCGGTGCTCATGGATTGGTAGGATCAACATAGTGAAAATGGCCATTCTGCCAAAAGCAATCTACGGATTGAATGCAATTCCCATCAAAATACCAACACAATTCTTTACAGACCTTGAAAGGAAAATTCTGAAACAAAAAACCCAGAATTTCCAAAACGATCCTGTACAGCAACAGATCATCTGGAGGTATCTCCATCCCTGATCTCAAGCTGTACTACAGAGCAATAGTTATAAAAACTGCATGGTATTGGCATAGAAACAGAAGAGTGGATCAATGGAACTGAATAGAAGACCCAGAAATGAACCCATACACCTATGGAAACTTGATTTGTGATAAAGAAGCCAAATCCATTCAATGGAAAAAAAAGACAGCATCTTCAACAAATGGTGCTGGACCAACTGGATGTCTATATGCAGAAAAATGAAAATAGATCCATATTTATCACCCTGCACAAAACTAAAGTCCAAGTGGATCATTGACCTCAGCATAACACCAGACACATTAAATCGGTTAGAAGAAAAAGTGGGAAAGACCCTAGAACTCATTGGCACAGGAGACTACTTCCTGAACAGAACACCAACAGCACAGGCTCTAAGATCAACAATCAATAAATGGGACCTCATGAAACTGAAAAGCTTCTGGAAAGCAAAAGACACTGTCATCAAAACAAAACAACAGCCTACAGACTGAGAAAGGATCTTCACCAACCCTATATCTGACAGAGGGCTAATATCCAGTATAAATAAGGAACTCAAGAAGTTAAAAAGCAACAAATCAAGTAATCCAACTTAAAAATGGGGCATGGAGCTAAACAGAGAACTCTCTGTAGGGGATTGTAGAATGGCAGAAAATCACTTAAAGAAATGCTCAATGTCCTTAACCATCAGGGAGATGCAAATCAAAACAACTCTGAGATTTCACCTTATGTCCACCAGAATGGCTAAGATCAAAAACTCAAGTGACAACACATGCTGGAGAGGATGTAGAGAAAGGGGAACCCTCCTCCATTGCTGGTGGGAATGTAAACTTGTACAACCACTCTGGAAATCAATTTGGTGCTTTCTTAGACAATTAGGAATAGTGATTCCTCAAGATCCAGCTATACCATTCCCCCAGGCACATATCCAAAATATGTTCAAATACACAACAAGGACATTTGTTCAACTATGTTTGTAGTTGCTTTATTTGTAATAGCCAGAACCTGGAAACAAGCCAGATGTCCCTCAGTTGAGGAATGGATACAGAAATTATGGTACCTTTACACAATGGAATACTACTCAGCAATTAAAAATGAGGAAATCATGAAATTTGCAGGCAAATGGTAGGACCTGAAAACAATCATCCTGAGTGAGGTATCCCAAAATCAGAAAGAAACACATGGTATATACTCACTTATATAGACCTATAAGACAGCATAAACATACTGCAATCTATACACCTAAAGAAGATAAACAAGAAAGAGGACCTGGGGTAAGATGATCAATCATCACTTAGAAAGACAAATGGGATGGACATTGGATGTAGGAGAAAACAAGTAGCAGAACAAGAGCCTACCACAGAGGACCTCATAAAGAGCCTCATAAAGGGCCTCATACACTGCTTAGCAGTGTAGCAAAGCAAATATTAAGACACATAACTAACCCTTTGGCAGAGTGCAGGGAATCATATGAAAGAAGAGGGAGTTAGTATGGCCTGGAGAGGACAGGAGCTCTGCAAGGACCAAATGGATCAGGGCACAGGGGTCTTTTATGAGACTGTTTATCCAACCAAGAACATGTATGGATACAACCTAAACCTCTACTCGAATGTAGCAAATGGTAGCTCAGTATCCAAGTGAGTACCCTAGTAAGGAGAACAGGGACTATTGCAGACATGAACTCAATGTCTGGCTCTTCGACCCCCTTACCCTCCAAGGGAGGAACAGCCTTTCTAGGCCACAGAAGAGAACATTGCAGCCAGTCCTGAAGAGACCTGATAAACTAGAGTTAGATGGAAGGAGAGGAGGTCCTCCCCTATCAGTGGACTTGGAAAGGGGCAGGGAGGAGATGAGGGAGGGTTGGGGGTAGGATAAGGGGGGAATGAAGGAGGGGGCTACGACTGGGATACAAAGTACATAACCTGTGATTAATATAAAATAAAAAATGTTAATAAATAAATAAAAACTTTTAAGCATAAGTATTGGCTTCTGGCAGTGAAGTTAAAAGGAGATCTCAACAGAGATGTTTGAGGGCTCTCTGACCAATGACTAGTTTTTACACATTTTTTTCATGTTTTTACATAGGAATCATGAAATAATAAAGCAGCAGAATAAGGTTTAAATGAAGCTGTGGTGATAGCTCAATTGGTAAGAGCAAGAAAGAAAAATGGAATGCAAACCTGAGTTCTGTTTCCTAGAACCCACATTTAAAAAAGAAAAAAAAAAACTGCATAGTGGTTTTTTTTTTTTTTGATGTATGATAGCATGCATTTGTAAGCTTAGGGCTTGAGAGGCAGAAATAGGCAGATTTCTAGGGCTCCATGTTTAACTAACTTGCTCTGCTTGGTGAGCTTTGGCCCAGTGAGAGACACTGTCTCAAAAATTAAGGTGGAAAGCACCTGAGAAATTACACCAGAGGTTGCCCCCAGCTCACAATCATACACAACTAAGGTAAAAGATAAAACATGCAATCATATAGAATTGGATTCAAAGCAATTCTTTGTCAAGTCTCGGATGTGCTGCGCTAGGGATAAGATCAGAATTAGCAAGGATAAAAGCAGAGGTGCTCTTGGCTGACATCAGGTGCCATGGACTGGTGACTGAGATAGCAATAACAGATCAACTACAAAGAGTGGCTGTAAGTTACTGCAGGGGAAGCAAATGAAGGGCAGCGTGACCTGAGTAGGATCTGGAGCAATCAAGGCATGAAAAAGACCACAACAGAGGTCTCAGCACTGAGGAGGCTCAGCCAAGCACGTCACAGAGTAGTTTTCTCTGCACTGAAACTTTCCATTCTGGAAGAAAGTTTACTAGGACTCAAAAAGGTCTAAAGGGAGGTTCTTTACCATTCAGGAAGCAAACAACTCAGAAGTTTCAGGAAATCCCTGAAACTGTATTCACAAGGCCTCTTCCCTGTGAGATTATACAAGCACTAGGAACTGCGGAGGAGAGGAGATCCCAACACAGTTCCATATTTTGTGAGTTATCATCCATCCTAGGGTTTGGGATTATGCAGTGGACTTTGAGTTGTTCACATACCTGCAAATAATCCCATCGACAACACCCTTAAATAACTCCAAAAAACTAATCAGTTCTCCAAGATGGATTTTGGTGGTATGGTATGGTTACCTTAGTCTGTTGTCAGATCCTAATCTAGAGTGAAAAAAAAATATTTATGTCTCCCTAGGAATAGGCCGCCCAACAGAGTGATGACTGCATCACTTCCCTGTGCAATCACTTTTCTCAGGGCTTTTTATGGGAATTGGGTGTCAGTGTTGAGCTAAGTGATCTATCCCTTCCTCTTCCACCTTAAAATTTTCATAACATTTTGTTGATTGTTTGGGAATTTCACATTATGAACCCAGATCACACTCACTCTCCCAAGTATTCCCCAACTCTTGTGACTTTGCCTCCAAAAAGAGGCAGAACCAGAACCAGAACAAAAAGAACAAGAAGAACAAGAACAAATACAAAGACAAAACAAAACCCAAGTTCAACTTGTGCTGGAACATGGCCAAAACCCCAGGGGCCAGCCCCTTAAAGAAAAACAAGTCCTTCCCGACCTGCACCTCCACTTCCATCAAGTGTGGGGAGCAACAAATCAGCGTCCTTTTCTCCCAGCAAAACTCTTTTCTCTCTTTCTTGGTTACATATAGTCATTTATTTAGTTAGTTATTTTTGCTTTTTCTCATTTATTTATTTTTTTCACTTTATATCCTTACAGTCCTTCCTCTCCTCCTCTTCCAGCCCCACCCTCTCTTCCTCTCCCCTCCCCTTTTCTGAAGAACTCCCACTCCCCCTGGCCTGTCAATGCAGTCCCGCCAGGGGGAAGTGCTCAAAAAGCTAGCATGTAAGTCCCCTGTCTGATGCAGCCCCCACTTCCCTTACTAGAAGACCCACTTGAAGCCTAAGCTGTCCATCTGCTACAGCTTTGTAAGGGGTCTAGGTTCAGTTCATGCATGGTCCTTGGTTGATGCTTCAGTCTCAGCAAACCCCGATAGGCCCTGGTTAGTTGGCTCTGTTGGTCTTCTTGTGGCGTTCCTGTTACCTTCAGGTCTTTTTCTCTTCCCTCCCACTCTTCCTCAAGATGCCCTATGCATCACCCAATATTTGGCTCTGAGTCTCAGCATCTGTTTTGAGGCGCTCCTGGGTAGAGCCCCTCAGAGGACAACTCTTACAAGCTCCTATCTGCAGGCTTAGCAGAGCATTGTTCAGGGTTGGCACTTGCCAGTGGGGGGGGGGGGGTCTTTGGTTGAGCCAAGCATTGGTTGGGCATTCCCTCAATCTCTGCTCTATCTGTTCTGTCTTTATCCCTGCATATCTCATAGGCAGGATAAATTTTGGGTCAAAGTTTTTGTGGGTGGGTTGACGTCCCTCTCCCTCTGCTAGGATTCTAGTTAGAGGATGTCTTCTTCAGTCTCTATGTCCTCTGCTACTAAAAGTCTCTGTTTGGATCCTCCTCATACCCTCCCAGGAGCCTACCCTGACTTAGGTCTCCAGCTTGTCACAGAGATACCCCCACCACCAGTTTCTCTTTCTCAGCAGGCCTTCTGTCTTCTTGCCCTCGCTCTCCTCAGGACTGATCTCCACCCTTTAACTCCCTGTGCCCACTCTCCTACCATGTTCCCTCTCTTCAGCCATTACCCCTGTCTATTCTAGCTCCCCTTCCCAGTGAGATTTATGCTTCCTTCCTTGGGTCCTTCTTATTACTTGTTTTCTTTGGGTCTGTGCCTCATAGTATGCTTACCCTGTACTATATGTCTAAAATCCACTTATAAGTGAGTATATACCATGTGCATTTCTCTGGGTCTGGGTTACTTCACTCAGGATGTTCTTTTCTCGTTCCATCCATTTGCCTGCAAATTTCATGATTTCCTTGTTTTGAGTAGTTGAGTAGTATTTCATTGTGTAAATGTGCCACAGTTTCTTTATCCATTTTCAGTTGAGGAACATCTATGTTGTTTCCAGATTCTGGCTATTACAAACAAGGCTGTTGTTAACACAGGTGAGCAAGTGTCCTTGTTGTATAGCATAGCCTCTTTTGGATGTATTCCCAGGAGTTGTATAGCTGGGTCTTGAGGTAAAGTTATTCCCAATTTTCTGAGAAAGTACCAGATTGATTTCCAAAGTAGTTGTACAAGTTTACATTCCCACCAGTAATGAACGTGTTTCCCTTTCTCCACACTCTCACCAGCATGTGCTGTTGCTTCAGATTTTGATCTTAGCCATTCTTACTGGTGTGAGAGGGACTCTCAGAATTATTTTGATTTGTATTTCCCTGATGACTAAGGAAATTGTGCATTTCT
Organism: Pachyuromys duprasi; assembly: GCA_028658305.1. Taxonomy (NCBI): domain Eukaryota; kingdom Metazoa; phylum Chordata; class Mammalia; order Rodentia; family Muridae; genus Pachyuromys; species Pachyuromys duprasi. The sequence goes on from CM053748.1 coordinate 59,218,802, forward strand.
TTAAGTGCTTTTTGACCGTTCAAGATTCCTCAATTGAGAATTCTCTGTTTAGTTCTGCACGCTATTCTTTTTGTTTTTCTTTATTTTTCTCTCACACAATCCTGACTGCAGCATCCCTCCCACCATTCCTCCCAATCTTCCTTCCCTCTTTTTCCTCATACTCTCTGTTTCCCTTCAGAAAGGAACAACTGAACATGAGATAACAAGACGCAATAAGCAATATTCTTATATCAAGGCTGGATGAGTCAATCCAGTAGGAGAAAGAGGGTCCTAGATACAAGCAAAATAGTCATAAACAGGGCCCCCCTCATGCTGAAGTTATTTTTAAGTTAGTTAATTAATTAACTTTATATCCTGATCACAGCTCCCTCCATCCTCTCCTCCTTCTCCGACCCTTCCTCCCTCTCCCCCCATCTCCTGCCTTCCTTATTCCTCATAAAAGGGGAGCCCTCAATACCAACCCATCCTAGTACATCAAGTCATAGCAGGACTGAGTAGCCCTCAATCTAAGAATGGATAAAGAAACTGTGGTACATTTACAGAATGGAATACTACTCAACTATTATAAACAAGGAAACCATGAAATTTGCAGGAAAATGGATATAACTAGAAAAGATCATCCTGGGTGAGGTAACCCAGACCCAGTACATATGGTATGTACTCTCATATAAAGCGAACTTTGTCCATATCGTGCAGGATAAACATACTACAATTCACAGACCCAGAGAAGATAAGTAACAAGGAGGACCCAAAGGAGGATAGTTAAACCTTACTCAGAATGGGAAATAGAATAGACAGAGGAAGAGGTTGAAGAGAGGGACAAAAGTAGGAGAGGGAGGGCAGAGGAAAATGAGGGTTGATATTAGACCTGAGGAGAGTTGGGACAGGAGGACAGAGGGCCTGCATAGAAAAGAGAAACCATGGGCCAGGCCATCTCCATGACAAGCTGGAGACCTACAACAGGGCAGGCTTCTGAGAGAAATAGAAGTGACTCTAGCTGAGACTCCTAGTAGCAGGGGTGAAAACTGAAGAGGACACCCTCTAACTAGACAGGACTCCTAATGGAGGAAGGGGCACACCAACCCACCCACAAAAATTTACCCTGCCTACAAGATGTGCAGGGATAAAGATAGAGCAGAGATTGAGGGAAAGTCCAATCAATCCCTGGCCCAACCTGAAACCCACCCCATGGGAGAAAGCCAAACCCTGACACTATTAATGATACTCTGTTATGCCTGCAGACAGGAGCCTAGCATAGCTGTCCTCTGAGAGGTTCCACCCAGCAATGCCTCAAAACAGATGCTGAGATTCATAGTCAAAGATTGGATGAAGTCTTGTGAAAAAGTGAGGGAAAGGATAGAAGGACCCAGAGAGGATAGGAGCTCCACAAGAAGACCAACAGAGCCAACCAACCAGGGTCCAGAGGAGCTTGTGGAGACTAAGCACCAATGAAGAACAGTGCATGGACTGGACCTAGGCCCCCTACACAGATGTAGCCAATGGGCAGCTTGGTCTTCATGTGGGTTCCCTAGTAAGGGGAGATGGGGCTGTCTCCAACATGGACTCTACTGCCTTCTCTTTTTAATCTTTTCCTCCCTGGCTGGACTGCCTCCCCCTTTACAGTCAGGGAGAACACAGACCATGGACATCCTCATGGTTTCTAGCAACAACAGAAAGCATGAGCTTGAGGCTTTGTGGGTGTCTCAGGCCAGACAGCACTGCTGCCGGAAGCCATGTTAATATGAGTCACCTGTGTGGCCACCCGAGGTCATGCTGATATCCTTGGCCTATACTGCCTCTGAGGGCTATGACAGTGTTCATGGCCCCGGCTGCTGTGTTGATATCCGTGGTCTACACTGCCTCTGGAGACCATGCTGAGCGTGGCATGGGCCGATGCCAGTGATCATCTTAATATCTGAGACAGGGTCTCTTCCTGAGCCTGGAGTTTACCGATCAGCTAGACTAGCTAGCCAGCAAGCCAAAGGAACCCACCTGTCTCTCCCCGGTACTAGGGTTACAAGCATGTTTTTGTAGAAAGCACTTTACAAACTGAGCAAACTCCCTAACTCCATGGTTTGTTGTTGTTTTGTTTTGTTTTTATGTTCATAAAGCTTATAGTTGATAACTTACCTTAAAACAAATGCAAAAAATATCTGAGAGTCACAACACCATCATAATAACAGTCTTCTCTCTGTAAACACACTCTTTGGCACACATGGCATCATGCAGCCTTAACTGCTGAGCAAGGTTGGTTCAATCTTTCTTTACACTCTGCAGAGGTGTTTCTAGAGAATTCATGGGCAGACACCAATCTCCTATACAGATAAACCACAGAAAGAGACGCCAGGAGCCAGGCTCTTCTCTATGAGAGAATATGGGTATTTTATAACTCATGCTTCAGTCTATCTCATCCTGAGTTTTTTCTCTCTATATAAAGATTCTTACCAAGCCTATGGAGAAACTATCTGCAGAAAATTGAAGACACATGTCAGTTCTTTATAAAGATTGTGCAAGACAGAGAAGGAAAATCTAAGCATGTCACTCATGCAGAAACTATTTAATCAAAGGGGAGAGACAATTATAACATCTGTTAATCTTCTGTGGAGGTTATAATTAGATGCTTGGGAGAAACACCCATTGCAAGGCACTCCTCCTCTAACATCTGTCACCAGAGAATGCAGCCCCGCGCAGGCAGGACTCCCTTCGGCATTCTGGGAAAACAGGGTACTTCAAAGGATTACAGACACTGCTGGGGTCCCCAGGACACCTACCTGTGTCATCTAGTGCTGAATGTATAGTCCAAGCAGGGAAAAGTTTCACTTCTTGCTACTCTGTGTATTGTCATGAGTTGAGGGGTGTGAGTGTGTGCTGCTCATTATGGGATTATGGAAAACAGCATCACACAGGGTGGGTGTGGCCTTAGGACTTTCTGATCTTTCTCTTCACTGGGCAGATGGGGATACTTAATCCTGTGGCCCTGCAGATGTCTCCTGGCAGGATTTTACAAGCAGGAGTGCTCAACTCTCTTTCCAGATTACATCCCACCCTGCCGTGATGGCTGTGCCTTTGGGGATTTTTCTTCCTTTGACCTGGAACTGGAATGCATTCTTTAACAGGAATTTATTGTAAAGACACTCTTGGGCCTTTGGGAATTTGGAGAGATGGAAGAACACAGGGATGGTGCTCTTTCCCTTGCACCCCTGGTCCACTGGGAAACACTGACTAAACCCCTTGCTCTAGTAAGTGGAGGCAGACACTGGGGTGCAGCGGGAAGCTGACAGCCAGCTAGCCTGGGATCTGCACTGGTAAACGAGAGACCTTGTATCAAACAGGGCTGGAAGCAAGAGCTGCCACTTAAGGTTGTGCTCTGACCTCCACAGTCCCACCATGGCACAATCACACATGCAGATATGTCATACACCCACACAAGGAAGAGAGAGAGAAAAAGAGAGAGAAGGGAGGCTTATGAGATGGAAAGTATATAGGGAAATGCTAGAGATATTGTTGAATAAGAAGAAGTATAAGGAGGCATCTGTAGTGGGTAGAGGGCAACTAGGAAAAATGATACAAGAACGCCTGAGAGAGGAATCCAGCAGGTACCCCAGGCACGTATGACCCCCTTCTCACTACAATCTGGCTACACTGAATATGGATGTATGTGGGTGTATGCACACATATGTGCAGGTGTGAGTGCAGGCAAGCAGAGGGTCTCATGTCCCCTGAATATGGAGTCACAGGCGAAGGTGAACTGGAGGACTTTGCTGCTGGGAACCATACTCTTGTCCTCTGCAAGAGCAGCAAGCTCTTAACTGCTGAGCCATCCCTCAGCCCCAGGCTCCCCTGCACTTTAAACAAGGCAGTTCTGTTGTCACTGGAGACTACGGGGTTTGATGGTTTTGTCGTTTGACTGTAGACATGATAAACCCAGAAGCACTACACAAGCAAAAGCCATATGTTGAAGCAAGACCACAGTATCTGTATGGTAAGGATCCCACAGAAGCATTCAAAATGACCCAAGGGCATGGGTGGGCAGTTTTCTTGGTAGCTGTTCTGGACTATGAATACTAGTTTGTGCCAAAACATTGAGTAAACAGAACTCTTGACATTTGACATGAGGATTAAGTAAGCCCCCTGGAGCTGGGGAGATGGCTCAGTTAATAAAGCACTTGCCTTGAAAGCATGAGAACCTGAGTTCTAACCCAGGATCCACATTAAAAAGAAAAGGACTGCTCAACATTCTTGATAAAGTTCTTTTTCGTTCACTACAAAACTGGGCATGGGTACTGATGCCATAATCACTACTCCAGAGGTAGATCCCTGTGAGTTGAAGGCCAGCCTGTCCACACAGGATTCTGAGCCAGTCAGAACTACATAGTGGTTCAAAGGGGGGTGGGGTGCGTCAGTCTAAGTGTGATGATACATGTTTATAAGCCCTGTGTTGGGGGCTGACACAAACGTTCCTGGTGCTGGCTAACAGGCCAGCATTAGCTTTAGTGGCAAGTTCTAGGCAAGAGGAGACCATATGTTCAGCAACATTGACCTCAGGCCTCTATGTGTAATTGTGTGTGACACACACAAACACACACGTCCCAACATTGGGCCACATGTAGTTGGCAACATCTCTCTTGTCTTCTACCTACAAGGACTTGGAAAGTCCTCAGTGATAAAGAGCCAACAAATATAGCAAAGGCTTCCCTACATCTGAACCTGATTTTGCTCATGCGCTCTGTGCCTTCCTCATTCCTCCCTCAAAACTACCTGTATCAAAGTCATACTGTGTAATTTCAAACAAACTAACCTCTCAGTGTCCTAGTTTTCCCTGCTCTTCACAATGGGATTGACAACAGTGTTTATCTGGAGAGGGGGCGGGGCTGATGTGGGGAGGGGGTGAGGAGACAGTGTACACACAGAGGGGGCTGGCAGCTTGGAAACATTTCATAAATATTAGATAAAATCACTTTAGGTTGCTGCATTTAAAGAATAAAGAGAACAAACTCAATGAGGTTAATTATCTGACCAAAAGGAAGATGTCAGACCCCAGGATTGAACCTATGGATATCAAAGAGCAAGTATCTTCGGGGTAGGACCTATGGTCACAGAGCTTCCATCACGTTAACTGTGTTAACAGACTCCAAAATTCTTATTTGAGTCTCCCAGGGCATCTCAGGACAGTATCCTCTGCCAATTGACAGGCCTCCAGGAAAGGCCTAGCCAACTGAGGACATCCGACAGGACACAGAAGTCAGCAGAAGGCATTGCCCTGCTCCTGTTCCTCCTTCCACAAGTGGAAGGAGAAGAAGGGAGTGAGACAGGGAGGACAGGAAGGAGAAATGGAGAGAGGGAGACAGAAAAGAAGGGAGGAGTAAGAAATTCTTTAAAAGTATTTTTTACATCTTTGAAAATTATTTATTTGCTTTTCTTTCATGTTTTTAAATAACTATAATTTTAAAATAAAAATTGTAATATTTTTGTTAGATTATCTCTGTATACTGTTTTAGATTATTGCTGTTTTGATCAATTTTTAAAATTAATTACAGGTTATTCACTTTGTATCCCAGCCGTAGCCACCTTCCTCATCCCCTCCCAAGCCCACCCTTTTAAAAGGGCCGCTGGGATGCCTAAGTGGGTAAAGGTGGGTAAAGTCTGACAACCTAAGTGTGATCCCTGGGACCCATGTGTTAGAAAGAGAATTCACCACAGCAGGTTGGCTACTAACCTGTACATGTGGGCTATGGCATAAGCTTACAGACACAGACACAGACACACACACACACACACACACACACACACACACACGAAAAACTGAAATTTAAAGAAAATAAAAATAAATTCATATCCATTTGCTCATTCACTGATTGATAGACACCATGACTACCGGAAATAAAGAGACATTTGCCCTTTCTCTGAAAGTTAAATAAAAGAACAAAGCCATGACTTTGTGCCCCAAGTCCGTAAATGAACATTTTGAACACCACCAGCTTTGAATGTCAAGGTTTGAGACACAGAAGTGAACGTTTTCTTAAGTGTTAAAGAGAAGAAACCACTAACCTAAAATCCAAAGCTATGTACCTATGCTCGTCTATTCACGGAATACTTGAAGGCTCCCTTCTGGGGAGCGGGCACTGTTCTAGGGGCTGAGTTTAATATTAAACTAAAAGATACATGGAGGCATTGCCTCCAAGGAAGGCCCTGCCTCCCTGGGGATAACTTCCTAATCAATAACCCACCATGTGTTTAATTACATTAGTGATAAACACTGTGGTAAGCGACCGCACTTTGCTGGCAAGGGGCATGGCAAGTAGGAAGAGCCTCCCTAAGGAAGACACTTGGGATGAGGTTGTCCCAAGAGGAGATATGGGTAAAAGAGAGACTTGAGAGAATGAGAGATTTGGATAAGAAGAGCAGGAAAAAAGCCAGGGAGGAGGAAGAGAATGTCTGCAGGGGGTTCTGTTCAGTATGGGACTCACTGCACTCACTGTCAGAAACAAGGTTCACCTGTGTGTGGAGTTATGGTCACTTTCCTGATCCACACTCAGCAGCCAATACTAAGATCTGGCTAGTAGGCTCAGAGTCTGCACCCCAGCTTCAGCAAAAACACCCCATAGATGTAATGAGATGGCCAAAGCTTCCGTTTGATTGATGGGTTTTTAATGATCTATCTGATTCTCTAACTCCTTACTCAGAAAGCCATGAAGATGAAAACTTAAAAGTCTCCTTGCTCCACATACAAACAAATACAACGTAGTTTAAAAATCACTTGGGCAATCTTACTGCTATTCATCAGACATTCTCAAAACAATGGCTTCTTTAACAGGTAGCTGTCATGATTGTCATTTGGTGTGCGGGTAAGAACCTTTTACTCAGTTTAACAAGGCCCTCTACTGGCAGTCTCTAAAAACTGTTAAATGTAAAATCTTTCCTGTGCTTTATGTAAACTATTTTGACTATTCCCAATTATAAAGCTCCTCACATTCCCAAGCTGGAAGTGTAATTGAAAGGAAAAGAAGGAAGGTGAAAAATAAGTGTCATTTTGAGAAGGCCACCCATTTATCTGTTCACAAAAGAGCATTGCTCAAAAGCCTGCCATTTGCCTCCCTCTAATGAGGCTATTCTAGATGTCAAAGGGACTCAGAGAGAAGGATATTTCCTACATTGAGAAGGTGCTGAGGATTCACAGAAACAAATATGAATGCTATTTGACAACTACAAACTATAAACTAGATCTTTTTTGTTTACTCAAATGTGAGTAATTGAATAAAATTAGAATAAAGACACATGAGAAGCAAACATTTCAAATCACTCTTGATTTGGCACAATTAATAATTAACTTCGCCCCTCAGACAATTGAAAAACAAAGCAGTCTCTGGATGTCTTGAGACTCTATTTTCTGAGAAGAATGGTTTTAAAAGGAGCTTATTTCTGAAATATTTGCCAGAGGTCTCTTTGAGCAGCTGAGAACATTTAACCAGAATTGAGAAACTGAGCGAACTGTCTTAAATGAGGCAACATTTTTTTAAACTTTTGCTATTTTAATTTGTGTATGTATATCTTTTATTTTGAAAATTGAACACACTGGGTTAGAGTATTTTTGCAACAACGCGAATGTGGCAGATTCTCCTCCCCCTGCGCCCTCCCCCAGTTGCCCCTGCTGCTCCGTGGACCCCTCCCCAACCTCTGCTACTTTCATGTCCCTGTGCCCTTTGTCCCTCTCACCCTGTTCTCCCTCAGCACAAAAATCTCTCCCTGTCTCAACCTCGTTTTGTTTTCTTTCTTCAGACTGTACCTACATTTACACCTATTTTAATATGCACACATGTACATTCCAAGCTAGGATCCACACGCAGGGGAGAATATTCAGCTTTCTTCTTTCTGAGTTTGGGTCACCTCCCTTAACATTATACTTTCTGAGGCCATCCATTTCCCTGAAACTTTCATGATTTCATTTTTCTTTACAGCTAAATAAAATTACACTGGGTATATGTACCGCATTCTTATTATCCATTCATTTGTTGAGGGACATCTCGGCTGGCTCCATTTCTCTGCTTTTGTGAACAGAGCAGCAGTGAGCATGTGCAAGTAATAACTTAGGGGAAATTTTTAATAGAGAGGAAATGTGATCATAATAAATGATCTAACTCAACAGTAACTAATACAGTGCTCCTCTGTTTCCGAGGTTCTGCATCTGCAGACTGAAACACCAGGAGTGTGAAAACACTTGGGAAGCTCACGGGATGTCTCTGTGGCTAAAATCACTCACAAAACTGGTGACTTGAGTTAGATTCCATGAACCAGTGAAAGGGTAGAAGTGACTGCGTAAAATTGTCCTCTGACCTTCAGAGGCACAACACCATGTGTGCTGGTGTGTACACACGCAAAAATACACAGACATGCACAGGCACCCACAGAGGTGAAGCAGACCATCACATCAGATCTCCTGAAGCAGGAGATGGTTGTGAGTCACCTGATGTGGGTGCTGGGAGAACAAATGCTCTTTAGAAACTGAGCATCCCTTTTAGTATTTTTAAAAGATTACTATATTGTTTATTACTCTTCTCTGTATGTGTCTGTGTGTAACCCTCCTGTCTCACACACACAAAAATAAATATTTAAAATATTTACCAAGAAGAACGTATTTGAGGAAAAGCTGTATGTGCACCAAGCGTGTGCAGACACTTCCACTTGTCATTATTTCCTAATAAATATGACATGGAAATTACACAGTGTTCTCATTGTGTCAGATTTTATAAGTAATCTATAGATGATATGAAGTCAATAGAAGGATATGCACAGGCTTCATGCAGATTTCATGCCATCTTATACCTGGGAAGATTATGGACCTGGGGTTCCTAAAGGGAACATGGAACCCTGGAACCAATCCCCAGTGGACATTAAGGAATGTCTATACTTACAGGCATGATAAAACTAGGCACCAAATATATTTTAAGAAAAGCTGTGATGTAAACCAGCCAATGAATAGAGAGAGAGGGAGAAAGCTGTATTGTTACTTATCATAACTGGAAATAATTTGACACATAACTCTGATAAAGAAGCATTACCTGGAAATATTGCCACAAGACTAGGCCTTCCAAACTTCTATCATGGAGTAGGGAGAGACTCAAGAAGCCTATGGCCTATGGTCCCTATGGCCCTATAGGCAGCTAATGGTCATGGCAGAGGGAGAAACATTTAGTTCAGCGGTGTAACCGCTGATAAGCTGCCTGTGCTCCTACAAGCAACCCCAATTAAACTCATTGGTTCACGACAACCACCCAAAAAGAGAGAGAGGGAGGGAGGAAGGAAGGAAGAAAAGAAAGGAAGGAAAGAAGGAAGGAAAAAGACATGAAAATCAAAGGGTATCTAGTTGAGAAGAGAAGGGGGTGGGAGAGGAAACCACTATCACATATGATTAATATATGCTAACAAAACATTTTAAATAGGGGGAAAGCTTTTAAAAACTGAAAAAGCTTGTTACCAAAAACTAGGCCTGAGGCACGGAGTGTGGAGGGTCAGTCCAGGGACTAACTACAAGGCACAAGAATTCCAAGCCCTACAGACTTACTCTGCATCTGCACTGCTAGGCTTGCAGCTGCATAAACATTTCAGGATTGCTCTCCTTTCTAGGTTGAGCATTTTCCCTTCGTAGCTACACCCACAAGTGCATTGGAGCATGTGTGTGCATGTGTGCGGAGAAACCTGCTTGATATTGGATCTCATCCTCCGTTGTTCATCTGCCGTACCATAGCAGCAAGGTCTCCAGCCAAACTTAGAGCTTGCCAGTATGGCTAGTCTCCCTAGCCAGTTTGCTCCAGGATCCCGCTTCTACCTCTGAGGCTGTGATTGGAGGTGGGCCACAATGCCCACCTGGAATGAATGTGGCTTCTGGTGACCTGAACTCTGGTCCTCAGGCTTACACGGCAGGGGGTAGGCGACCAAGTTGGTTTTTAAAGTGTATAAAAACAAGTAAACACTGACAATGAGTGATTTGGGGTATCGTTTGAACAGGCCTGGATCAGTTCTACACTTCCAGATTCAATTTAACAAACGAAGCATGTAGTCTTTGTGGAGCAGTTTGTCAGACAGGCATTTGACAGTAACGTTTGTTCCCACATTTCAGAAATAACAGCTCTTCTTTCATTCAGCACCATCATAGTCATGGGCTGTGTTATTTCTAGGCTTATGCTCCAAAATGGGTTGGGGACTTTACTCTTGAACCCAGTCCACTGGATTCTCACAGTACGTCCAAAGTCGATTTAAAGGACTCCCTGATCCAGTAATGTTTATTTGTAAGAGGAGAGATCAGGTTTCTTACTCTGAAAAATGCCAAGATTAATTTATGGAACAATGGGGAAGTACCTTGTGTAATTGGGGCTTCCTAACTGACAGGACACAGTTTGTTAGACAAGAATGTTTCGAGGTAAAGGTGTGCATCATACTCTGTGCACCTAAGAGATTTATTCTTTCTTATGTGAGGTGGGAAACTGAAATTCCAAAGGCATTAAACCCTGTGAGATTAGAAAATGGAGAAAGAATGCGCTTGTCGGATTACGTATGTTTAAGCAGTCCAGTGGCTGGGCCCAGTGTTGAGCCTGAGCCTTTCTGGATGTTTAAATCTACTTTCACAGGCGCAGGATGCAGCTCAGCTGGAAGAACAGTTACTTAGCGTGTGTGAGGTCCTGGTGTCACTCCCTTAGCACTATCTACACCAGGCATGGTTGTGCACACCTGTGATCCCTGCACTTTTGAGGTGGAAACAGGTAGATCAGCAATTCTAGGTCATCCTCATCTAGAGAGTGATTTTGAAGCTAGGAGAAGCTCCATTAAGGCCTTATCTAAGAAAAAGAAAACAAATAATCAAAAAAACAAAGACTGGTTTTCGACATCCCAAACCAACTTTGTCCCTGACAAACTCCATCCCAGTCTCTGATGGACTGCCACCACATGGTAAGATTGATGCACTGTTCAGGGGAAAGAGAATTGTGTGTTTCTTACAAGTCTTCTTTTCACCAAAATCAGAACATCTGTAGAATTGTCACAATTCCATTCCAAGGCATATACCTAACAGAAATGTATAGGGATGGATTGACCCAAACAAATAGACAGATAGGTTTCTGTATCTTTGTATGTATATAAAGTGCAAAGTGCAATCTCATGATGTAGCTTAGTGGGTAGAGTGCTTGCCTGCCATGCATAGAGCCTTGGACTCCATTCCCAGCACATTATAAACTGGGTGTAGAGATACATACATACACACACACACACACACACACACCTGCAATCACAGCAATAGGGAGTTGGAAGCAAAACATCAAGAGTTCAAGGTCATCATTGGCTACATAGTATAGTTTGAAGCCAGCCTAGGCTACAAGAGGTCCACAAAGCACTACTTCTTTGGTAAACTTTCTAGGGACAAACCAAAAGTCCAACTACTACTTGTAATTTTAGCTTTTAATCTGATCTCTCAGCTATCAGTTGACCAAGCTGACCTTACAAACACCCATGCCATATGTGGGCTTGAAGTTCAGAGCCATAAACTTGAGCTAATCCCCAGTAGATTCACTGCTGAGTAATAGTAAACAGAGGTCTGTCCTTGTGACACACAGAGGCTGAAGGGCAAAACCAGGGAGCACCCTGATCCATGGTGCATGCAACACCAAGCTGTGGTGACACACGCTCCAAAGGGCTGGGCATTGGCTTCTGATAATTCTGAAGACAAGAACATGTCACCAGTTCATCTGGCTGGCACTTAGATATGTTCCCGGACAGTTGGTCTAGGGCAGAGGTGAATGACCCACATTGGATTCCAGGTGAGGCCCTGAAGACAATGAGCTCCACACACCCACAGAGAACCTCACTGAAAGGTAAGGAGTGCAAGCCTCAGGTTTGATCCCTGACTCTTACTACCCGTATGTCCTGTGCATAGTACTTAGCCTCTCCGGACATTAATTTTCTTCCTTTGGGTATTCAAGTAAGAATCGGAATGAAATCACACTTGAAAAGCAGTCAGGGCTTTGCTGGGGAATCACTCAGTCATGCTTGTAGGCAAGAAACAGTTTAACATGCTGTTACAGTGCCCATCAGCCATGCATTCATGCCTTTTTCCTATCTTTCAGTACGGACTGGGTGAGGTACAGGCTTACACACTCAGGCACATGTTTTTCAGTTCATGATTCCAACCTCAAACTCACTAGAATCCAGTGGTAATTGTGAAATTTAAAGAATCCATTTTTAAAAGACATTTTATTTTTAATTGTGCATTTTAAAAACACTTACTGTGTTTTTAATCATGCCATATAATGTGTATCTGTGGGGGGGTGCTAGTGAGTGCATTTGCCTGCAGCGGTTAGAGGGGGTCATCTGATCCCGTGAGGCTATAGCTCGTGGTCTTGTAGGCTGCCTGAGACGATGCTTGGACCCAAGCTCAGGCCCTGGATAAGCAGGAAGTGCTCTGAAGCACTGAGCCGTCTTAACCATTTTAAATGGGGCTATAGCATTTAGGCATTGAGAGTATCAGGATCTCCACAGGTGAGATCCTTTCACTGGGCAGCACCAAGCACAGAAAGAACAGAGGATGGTTTGAGAGACTGCAGACTTCTCCCAGAAGTGGGAGGCAGACATGGAGGGGAACGGGAATGATTCCAGGATGGTGTCATGAGAAAAAATCAGACTGAGGATGTGGGGGAAGCGGGAATGGAGGAATGTGGGAAACAAAATCCAATCGTGTGTTCAGTACAGTTTGCTAAAGGCAGTAATACGTAGCAGACCTTAAGTTCTGGGAGGCAGGACAGGGGTCTGCCCTTGTGACACACAAAGGATGAAGGGTAAAACCAAGGAACACACTGGCCCACGTTGCAATGGACACCCGACTGTGGTGAGGGATGGAGGAAAGCCTGCTCCTAGGATGGGAAGCACAAAAGCCTGGAGGTGAATCAGATGCACAGAAGGTCCACAGGCCAACTACAGGTCCACAGGAAGGAGCACACAGGTCTGGACACTGCCACCAGATAGCGGCTCTGACCGATCAACTCCGAGCTCCATCTCCACCTGGAAGATTCTGAACCCTTAAGTCTGAAAGGGGCACAGACGTGAGCAAAATAAATAAAGACTGTCGATGATACACTTCAGTACATGATAGTACCTCATTCTGTGCTCAGTTAATAGCAATGTGTGTATATCCATATATATCTATATATATGTCCACATATATCAAAGTATATATGTCCATATATATATATATGGATAAGTGTGATGTGTGTGTGCAGTTGCTCATGTGTGCTAAGTTTTGAAGCTATGTTAATATATACTATATATATATATATATTGTGTGTGTTGTATGTATATGTGTGTGTGAATCTGTTTGAGTGGCATGTGTTTATGTGGCATATGCCCACCTGCATGTATGGGTACCTGCACTCGTGATCACATATGAAGGCCAGAGGAGGATGTTGCATTTTCTGCTCTGTCGCTATCCACCTTATTTCCTTGAGACAGGGTCTCTCGTTGACCCTGGAGCGACACTGGTCACCAGCGAGCTCCAGCAGTCTCCTAACTCCACCCCCAGAGCACCCGGTTGGCAGGTGCACAAATCCACTCCTGGTCTCTCAGAACTCAGATCCGCATGTGCGCTCAGCAAGTGCCCTAACCTCCTAAGCCATCCACCTAGGCCGCATGTTCATCATTCACCCTTCCTCATCCCCCACCAAGAAGCCATGCTTATATTTCACATTTTCTAGGTACTAGAACAGGGAAGTTCAGCAAGTTAACAGGGACCACAAAGTATGAGAAGCTTGGATACAGGCAGCACCGCCCTGGGGTGCAAGTCCTTTGCCACAAATGAGTTGGAATCTCAGAAAGAGCTTTAAGTAAATGAGTGAATAGAGAGAAAAGAAGGCAGGGCAGGGCGGTTGACATCTACCATGAATTACCCTGAGTTTGTACTCAGAAGTCTGACATCTCAGGCATGTAATCACAGTGAAGAGTGTAAGTCTATTCAGTTATATGGCAATGTCTGCTAACCCATGCAGAGCTTTGGGTGCTTTACTACAGGTAAAAATGTTTATTTCTTTTGATCTTCTATTTCGCAGTTCATATTTAATAGCTACTCCATGCTAGTAAGAAACAAGGGCTTTGCTTTCAATGGAAGGTCATAGGGTATGTGTATGCTTACATGTTTATATATGTGTGTATCGGGAATTTAAGGGACATGTCATTCCTCGTGTGCAGTTCACCTCTGCATGTGTGTGCATGTGCATATGTTTCCTTTTTAAAAAAAACAAACAAACAAAAACCAAACCAAACAAACATAACAGGATCCTTCCCTGCCCTCGAACTCACCAGGTAGGCCAGGCTGGCTGGCCAGCGAGTCCCAGGGATCCCTTTGTCTTGGTCGCCTTAGTGCTGGGATAAATGCCTAATTTTATTTTTAAGCAGGTCCTGGGGCTCAAACCTAGGTCCTCACGATTGCAGGGCAAGTGCTTGACTGACCATTCCATCACCCCAGCCCTAGGAGGTGACAGTGTGACCAGAGGCTCCAAGACCTGTGGCAAAGGTTGGTAGAAGACTAATAGTTCACCCCAATCACCACCTGCACCCTTGCGCCTGCAGAAGCCCTCTGATGGTGTCCCAACCAGGAAAGATGGGTCCAGAGAGGCGAGGGCACTGGATCTGAGTGGGAGTTAGTGGTGTCCTGGGTCCTAAGGGTGAGGGTGCAGGGAAAGAAAAGATGGGTTAAGAGGAATCAACAAAAAGGTGGGGAAGGCCTCACTGTCAAGGGGAAGGAAAAAAACACAAGTGGCTCAGGAGGAAGTTTAAGACTTGGAAGTTGAGCAGGAATAGTGTAAGAGCTGGGAATCAACAGGGATGTTCCAATTGCCCTGTGTAAGAGCTGGGAATCAACAGGGATGTTCCAATGTGCCCTGTGTAAGAGCTGGGAATCAACAGGGATGTTCCAATTGCCCTGTGCAACAGTCTGGACTGTTGCAGCTGCCACAGATGCCCTTCTTGCCTTTGGGCCATCCACTAAAATAATCACAGGGCTTCCTCCAGTTTGCTAGCTAAACGATGAGGAACAGAGACATTAAGAACTGTAACCAGCGCCAAAACAAAACAGGAATGTTGCCGTTGCGAGCCCACCTTTCTCTGTGCACCTGCACAGCGCCCTGCTCCCACGAGAAGGCATGGGTGCCACCTGTGGATCTTGTTTCTGCTCTAATTGTCAAGAACTTGAAGAGTGGCACGCAAGTGCACCTGCCAGGCTGACTGTGAGACTCAGTCTCCACTAGGTTCTGGAGAAGTGATTTTTTATGGCATGTTTTTTGTTTTGTTTTTTTCTAGAAAAGAAGAAGGATGAAGCTATGGGTAGCTCGGTTGGTAAAGTGCTTGCCTATCATGCAGAAAGCTCTGGCTCAATCCCCTGGACCACATAAATCTAGCTTGATGGTGCATGTCTGTAACCATGGTGGGTAGGGGGCAGGATGATCAAAAGTTTGAGTCCATCCTTGGCTACATGTGGAGTTCAAGGCCAGCCTGGGGTACACGAAACCTTGCCTCGTAAAGGGGATAAGATAAGGTACTGAAAAATCTTAGCAGCAGATTATTTAAGTTACACACACTTCTATGAAGAATATGGCACCGCGATGCATGGGACACATTCCAAGCTGAGCATGTGCTGATGGGGACTTGGGAGCTGTCAAGACGGCAGGAGGTGGGCCACCGCAGGATTTCACAGCAAACAGCCCAAGACTGCTCAGACCTTTCACACTGGCTGCCCAGGGGCAGGGCATGAAGGCTGCCACTTCACAGAGTCCTGGGGTGCTGACAAAGCATCTGAATTCAGGAGGGAGTCAGTCTCCTAGAATGAGTCACGGGCTCCCAGGCAGGAGCTAACAAGCCAACAGCCACCTCTTGCCAATCAGTCCTGAGCTGCCTGGGGTGGAGGGCAGCGCACAGCTCAGATTTGCCTATCAGCAAGAGTCTGGGCTGCAAGGACAGAGGAGGAAACCCCTGCAAGGCAAGTTCACTGGGTAGCTTAAAAAGAACTTCCAGGTCATAGTTTACTGAGCTGTACACCCTTTGCAGGCCGAATAAGAGGGAGACCCTGCCTGAACTAGCAGTACCCTGCACACATTCTTCCTGCTGAAACCCCAGAGAATGCCTGAAAAATATAAAGAGCCTCAAGGAAAGTGAAAGAGAGGGTGAGGATGCTGCGGACAGACAGAGGTGTCAAAGTTGTGCTTTGTCAGTGGGTCATGAACTGGGCTTGCTCACTCAGAAAGTCCATCAGAGCACCCACCATTTCTCCATATAATGTGGAGGGTGGGGATGAGGTCAGAATAGGAAGACTTCAGTTGCAGTTGCAGAGCAGTTTCCAGTACTGAGATGGCTGAAAAATGAAAATGAATGAAGTTGTGTACATGGTTAGGGGGAGATGAGAAACAGAAGAGAAAAGGGAAAAAGGAGGAAACAGGAGAAGAAAGAAGAGGAAAGGTAAAAATATGCCAGGACAGAGAGAGAGAGACAGAGAGATTGGCACAGGGATAAAATTATAGTAACATGGGATGAACTGAAAACCAACATGGGCACATTAAAATCTGTATGAAACCCTCAAAAAGAATCCAAGAGGAAGCAGGTGTCTCTCCAGGCACACGCTCACAGTTTTAAAGTCTGATAATTTCCTACCAGACTTCCCCAGCCAACCTAACTGTTTTGTTTGGTTAGCTGGCATTTATTTTAAAAGAGAAAACAACAAACCACCCACCCCATACCCCCTGCAAAAGTGGAGGGTTAGTTTAGGAGCAAGGGTCCCATCTTCCAAATTCCCAGTCCTGTTAGCAGCTCGCTTCCTTCTTCACCAAACCCCAAGTTGAGAGGGCTATAATTACCCTGAACAAATGCATACTTGTGGCCGCGAGACAGCCTGCAGTAACACATAAACAGCATCGCATTTTAAACGGAAAGCAAGCTGGAAACATCAGAGGGAAACTGTTATGAGATCTTTGCTTTGTTGTTTGTTTTGTCTTGTTTTGTTTGTTTGTTCTTTTGTTAAATCCCGAGAGTCTTACTTGAATTGAGTTCTTCCCTTTGGTGAATGGAAATCACAAGGTCCTGGAGCCAGGAACTGCAAAGCTCCCACAGCCTCTCTCCGGCGCTGTCCTCCCGCCGCGACCCTGTTTACTTGCGAAGCATTCAGAAATGCGCTTGGAAGAAAGAGTCTGGGTTTTCTTGAAGATCTGCCACGCAGAGCCAGCGGTCCAGCCTGGGACCCAGCGCCAGTCTGCAGAGCCCTGGGAGCCCTGGGCTGCGGCTCCGTGCTTGCTGCGAGCTTGTAAATACAGGCGCTGTGGACAAAGTCCCAGATGACATCACTGCGCGCTGCTTACTGTTGAGTCTTTATTAACTGACTGTCAAAAAGAAAGGAGGGGTGGGGAGGCCGAAGGATCTCCTCCGCACTGATTTCGGCGTCTGGGAATGGATTCCAGTGATACGCGCATGAAGTGACCCCTGTGGAGTCAAGTTGGCTCAGCTTGGCTTCTCTCTGGGCTGAAAAGTGAGAAGATCCTCTCTCCCGCGATCCTAAATAGGCTGCAGAAGCGGGCGCTTATGGATAGTTTGAAGCGCAAGGCAGCCACCTGTTCCAAATCCTCCGGACTGCTGGGCCGGGTGATTCACAAACAAGAACTCGGGGGATTAGCCATTTCTTGAGTTTCCTTGCAAATCTTGCCCTGAGCTCCCTACCTGGCTAAAGTTTCTTCCAGGTGGAGTGTCTTGATTTGGAACTTTCTGCGGTAAACTCTGAGACTAAACTTTCCCAACTTGGAATAAAAGAAAAAGGTTCCCAAAAATCTGAAGGCAAAATTCTGTATGCATTTGCCAAAACGCGATTTGTTTGTTTGTTTCCTGGGCAGAATGCTGGAAGGGTTTCTCTGATTTTCAACACTGTAATGGAAGGTGTACTTCCACAGTCATAAATAAAATACAGTTTTAAAAGTTAAAAACGTAATACAATTAAAGTTAAACATTTCAATGAAATTCGAAAGTAAAAGAAAGAAAATTTAAAAGTAAAATAAAAAGTAAAGTGGGCCAGCAAGGTGGCTCCGCAAAGAAGGAAAAGTACTTGCCCCTCAAGCCTGACGTGACCTCTGACCCCACAAAGGCACCCTCTGACACTGGCGCGTCCACACCTGTGAGCATGCTTGGGCGCGCGCGCACACACACACACCTTATACAGTGAAATAGAAATAAAATGAAGTTGAATGGATGCCACATGTCACTACAAACCTATAAATCCCACTTCCTTTCAACCACCAAATTAAAATCGAGGCTTCCTTCCTCTATTTTTCCCTCTCTCATTGGTCTCCTCTCCTGTCAACTGATTCCTGTGGCTTTTCTAGTTTCTTTCTCTCATCTCCAGCCTATACCTGGAGATGGTCACCACATCCAACCTGAGTCTCTGCTGTGAAGCCTGATTCCCAGCCTTCTTCCCTGGGCCTGTTACAGTGAGGCTCACTATTTATATGTATTGGATGCTTTTTATACACTGACTTGTATTTTTAGGGTGTTTTTCCCCCTGTCTGTGTGCTTGTCTCTCCAACCCACTTTGAAATGTCATTAAGAGCAGCAGTTGTCTTGTAAGTGCTGTTTATTTGTTTACATCCGGGTCACAGCTACAGGGAATCCTGAGCAGAGTACAGAGTGGAGGTCGCTAAGGGTGGAGACAGGAAGGAGGGTGGCAGATCCCAGGAGAGGAGGGTCTATGTTTAGACTAAGCATACCTCCCTGCCTTGGAAAACAATGACCTCACATCTAGCTCCCTGCTTCCAGCCAATGCTTATTCTGCTTCTGAAAATTATTTTCTCCAATATTAGCAACTGACTATTGATTTGGTAGGGTCTTGAGACCCTCAGATATGCCACTTTCATGTAGGTATCAAAGATAACATGTCTCATCCATCTCTACAGGATCTTTAATAAGATGCTAACAGATAGAATTGGCTACAAAGACCTGGGGACACAGTTGGACTGGAAGAACGCTTGCCTCACATGTATGAGGTCCTGGTTTTGATCCCCAGCACTCCATAAACCTAGCCCACTGGTGAATGCCCATGAGCCCAGCACTTTGAAAGTGGAGGAAAGGGAATGAAAAGTTCAAGCTCATCTTTGGCTCCATAGTGGGTTGAGGCCTGCCTGTCTATACTGGACCTTATCACCTGATTAATTAATTAATTAATTAAAAATTTTAAATCGTTGTAAAAGAATGTAAGCACATAAACTCACAAACCCAGTGATTCTACTTTCCTACACTAAGCATGCTCACGACATGTAATAACATATGAAGACAAGGATGTTCTCTGGGATGTAGTTTGCAGCCTGAGAAGGTAGAAATAAGTTGTGCAGGCATGAAGTGGAGAAGAAACAAACTAAGGAAACCATACTCCAGGGACAGAGGCCAGTGATTGCCTGCAGGAAGAGCATGGACTAGCGCAGCAGAGATTTTGGTATCAGACTCACAGAACAAAGTACCTTGTGAACAATGGCCACTTACTCATGGGAAGTGAGGAAGGAGGAATTTTTACTCCTATTTGTGTGGTGTGACCTCCTCCACCCAGTGATCACTTCCATTTGTATTACTAGGAATAATTTTTATGGCCTTTAACCTTTTCTTATTTCACTTTTGAGATGATAATGTGATAAAATCATGAGAGCTGGTGAGGCAGATTAGCAGGTAAAAATTTCACCACCCAGTTCCTGGCAACCTGAGTTCATCTTCACCACTCACACGGTGACAAAACACAACTGACTCTGGCAAGTCACTCTCGGATCTCCACACCTGTGCCAGGGGATGAATGTGTGCACATACACAAATAGACAGACAGACAGACAGATAGACAGGTAGATAGATAGACAGACAGATAGATACGTGAGTAAATAAAAAGAGTAAAAATGCTTTTAATTGTGGTACAATCTCTAGACTGCAGCTCAAGGTAACCTAGCTGTTTCCTTACCAGGTCCCCGGCATCCAGATGATCTGTGAAGACTGACAGACAGACTGGGAAGAGCCTTTGTGGGTCTTGAAGAGCCTTTGTGTGGCACTGAAGTGTGAAGGCCTGGGTCTGGATCCCTGGGACCCACAGTGAGCCAGATGTGGTAGCCCACATCTGGAACCCCAGTACAGATATGACAAGATAAGGGGCAATTCCCAAAATCTAGGGGGCCACTTAGCTTGGCATAGGCAGTGGTGAGTAATTAGAGACTCTGCCTCAAACAATGAAGAAGGCAAGATTGATATCGTAGGCGATCTTCTGACTTCCATATGCACTTCACAGTATATTGTGCCAGTGCTCATGCACAAGTACACACACACACACACACACACACACACACACAGTGGTGGACGGAAATATTTAAATACAACCCAGCTGCTAGTTAAGTGAATGCTGCTGTGGTCTCCTGCACCCTCATCCACCTTGAAGCAACAGTATACAAGGGTATGGTGGGGTGAAAAAAGTCTTCTGTTTTGCTCCAAAGACCCACTCCTTCCCTGTATACTTAAGAGCTAATTTACCAGCCCCTTGGACTCCATCCACCCTACAAAGTGATTGGAGTTAAGTGCTTGGAACATGGAGGGCTGACCTTTCCCCTGTTCAATGCTGTTCGACAAGCAGCACTTTAAGAGAGACAAGCATGAGCAACTTTGGTTTGGTTGACTGGTTGCTGGTGAGCTGGACAGACAGATATCAGGAAACTTGTAGATACATAGCTCTGTCCTGCTTCTTGCCATGGCTCCTCTAACATGCTGGAGCCTCCAGAGAGGGGGTGAGGAAAGTCTAACCCACAGCGAGCATGAAGTCAACTGGGCTGAAAAAATGTCTTAGTGGGTCATGATTAAGGAGGAACTCAGAACTTTTTCAGTGACCTGGAAGGGCGACGTGGAACCCAGATCTATCTATTCTCTTCCCTGCCAGTGGTCCTGGTATGTAGTCAGTGTAGTCAAAATTTGATTTGACACTGTGTTTTTCAATATGGGAAGGGGAAAGCCCAAGAAAAAGAGTAGCTGGAAATTTCCACCAAGATAAAACAGGATTCTGGGTGCCATTTCCGTCCTCCAGGGAAATCTGATTCTCCTGAGATCTGATTGTCCTCTACAGTGAGGCGCTCTCTCAGGTCTGCGGTCTTTCCCAAACCACAAAGGAAGCAAGCAAGGATGAAAGAAAAGAAGGAAGAGAAAGAGGGTGGGAGAAAGGAAGGAAGAAAAAGAGGGTGGGAGGGAGAAAGAAAGGGAAGGAGGGAGGGAGAGAGGGAAGGAAGGAAGGTAGGAAGGAAGGAAGGAAGGAAGGAAGGAAGGAAGGAAGGAAGGAAGAAAGGAAGGAAGGAAGGAAGGAAAAATATTTCCTGCATGTTCTTTTTTGGGAGGTGGGAGGGTATGTGCATGTGTGGTGTAGATATGTGTGTATACACAGGTGTGCAGATGCTTGTGTTTATGCAACTGGCTTGTTTGTTTTTAAGAAAAAGTCTCACAATGTAGCCCTAGCTAGCCTGTAACTCATTATGTAGACAAGGCTAGACTCCGACTCATAGAGATTAGCAAGCCTTTTCCTCCCGAGTACTGAGATTAAAGGTACATGTCACCACTCCTGGCAATGCTTACATGCTTTCCTGTGCATGCATGTAGCACATGTGCATATGCCCGAGGGTGGTGGCCTATGCCCTCCTTTATCCCCTGTCGCTCCCTGCCGTAGTTCTTTGTGACAGGGTCTCTTAATGAACTTGCAGCTCTTCTTTATTGTGTGTGTGTGTGAGACTAGGCTGATTGTGCAGCAAACATCAGCAATCTTCCTGTTACACCACACTCCCACCCCCGAGTTGGGGTCAGAGCCGTGCAGAGCTACACAGGGTCTGGAGATCTGAACTCAAGTACTCAGGCTTGCATAACAAGCACTCTTACCCACTGAGACATCTTCTCAGCCCCTGTGTTCGTATTTTTATGGCCTGCTTCTTACATGACTGTAGGCTGGATTCTGTTTAACTGAACATTTGGAGTCATCTGGGTGTTACATGAGTCAGACTTTCCAAGCAAGAGTTACACAGACACGTATAGCCTGACTTACAACTTGGTATCAGGAAAAGGTCAGGGTGCATGGGAGACAGCCTGCCCTCCCCACTTGTCTCAGTCAGGTGACCACTGATGCTACTGCGGAAGTCACCCTCACCTGTTGAGGGGCTCGGGCCACCCTGTGCTCCTGCATGCCAGGCCTTCCTCAGGGATGTCTTCTCTCCTCTCAGGCCTTCACTCACCTGTCAAGGGCTGCTAGGCCTAAGATGACAGAAAGATTCAGCTGCTTACCTCCTTTGTAATGGCTTACATGGTAATCTTTAAATGAAAGTGTTTTTGTCTTCAACTGGAAATTTCCTAAAATTCAAAGATAGTGCTCAAATGTGCATGGTGTGAAAGATTTCCACATGCTCCTACAAAGGTCACCTCTGCAGGGGCAGCTTCTACCTCCAGGTCCTCCTCTGTGCCTGTTTCCCCCACAATGGCCATTTGCTAAGCATTTTTGGGTGCATTTATTCAAGAACAGCCTCTAATTTACCCTGAAATATCTCAATGTGTCATAGGCTATCTTCATCGCAGCAGAGGGAACTGAGTCTCATGAGGTGCATTATTTAAATACTCGGAAGAGATCACACTAGTGGCCAGCTAAAGATCCAGCACTTCACAGTGCCCCAAGCTGCCTGCTTCCCTCAGTGTCCTAAGGGCCTACATCCTTTAATGTTCCCAGGAGCGTAGATCCCTCTATGACCCAAGGAGACTAGATCTGTAGTGTCTTAACAACCCAGCTACCCAGTGACTTGAGGACCCTGGATCCCCAGTGTCCTGCAGGGGTTAAGCTCATTCAGTGACCTATAATATCTAGATCCTACAGTATTCCCAGAAGCCTACATCCTGCCTGTCTCCAGGAGCCTAGATCTCTCTGCATCTGAGCTAGTCTAGGTTCTCCAGGGTCCTGCAGAGTCTAGATCTCCTCTCTGTGTTCTAGAACAGCCTAGAACCTTTAGTGTCTCAAGAAGCCTACATTCCTCTGCTTATAGATATTGAAAAGAAAGTCGTGTGCCCAAATTTATAGTAGCACTTTGGAAGTAAAAGCCTGTGTGTAACACTGAATGGTTACCAAAGTCCTAGTCCGGTGTGCACACATGTGGGACGAGCACTGTGGTATATTTGTCTCCTGGTTCCCAGTTTCCACCACAGATCATCTCGGACACAAGCAGGCACACAAATGCCACTCAGAAAAGCTGAGGCAGGTGCCAAGTGATGTCCCATGCATAGCTGGGTGAAGACATTCATGGGCTTCAGCAAATGCAGATGTTACCATGGCCTGCATTCGTAAATGAAACCGAAATAAGAGCAAACCCTGCAGGTCAGGAGGCCAACTAAGTCCAGCTTACTCACATCCAGCTTACAGATGCTTTCTCTTTCCCTGTAGGAGTACAGGCTGCTTGCTGGAGCCCTCAATACACATGCCATGTGTTTTACTGGGTTGGTGACATAGGCCGGGCACTGAGGACATTTGGAGAGAGGACAGATCCGGCTGGAGAGATGTAAAATTCAACCTGTGAGAATCTGCCTGGAATCTGCTATTTCTTCCAAGAAAAAGTGCTAACCCAGTTAGTCAATCGTCTCCTCTCCTAGCCCGGGGCTGCAGGTGCAGCTCGGGCTAACACAGCAAGGGTTTACGCTTGCTCAAACATTGGAAGGCTCTCGATGAAAGGCCCTATGTAAGTATACAGTATCACTGTGAACTTGAAGGATTTCATTTCAGCCTTCTCATTGTATTGTTGACAGTGCATACTGTGAGTTTGACATTTTTAACTACTTTGCTCGCCCTAAATAAAAAAGCCTGGGAAAGGGGAGGTGGGAAAAGGGAAGGGGCTGGTAGGCCCTGGTTGGGGTGGGAGGGCATCCTCCCCCCTTAACTAGGAATTTACACAGATCCCATGCATGGCCGTAGCCCTCAATCCAGCCAGAGCCCAACAGTGCTACTTCAAGCGTATGTTATAAATTCATTAACCTAAGATATGAGTTGCTCATCTCTTAACCTGAAAATAGAATCTACCTGGAACCAGAACCCAAGGGAGGGCAGCAGGGATTGGCTGGATGGAAAAAGAGAAAGCAGTGACTATGAGCCCTGTGATTGTCTACAGAAACAGACCCCGAGTTTGATTTTCAGCAGATCTGGACAGGTCATTACAAACCAACCAAATCACACTAAGGAAGAGGATGGGGCAGCGGCTGACCTTTCCCTGGGAGAAAGGCAGCCTATTGTGTGATTACCGCCTTCAGTAAAGCCTGGCTGAACAGCATTGACAGTCTGTCCCCCACAGTTCCTGAGACTCAGGGGCCAATCTGCCCCTGCCCCCACCTGCTCACAATAGCTCCCAAAGCTGCCAGAAACAGAAGAGAATTCCTCAAAGATGCCCTGGAAGGAGACAGGGCCACTTTGATTTGCCCTAGGGAACCAGGGGCCAGCCTCCCAGCCTGCATTTGCCCAAATGGTCAGCAGAGTCCTGGGCCTCTCAGTCAGCTCCAGAGTTTGCCTTTTTAAACCCACAAAGCTTCTCCAGTTAGAGGAGGAAAGTAGAGGGGGGAGGCAGGGAGGAGGAGAGGCTTGTCAGTGGCTGCTGAGGACTATGTGAGAAGAGAACTTGGCTCTTTTTTCTCTTCTCCTTTTTGCCTTTTAGAAGAATGCACACCCCCTCACATACACATGTGTACACAGAGAGAGAGATAAATATACAGATACAGAAACACACACATACAAATACACTCATAGACAGCCACACACACACAAATAGACATCTATACACAGGCACACAGAGACACAGACATATGTAGAAATATATACACACACACACATGTAGATACAGAGATACATGAGACACTTTTTTTCTAGTTACTTGATACTTTAACATCCAAAACAATTATCTTACTTTCCCTGGGAGGACTCTTCTTGTGTAGAAGGGTATTCATAAAGGACTCTTTCAAAAAGATGTTCTTGCCAAGCAGACACACACACACACACACACACACACACACACACACACAGCTCTCCACAGCCCTGACTATCAAGATAAATGGCTACAATGGGTGGGAAGGGATCAGGGATTACAGTTACCCTATCCAAGCCTGAAGCTGATGTACCCAGAACAAAGGCCACGACGAGGCCAAGCTGCCCCTGTGGGTTTCCCACGTCCAGAGTAGGTCAGCTTTATTATTTGGCCACTTTCTCTCCCTTCGGCGTTGAGTCTTCCTCCAGGCCTTTTGTCAAATGCAGGTTATCTTGCCTGCCTGTTCTCTGAGATGCAATGGGCAACGCTTAGTAACGGCAACAAAGACAGGAGAGTTCAAAGACCAGGCTATACTACATCGTAGCGAGTGCCACATGATTCTGAAGGCCACAGTGATGCCTACAGCTTTGAAATCACTGCTTTTAAAAGTAATATCCAATTTGTACATTTGTTTATTGTATCACTCAGCAAACGTATGGGGCAGTTTATATCAGTGAGAAGCTAGGCACTATTTATTTATCTGAGCAGCTATGAATACTCATAGACTATTCTATGAATGTCCACGATCAACAGATTTAATGAAAAAAGCTACATTCAGTGATTTCAATGTCTGTAGCCGGGGAGGTGGCTCAGTTGGCAAAACAGTTGCCTTATATATATGATGACCTGAATTCAAATCTATCAGTTAAAAGAGCCTAGCGCCACAGCTCATGCAGTGACAGGGGAGGGGAGGGAGAGACAGAAGGCTCCCTGGTAGCTCAGAGGCCAACTAGTATGGCTCCTGTGGTTAAATTCTAGACCAATGAGACACCTTATCTCAAACAAAGGAATAGAAATTACTTGAGGCCCAACATCAGCCTAAACACTATTCTTTCCCTTCTCCACAAAGGCACCAATCTTCATGAATGCATGGATGTGCATGCACACACACACATACACACACACTTAAAATTGTTTTTAATTTCAAATATGGTTCAAATGAAATCAAAGTGCCAGGGTATATATTGCTCTAAAGCAAAAGCCTTATATGTTAGAATCAGGAAATTTAAGGCAACCTGAAAATAAGACACAAATAAATAAATAGGGCACAGCCATTACCCTGAACACCGAATCATAGTTATCAATGGGACCCAGTTCACCTCTAAAACATAATTGTCAGCTGAAATTGAATTATGATTGACAGCAAGTCAAAAAATCCAAAGGTCACAGAACTAGTGATTCATCCAGCCATGTCTATAGCATGTACCATATTGAAAGTAGAGAGAATGAGAACGAAACTTGCTTCTTAAAGATGAGATACATTTCCATGAAACCCTTTGGGCTCTGAACTTAGACTAGGTAAACAAGAATTCCAAGAAACAAGTAACCTTCCCACTCACTCCCAGCACCAAGCTCTCACAGGAGCACAACATGATATCCAGTCCCTATGGAAGGGGAGGGGAGGGAGAGGAGAGAAGGGAAAGGGAAGGAAAAGAAGGGGAAAGAAAGGAAGGAGAGGGGAAGTGAGGGGAGGGGGAAAGGAAGGAAGAAAAAAGATGTAAAGGGAGGAAGAGGAGGGAAGGGGACAGGTAACAAGACATCTGGATAGACAGCAGGCCTTTGAGGTTTCTCTGTAATCGGAAGGAATATGGCGGAAGACATTGGCTCAGGACCTGGTCTAGCTCCTTGTCACTGAGTTTTGGTGCCCTCTGACATTTAGTTCTAGTTTACTGCCTTGATTTTTTCCCCTATTTTACCATTCTTTCTCTTTCTATACCCATTTGTCCCAAATAATTTTCCCTTTAAACTCATTGCTCCTACATCCAGGTTCCTTTGATCTGTTTCCGAGCTACCAAGTACATGGAAAGCCTTCAGAGACCCTCAGTGATTCTGTTGCCTGTTAACAGTTTTTAATTTTTCAATTGTGTCAATATGTGTATGAGTATGTATGTATCCGTGTCTGTGTGTTTGCATGTGTATGTATATATAAGTGCAGGGACCATAAAGACCTGAAAAGAGAGTCAGATCCCTTAGAGCTGTAGTTACAGGCAATTGTGGGCTGTCCAATGTGGTTCTTGGAACAGACCTTGGTCCTCTGTAAAAGCAGTAAGCACTTCTAAAAGCCAAGCCACCTGTCCAGTCCATCCCTGTCAATTTTGACTAGACGAAAAACCATCACTCATATTCCAGCTCCTCTGCCTGCTATTACACAAAGGTTTCACTAGTGACCCCCAAAACTGACTTACAGGTTTCATGACACCTTTCCTGGCCAGCCCCACGACTCACACTGCAAGCTACACATTCTGGGAGGACCCTTATCTTCCCAGGAAGATAAGGAGGTTTCTCATCTTGGCCCTCCACAATTTCTATTAGCAACTTTCAAAACCTTAAAGAAAAAGCAGAAAGAAATGGACTAGAGGGTAAACGAACTTTGAAATGGAAACTATGTTTCCATATAGGTCCCCCAGGACCCTAAGTTTGCCTCTAACCATTGACCAAGGTAAAGAGTCTGCCTTGCTTCCTTAATTTTCTGCTAGGAAGGGACCCCTCCTTCTACTGTAACACAAACTGCTTGTTCAACTGCCCACCTTGCCATCCCTCCCTTCCTTTCTTTAGCATTGTCTGTTATCCCTGGGGCACCCTCCTTCATCACATCAAACTTTTACACTTCTGTAGAAAGTGTAGGCAAACTCATGAGCCTTAGCACAGCAATGCTACACTGAATCTACCTTAGATGGTTCCAGCTTTCTGTCAGGAACATTTTCTTGGAGGACAAACATGCACGGCTCAGATCCTCAGGAAGCTGAGGAACTCCTGACTCTCAGCTTCCTGATGATTTGCTCAAGATTCCACTCTTTCCAAAGGAGCCACATCTCATTAGGGAAGTGTGCCAGAACACAATGGCTCAGAACTTCTCACTTATAGGCTGAGGAGAGGCATAGAGACAGAACACTCCAATGCAAGCATGAGGAGCAGAGTGCAGATCCCTAGAAACCACCCAAAGCTTTCAGCATGAGTCTCATCCCAAAAGCTTCTCTGGTAAGATGGGAGGTAGAGACGGGAGAGACTCCCTGGAAGCTGGCAATACACTTCTCCTCGTTTCCTTTCTGTTGATGTAATAAAACATTGACCAAAAGCAGCTTGGGGAGGTAACAGCCCATCACTAAGTTAGGGTGGAAACTGAGGCAGGAACTAAATCATGATGATGGTCAGTGGCTAGCTCTCAGGCTCACATTCAGCTACCTTTCTTAAATCTCTCACGACCACCTGTCCAGAGGCAGTACTGCCCACAGTGGGATGGGTCCTCCCATACCAAGCAACAATTAAGATAAGCGCAAGCAACACACACACAAGTATCTTAGCAAGATAGATGATAGAAGAACCCAAGGTTGATCTCAGACCTCCACATGCATACTGTGGTACACATATGCACACACACACACACACACACACACACACACACTCACACACAACATGCCCACACAGGGGAAAGTGAGGGAGAGAAGGAGAGAGGGAACAAGAGAGAGAAAGAGAGAGAAAAAATGATTGATTTAAAAAGAAAAGAAAATCCAAGTTGGCTCAGGTCCCTTTGAAGGGCCATAAGCGTCCCACAGTGGTCTGTGTGCAGGAGGGTTATGCTACACTCACAGCTCAGCTGTCTTCTCCCTTCTACGGTGTCTTCCCTTAGCCAAGACCCTACAATGTCCTTATCCAAGGAAAACAGCAGGCTCTCTTAGTGTGAGCCATTAGAGAACCCAGCTTGCAACACAATCTCAACTTGAGAGAACTTTAACTATTAAGAAGGAAAATATTGGGTCTCCAGGCGCTCTCATCCTGTCTGCTTTCTTAGACAACTAGGGTGCTGACTCAAAGCGTAAAATTAAAATCCAGAGAGCCATAGAATGTGCAGTCTGCAGATCTCAGTAGATTATCTGAAAGGAACAGGAACTGAATGGGAAGCAGAGGGGTGGCTTCAGTGACTGGATACAAAAAGGCCAGGGAGGCAGGGTACTTGTCTACTGTGCTAGGTAGTTCAGGAGGCAGAGTGCTTGTCTAGTATGCTGGGTAGTTCAGCAGGTAGAGAGCTTGTCTAGTGTGCTGGGTAGTTCAAGGGGTAGAGAGCTTGTCTAGTGTGCTGGGTAGTTTTTGTCAGCTTGAAACCAATTACACTCATCTGGGAAGAGGAATTTAGGCATTGCTTCCATCAAAGTGGCCTGTGAGTATATACATCTATGAGTCATATTTTTGGCTAATGATTAGTAGGGGAGGGCCTAGCCCACTGTGGGAAGTACCAGCTCTAGGCAGGTGGCCCTGGGTTGCAGGAAAAAGCAAGCTGAGCAAGCCATGGAGAGCAAGCTAGTAAGCAGTGTTCCTCCATGGCTTCTGCTTCCTTTCCTGCCTCCAGGTTCCTGCCTGAGTTCCTTGGTTAGGCTTCTCTCAGCGATGGACTGTCACCTGTGAGATAAAAGACCCTTCTTTCCCCTGAGTTACGTTTGGTCGTGATGTTTGCCACAACAACAGAAGGTAAACAAGAATACCTACCTTGTCCAAACTCCTGGGGCCCACGCCCAGCACTGCCTGAACTAGGCCTGCCCTTACTCTCCCACATCCCCAGTGCTCAGGAGGTGGAGGCGGAAGAATAAAAACCCTAAGGTTATGTGGTCATGTAGAGTACTCAAGACCATCCTGTACTACATGAGACCCTGCCTCAAAACAAACACACAACACTTAGGTATTTCTGATTCCACATCTCAAAACATAAATAGGCCTGAAGTTGCTTTCTTTTTATCCAGCTGTGGGACTGCAGAGAAGCTAAACAAACCAATGAGCTCACCATAGGTACTTCAATCTAAATAGTATGGAGTAGGGCATATCCTTATTCTCTGAAACTCAGGAGGCTAGCATCTTCCCAGACTCCCCCAGGGAACCATCTGCTCAACCATGGGTTTCTGCTAAGTGGGATCAACCCAGGTCACGTCTGCTTCTTGGGGATGAATTTTGAAACCCCAGTCTACTTTTTGCTTCCCTGCAGGATGAAAATAGAAGACGATGTAGATAAATAAATATTTTAGAAATCCTACATTGCAAATTATTCATACCCCAAGCCTTTGGTCAAGGAGGATTTAAATGCTGGTGCCTCTGTTTGTCAAAGCTCCGTGTATTATTCAGGCTGTGGAAATTGAACCCCAGGCTAGAGGCATGGAAAGGAAAACAGCTATTTTCTCTTTTGCTATGGAAACTCTGCACTGTGGGGTGCTGAGAAGAAATGAGCAGCTTTAATAACTTCAGGGGACAGCTGCGTCTACTGAGCCAGTATAATGGAGTTATGGCATAGCATAAATCACGGGTAGCCATAGGAGGGTGTCTGTTGAGGGCTCAGGAAGACCTGTGACTCCCTTAGAACAAATCAGCATGGCTCGATTCCCCAGACAAAATCAAGCATTTTCCCCACAAGCTTTGATGGCCTCTGGGCAGCCCTCCTGTGTTGGTGAGTATTTGTGAACGAACTCTGGGTTTGCCTGGGGAGCATCCATTTTGAACAATCACCATCAGAGAGAACATTTGTCACTGCTTCCTAAGACCATGCCCCAGACATACATGTAAGTCCACAAGCCAAGCAGAATGCATCCTCAGGACCAAGGTCCTGTCTTCTCTGCACCTCTCCTCAGGAGTTTTAGAAATTAACCTAACCTATATGTCATCCTGTACAAAAAAGAAAACAAACAAAAACCTCAACGGTGTTTTAGAAGATGGCTCAGTTAGTAAAGTGCTTACAGCACATCTGTGAATATCTGAGTTTGATTCTAAGAATTCATGTAAAAAGCCAGGATTGGGGGTGCACTCCTGTATCACAGGACTTGGAAGGCAGAGATGGGAGGATCCCTGGAGCTTGCTGGCCAGCTATCTAGCCTAATTGTTGAATTCCTCGTCCCAGGAGAGATACTGTCTCAAAGAATAAGGCAGAGAGTGATTGAAGAGGACATCTTAACACTGATCTCTGGCCTCCCCGTGCACATATATGCACTGCCACACCCCCCCCCACAAGCTCAACAGATATCCTGCTTTTCCTTCAGTCATTACCCTCTTCTTCCCATCCCTTTCTAATATGACTTAAGGAGAACATAATAGTCTCTGCCTTAAAGCTCACTGTTATTCAGACTCTGTTTCTGAAGGCATGAGCTCATCGAGGGTCAACCCTCCATTGCTCCTAAAATAAATCTCTGTTGAATGATGGCATTTGTTTCTAATTCTTCAGTGTGACTTTTTAAAGAAAAGCTGCTTGAAAGTAAACTCGGGAAGGAAATGTCTTGGTTGTGTTTGGGTCCTCAGTGAACCACATCAAAATGTTCCACACTGGTAAGGTTTGGCTGAGAGATAGCTATCTAACTGGATGCCTGCACCTCCTCCTCTCCCAGCCCATTTCCTGGTGTAGGGATTATTCTTAGATAGACTGACCCATTTGCCCCTAATTGCTAGTTAGAGAAGGCCCTGCTGGTCTCTAGGTAGAATTGCATTGGCTGTCCTGAGGCCCAAATGTCAGCTTAGAAACACATCTGGCCCTGGGTCCTTGGCAAACTGACTGTGACAGGTTCCCTCAACAGCCGCCGTGGCAGGTCGGGCTTCCAGGTGATTACGTCGTCATGCTTCCTGGCCTGCAATCTGTGTTTGTGCTGTAGCCATTCCCCTGGAACCAGCCCCATTCAAACAGCGGCTGCCTCGCACACGCCGACTCTACATCTGGGTACCAAGGTCCCCTCTTTCAGAGTCAAATGCCTCCTTGTGTGGGCCACTCAAGCCCAGAGTTTTCACAGAGGAGCATGCGGAAATGCATGACCTTCCCAGCTGTCTGAGTTGGGCTGAGTCTCCCTTCTCGTTGCTAACAATTGCTCAGTTTGATAAGCTCTGCTTTGAAAAGCTGAGGCTGTATCCAACATTGGCTAGAGAATATTCCTTCTGTTTCAAGAACACCTTTGCACTGGGTATTCCACATATGTGCACCAGGTGAAGACGCAGATGGAGGAGCGGTATGGTAAGTGCATTTGCATTTTTCAAAGACATGACGCCATGCCCTGGAGAAATAATTACAAGAGAGCTGTTAGGTGAAGCTTACTGTTACTGCTATGCAAATCTCAGTGACCACCCATGAATAAAAACACAAAGCCAGAGCAGGTGGGGATTTAATTTCTGCAGGTACATGTGTGCATGCTGGTGGGTAGATGTGTGGTTGGGCATGTATGAGTGCATGCATGTGTATAGACCAAAGTGCAGCTTTGAGTGCCATTTTCCAGGTGCCTTACATTCTTTCTTTGAGACAGGCTGTCTCATTGGCCTGTATCTTCACTAAGTGAGCCAGGTAGATGGCCAACAAACTCTAAGGATCCCCCTGTCTCGGCCTCTCATCTCCCAGTCAGGGGGATTACTAATCCATGCTTCCTGCCTTTTTATGTCAGCTCTGGGAATTTAATTCAGATCCTCATCTTTGCTTGGCAAGTGCTTTACTTATGACCAAGCCATCTCCCCAGCCCCGGAGTTGATTGTCTTGTGAGCAAAAAGTGTTGCAAGAGAAGGGTATAGAAGGGTGGTTTAAAGTATGGGGAAACTTCAGCATTAGCCTCACCATCACAAATGCTAGCTTGAAGGTTAGCAGTCGGAAAGTCTGTAGGTGAGCCTAACAATAGCCCAGTTACCCCACCCCACCCTGCCCATCAGGAGGGCTGATGCACCCTTGGATTTTAAAAGGATTGTTCTTGCTCTGGGTAGGGCTTGACCTAGCTCGAGGAGGTGGACTGCCCTGGAGACTTCCACAATACACTCCATAGATTCCACTCTTGCTCCCCTTCACTCGAGTTTGTACCCTCCCCTCCTCTCCTGAGATGCACCTTTGCCAGCTAGTATCAGCTGCTCTTTGGTAGTTTGAATCACCCAACCACAAGCACCGAAGTGATAGACCATTGACTTGCAGTAGCATGCACAGAGATACATCTTATTATTAGATACAACTTCAAATATCTCCAAGAAATAGATATAAATTTCACAGCTAGAGAAAACTGAGGATTCAAATAAGAGGACACAAGCATTGTTCTGGGTTCACCCTTTGTTTGTCGTGAGAGGCAGATTTTCAGTCTCTTACCTAGCTAATCTAAACAAACAAACAAAAATGCATGCTTGGCACCTCAAATAGCATTTCTCCAGGCCTCAGTCTTGGCCAGGTACAAGGACCACGTCATAAACATCCTGATAAAATCCTTTTGAGGAACAGAACTGGTGATCCCAACACTTTTGAGCCTCAGGTGGACATGGCTATCTCCTTCGATACTAACAAGGTTTGTATCTGGGAGAAGCTTCTGCAAGGCAACTTGACATATGATTTGGCTCTCTAATTACACAGCTTGGAACTGACAAAAAGTAAAGAGCAGAGAGATTGTTAAAAAGTAACATATAAGAAAGTCCCCTGAAATATTTTGTAAAAACAAGAAAAGAAGTAATTTGCATTTTACATAAAATAGGGCAGCTAAGTAAGTTAGCTGTATAAGACATTCTGTAATATAGCCATCGATAAGCAGGCTTCCCCAAAACAAATTATTAGGTAGTGGTCACAAGTCAAGTGAAAACAGCACAACATACAATGGTCTAGATAGTAAGGTCTTGTTTTGTTTAAAAATTGTAACTTAGCATACAAGTGTGTTCATAATACATGTATTTACACATGCCCTGCCAGGCATATGCATTGGAAGGGATAGAAACTGCCAGTGTTTTAGGACTGGTTACATGAGAATAAATGAGTATCTAAGACTAATTTTTATTATAAGTTATTTATTAACAGGGTAATAACTTTGTGTGAGAGATTGATGGGGGAATGCCTGCCTGTGTGTCTCTGTGTGAAGGTCCAGGGCCAGTGTCTGATGCCTTCTTCCTTATGTTATGTCCTTATCTTCTGTTTGTTTGTATTTTTGAGACAGGGTCTCATCATTCACTGTATTTTACAAACAAGGAAATGAGACGAAGGGGTTAATTAGCTGCTCTGTGCACACAGCTACAAACCATACTAAAGGCAGAATTTAAACTACCAAGTCTGCATTCTTTCTCCACTCTGAAATATCTCTAGAGAAACAGACTCCTCTACTTCCTTCCATTGCTCCCCGGCTTCAAGCATCTATATTTTGGTGTAAATGCTAATAACACAGTGCCCGTCATCAGATAAGCAGTGAGACTAAGGGCTGTGGCCCGTGGGAGCTGCTGAGCTTGAACATACACAGGTGTTACAGGTAATGAGCAGGTGTTTCCTTCTCAACAGTTGTAGTATAAAGTTCATTAAGAGCTAGGGCTTTAGGTCCTCTCCATGCATTGTCCTCAGTTGGGGTATCAGTCTTTGCAGGACCCCAGACTCAGTCTCCAAGTGGGCTCCCTAATAAGGGGAGCAGGTGCTTTCTCTGACATGAACTCAGTGGCAGGCTCTGTGATCACCGCCCTCCCGGGGGGGGGGGGGAAGGGGGGGGGGAAGCAGTTTTGCTTGGGCACAGAGGAAGACAATGCAGCCAAACCTAATAAGACCTGATAGGCTAGGGTCAAACAGAAGAGGAGGACCTCCCTTTTCAGTGGACCAGGGGAAAGGGATTGGAGGAGAAGAGGAAGCAGGTGGGATTGGGAGCTGATGAGCGAAGGGTTCACAGCCGGGATACAAATTGAATAAATTGTAATAAATGATAATAATTTTTTAAAAAAGAGCTAGGGATTTCAGTAGTAAAAGAACACCCAGTTACAATCATCATAGACCTTAGCAGAACCTCACTACATACTTAAGGCACTAATGGCCAACTGAAGCCAAGTCTTCCCAGGTAACATGGTACCTCAGGCTGCGGTAGCAATGTGTCAGCCCAGGTGCTTGTGAGCAGCCAGGCAACACTGCCCATCCCGAATCCTCACTGCAATGTCCCCTGCCTGCCTCCCGTTTCTGGCCAGTACCGGAAGCCCACTATGCTGACCTTTGGAGTTCTCTTTTCACTCACTCACCTTCTGACCTGAGGCTTGATGCTGTTTTACCACTGTCCTCTCTTGCTTATTATGAAGACACATTAATGGGTCACTCTCAGGGAAGAAGACGCCATAGTATTGCTTAGGGATATGGCTCCCAGTGGCTTCTCTCGAGGGAGAGTGGTAGCAAGGACAATCTTGGAAGGGAAAACACCACCAGTGGAATTCTCAACACCCCTGAGGTGTTTTTCCCCCATTGTGAATCAACAACCTGGCACCATTTTTCTTACAAGGGTAGTCATCATGGCTTTTCATGAGGAAGCAGTGAGTAAGACCCAGAGCTCAAGAGCCAGACTGCCTGAGTTGCAAGCCTGGCTCCACATTTATTATAATTGCCTGGTGAATGTGGTAAGCCACTGAATCACAACCCAGAGCTATAAAACAGACACCACAGTCCTGGGCCAATGTTGTAATCCACTCAGAACAATATCTGGTAAATCCTCTGCATCAGTGACTAGTCACCGTGTGGCCACTGCGAGCCCCAGGCCCACCTCTGAGGGGACCTGAGGACAACATACCTACTTAGTTTGGCAAGGGACTGTGATGGAAGAATCTAGACAATTCAACTTTCATGGAGAAGCATCAGTGTGACAGCAGAGGTGTGGCCATGGTTTTGTCCTTCATATAAAGACAAGGAGCAGAAAGGCCTTTGGGATCGTACGGAGGTGCCTCAACCTTAAAATCTGGCTCAGTCTGAAACATGGACAACCAAAGCAGAATTTGGCCTTGACCACTTTCCTACACTGAGAGGAGCAGAAGTTTCCTTACTGTCTCCCCCTCCATCATTTTCCCTGTGGTTTTCCCTGGGTGACTGTAGTTTACAAACATTACTGCCAATATCCAACCCATACCTTTCTTTCGAGTGTCTGTGCTTTAAAACAAATGACTATTCCGCCCTGATGGAAAGCAAACACCAACATCCAAGAAGAAAGCAGTCTCACTTAATTAATTCTAATGATAGTGTCATAAGCTTTATCATCTAAGGAGACCTTTTATTGCCTTTATGTGGTGTTTTGGTTTTAGTTTTGGTTTTGGTTTTGGTTTAACCAAGGTTTATCACACTTTACAGTTTAATGAACCTAAGCTGATAGAATAAATGTTGGGATAATCTACTTGGTACTAGGGGACAATGGTGAGAATCTAGCGCTCTAGGGGAGGGACGAGGGGAGCTGCCTTTACTGGGCAGCAGTGTGGAAATGTGGGAGAGACATGGTGTTTCCTTCATGGTGTTTCCACTGGCAGTCAGCTCAGGATACATTATGAATGTGCTGCCTCCCAAGCATCTAATCAGTTACCTGGTGGAGCAACAGACACACAGTCCAGGGATTCAAGAGAAACCCAGGATAGAGTCAGGTGGTGCAGTAGTCCACACACGCTAGTATGTGGTCCTGATGAGGTCACCAAGGAAGTACACATAAATAAAGAAGAAAAGATACTCAGACAGTGAGGTCATGTTTAGGAACTTTGTAACCTTATCATGTTCATCAGATGCCCAATGCCCCTTTATAAAGATTTAGAACTGCCTTGGCATCCCATCAGGGAGCTGCTATTCCTTCCCTCAGTTCATTATTTATTGACTATCTATGGGAACCAGATTTCAACCTGAGCAGAAAAAGGAAAACCAAAAAGATTCATGGAAGGAAAAGGAAAAGTCTCACTAGTGTCTGCAGACTTCACATCTGATACTATTTCTCCAGGTATGGCAGACTGAATAGGTTTGGCCCCCACAGATTCATGTGTATGAATAGTGTATGAGTGGCACTATTAAGAGGTGTGGTCTTGTTGGAGGAAGTGTGTCACTAGGAGTGGGCTTTGAGCTTCTAGCCAGGCCCAGTGTCTCTCTCTCTCTTCCTGCTGTCTGCTGATCCAGATGAAGAACCCTCAGCCACCTCTCCAGCACCATGTCTGCCCTGTGTTCTGTCAGGCTTCCCACTATAACAATAATGAACGAAACCTCTAAACTGTAAGCCAGCCCTAATTAAATGTCAGCACTAACTTTGTAGGAGTTGCTGTGGTCATGGTGTCTCTTCACAGCCATAGAAACCCTAAGACACCAGGTAAGAGATCTGTGGTCCAGGCTTTTTGGTACATGCATTAGACTGAAAAAGGAGACTGTGCATAGCAGAAGACATCTATAGGTGTGGGCTTCAGGCTTCCGCACTGCCCCTGCCTCCCCAGAACTGTGACCACAAGCTTGGGCCATAATGCCTGTCTCTTTCACATGGGAGGTGGGGATCTGATCTCAGGTTCTCATGATTGAGTAGAAATCATTTAGCAATCTGAGGCATCTCCCAGCCCTGTATCTATATAATTTTATAAAAGTCATCCTTGTTTTTTAATTCATATACACTTTGTCTCCCAGGGCCTTGCCTATAAGGGAAGTGTTTGTTTTAAGTCAGCACAACACTGTTCCTTGGATTTTGAAAAAAATATATAATATATTTCACTTGAAATAGAAAAGAAAATTTAATTTCTAGTGTCATGAACATAGCCAGCCTAGTGAGGGGTTGACTGAAGGATGCCTTTGAGTTACATTTGTTCTTGACCTCTGCTCACAGTACAGAAAGCAAAACACATAGTCCTAAGCTGAAGGCTTACAAGTCCATGTAGCCAACCCCACCTCCTAAGGCACATGTAAGCTGGGAGCAGCCAGGACAGGTGTCACTCCTGAAGGAGACTCAGAAGTTGACAGTGTTGGCCCAGAGCTGCTCCTCACTGCTATAACTTTCCCAAGATTGTTTCTAATTAAAGCTGAACAACAGCACTTTAGGATTAATGCACAACTATTTTTTAAATCATTTCTCTTTTTACATTTATATCCAAACAGATGCATGTGTAATAAGTGATACTCTTAGCTATCTTTGTAAAAATCAATGGAACAAGGCACCCACCATAATAATTTGTGCAGGATAAAGGTTCCCTCCCCAAGGTGGGAGTTTTGTGACAAATTTTTTACAAATAAATGAATAACATACACTCTTGAAGTAATATTGTCTTCCATTTCCACCAGTGCACACACATAAAAACATATGAGAATATTTTGATGGCAAAAATATAGAAAAATTTTCAATTATTTTTATTATGCTTCTTTTACCTATGACTTCTACCTTTTACCTACAACTGGTTTCCCCAGTGATTCTGCCTAAGATGGGCATCATGAGGACCATACTCATTGTATCACTCTTTAGATATGCAATCATATGGAGGCTCCTTCACTCCTTTTGGCCTCAGTTTCCCCTGCTGTGACACACATAAACGATAGAAGTTTTTAGGGGGAAGATGTACTGGCATGGTGTTCCTGGAAGGAACTACGGCATGGGACAGGAGGACTCTTAAGCTTGTGTTTATGATACAGTCCCCTCATTATGTGCCTGGCTGGAGTCTTCAGCCCACTGGTCAGGTCCTCCCGAAAGAGTCCAGCCAGGAAACCAGACCCAGGTGGAGACTTAAAGTGATAGGTGTTTATAAATCCATGTACTTCCTCCTCACCAAAACTGTAAGCAAGGCATAGAGAACAGCAATGTTCTTCCTTCTCCAATACCTCCATCCAGTTTTCAGGACAATCTCTTCTCATCTCCAGCCCTTTCTGGAGGAGTGGAGAATGTTGGTGGGTTCTCAAGTAGCCAGCTTGAGCCTCTCAGTGGGCAGGAATCTGTGGACCTTCTTCTGTAGTCTGGGAAGGAATATCTGCTTGATGTGAAAATCTCCTGCATGGCATTACTCTGTGGCTGGCTAGGTCTTTCTCTTCTTTCTTCTTTGAGCTTGCTGCCATGCCACCATGAAGTGTAGTCTGATATACTATTCTCATCAGTGAAACCCCAACTCCTAGAGTTGGGTTGGGATTTGTTCATTTTTGGACCTTTAAGGTCAAACTCAATGCCTGACACCAGGTAGGTATACAATAGTGTGGTGAAATAGACCTGAAGGTATCATGTGGTTCCATGGAAATGGAATACTTTTCTAGTGTCTGACTCCTGACTTCGACAGTCCATTTCCTACTAATACTGTTTTCTCATCTACAACTAATCTACAAATTGGATTTGTTTATTTTCTTCTCACTTGCCTTTTCTTCTAGCAAAAGAAGAACACAATGTGCTGGTTCTAAAGAAACTTTGATGGCAGAACTGAGAAATAACACACAATTATTTTAAGATGCAAAGAGCGTAAGAAATGAGCGTATCCCTCATTCCTGTGTGAGCATTTCCTAGTGCTTTTCAGTGGCTGACTTAGCTCATTTTCTTATTATTACATGCACTCAATCATGTGAGTGTGTGTATTGTATTTTATGAATGCACGAATGTACAGAGGCACACACCTATATCTTCATATGTGGAGGCCAAAGGAGAACATGTGGTATCTTCCTCCATCATACCTCACCTTATTTTTTAAGGAAGGGTCTCCCCCTGAGCCTTAAACTAAGGTATTTGAACTTAAGTCCCTTTGTTTCCATAGCAAGTACTCTTACTCAACTGAGAAATCTCCTCTAGACCTCACTCTCCCTTTAAATGCACACACACACTGAACTGCAAAGCTGAATAAGGCAACACCCTGCATTTAAGTGCCAGAGCCTCCTAGAGAAAACCAGGCTAAGGCAGACACAGTTGAGTGCTCGCAGGAAGGCACCTGACACAGGTTAGCGTACATGGAAGCCAGGAGGTGATGCCTAGGGCAGGAGCAGGAATGGGATGAAAAAATCACTGCAGGAAAAAGACGCCAGGTCAAAAACACAGAGCAAGAACAGAATGATTTCCTGAGATGCCCTATGGTTGAAAGTGTTTTTGTTTTGCATTGTTTTGTTTCATTTGAATGAATATTTAAGTGAGCTGTACAGGACTGAGCACACCAGAGAGACCTGGTTCCTTTCTGTAGTGTCCTTTTCAATGCCTTCTTCTTCTTCTTCTTCTTCTTCTTCTCTTTCTTCCCCATCTCCTCCTCCCTCTTCCTCTTCCTTTTCTTCCACCTCTTTCTTCTTCCTTCTCTATTTCTTCCCCTTCTTCCTTTCTTCTCTTCTTTCTTTTCCTAATTACTCATTTCTTTTCTTCCCTTTTTTCTTCTTTATTCTTCTCTCTTCCTCTTCCTGTTTTCATGTCCCTCCTTTTTCCATTTCTCTTCTCTCTTGTTTTCCTTCTCCTTTTCTATTTCTCTCTGCCCTCCTTTTCCTCTCTATCCTCCTTTCCCTTGACCTCGTCTCTTTTCTTCGTCAGTGCCAGCCATGCAAAGGAGGTTGCCAAAGGGGATGCACTGGTGGATCTTGGCTTGGGGCAAATCTCAGAGGTCCTTCACAGCCATGCGAAGAGGTCTGAACTTCATTCTGGGGATTCAGAAGTGTCCCCTGTAAAATCTTAATTACAGAAATGGTTTAATCTGAGTTGCTTTGTAGACTTTGCTGAGTATTTTCTGCAAAGATCTACATAGGAATTATTTTAGACCATGTGGGACACATAGTGTCTGTGTAACCACACACCCTAGGAATAGTGTGGAAGCTGCCACAGACAGTATGTAAACAAACAGGCTTGGCTATTTTCCAGCCAACCCTTATCTACAGACACTGAAATTTGAGTCTCATGGAATTAATCACGTCACAAAATATCCTTTTATGCCCATCCTTCTAACCACTTATAAATGCACAAACCATTCTTAGCTTGTGGGCTGAATATAAACAGGTGGTGGGCTGGATTTGTCTCAGACCTTTTTTTGCCTGTCTCTGTTTTCCATGGATCTGTCTGGGACAGACAGAGGTGAGAGAGCCGTGCTGAAGGTGGAGGAAGCAACACTCAAAAGGCAGCCGAAGTGGCAAAATCAAACATAACCCAAGCCCTGGAGAAAGGGGGGCCAGAGTGAGCCTACAGAGACTGTGGGCATCAGAGGTGGGGGATACATGGTAAAAGAACAAGCCGAGTGGGACTTAGCAGAGAAAGAGGGGACAGGCAGTGGCTGCGAAGGTGGGGTGCTGTGAGCATTGAGATGCCCTCCTCAGTAGCCTGGAGCCCCAGGTAAAATGTTAACATCAGTTAGTATCTCCCTGAAATCCTGTCCACTGCCTAAGAGAACAGAGAATTAGATATGGTGGGAGAGAGGGTTTTCCTAGTATCCTTGGAAGGATTTTTAACCTACTCATCAATACCTAGCATAAAGTTCAAATTGCCCAGGTTTGCTACCACCCAGTCACAAAGATGGAACTTTGCTTACCCACACCTGCACGAGGCAGGGATCTCTTATGAAATACATATGAAGAAGTATGGGTTCTTCCATAATTGAATAACATAATTGGAATCAAAACTGAACTGAAGAAATGTTATCTTACAGTTAAAGCATCTAAGACAAAACATGCTTCCTTCCTGAGCATTCATATGCTGAGAGGTTTCTTATTTCCCACGATGAAGAATAAGGTGGGAGAAGGGGAAGGAGAGAATGAAGGGGAGGGAAAGAAGGAGGGGGAGAGATTAAGGGAGGTGAGGAGAGGAGGGATAGGGAGAGAGGAAGAGGAGGGGGAAGGAGAGAGGAAGAAGGAAAGGGAGAGAGGAGGAAGGAGGGAGGGAGAGGGAGGGAGGGACAGAGAGAGAGAGGGATTGCCCTCTGGGGAGAGAGAGAACCAATTTAGTCTTGGCACATACTGCACCAAGCACAAAAAACACTTTTGTTCCGAAGCCAAAAGCCCCAAACCACAAGCCAGAGGGCACCTTTGAGCAGCAGCATGCCCACTGGGGCAGGGCTGACTGCATTAAGAGCAGGGAGCCCAGAAGATGTCTGCAGATCGGCAAAAATATGAACTTCCTTTTAAAAACCTCGGGCGGGAGGTGTTTTGTGCTCCTCCGTGAGACCTGCCGCTTCTACTCTTAATTTGAGAGAAGGTTCCCTTCTTCTGGAAATAGAGAGAATTTGTTTTTCAAGAGAATCCTTCCTGGTGGATTCTTGATGTCTACAGTCAGGTGGACGGCCTTGTTGTGGGCAGTGAGGGGGCCACTCCCAGGAGTCACAGATAGTCAGCGTAGGCAGAAGACATTTATTCTGGTGGAGCTCCTGAGGCATGTCTGGCTCACCCAAAAGTGACTTTACTTTCAATCTGACCCCCAGTTCCCCACACATACACACCAGGTGGCCACCTCAAGTTGCTAGATGAATGTTTCCTACAGAAACATTCTGAGGGCTTGTTCTGAGACCTTACATCCCATCATGCCCCTGGCCTCCCTACCCTATGCATATCTGTGTGTGCATGTGCACATGTCTGGGAAAGCCAAAAGACAAACTCAGCTATCATTGCTCAAGCACTGTCTAGTTTTTTGGTTTGTTTTGTGACCTCACTTGGCCAGAGCTCATCAAGAGCACTAGTCTGACTCTCAGGCATCCACCTGTCTCTGACTCCCTGGATCTGGGGTTATAAGCACTCACCACCAAGCCTAGCTTTTTCATGTGGGGACCAAGCGTGGGTCTCCATGCTTGAACTGCAAGCACCTTATAGACTAAGCCATCTCCCAAAGCTCACTCCCAGTTCCCCTTCTGTCCTCCCGCTCATTTCATGAAGACTGAGTTTCCACTTTGCCTCTCCCCTAACCCTGGCCACTGTCTTTCCACCAGCCACCCAGGCATTAACTTCAAGCCAGCAAACTAAACCTGCTCTAAGGTCTGTCTTTGCAAATGACATTTGACTTGAACACAGTACACCAATCTGTTCATGTTTTTGTCCACAGTTTCAGAATTAAGAAGTTGTAAATTACAGCTTGTAGCTTACAAGGCCTAGAACAAGCAATTTTTAGCCATTTACTAAAATGTGTGTAAGCCACCACACTGCTCCTAGACACGATGTGTGCAGAACTCTCTGGTGAACTGTCCCTCTAACTCTTCTCCAAAAGTAAAGGACAAATACACTGGCTAAACATTTAGCCCTTGAATGTTGCTGGTCTTGATCGCTTTAATTCCCCTTGTACATCCTTTTCTACACCCAGCCAGATCTCCAGGAATGGAGAAAACAGAATCTCTAGCTAGTCAGCTCGAGGCAGCGGACCAGAGCGGCAGCAGGTGCACTGCAGACCCATGCATCCTTGCACACTGCAGCCGCTGAGCCCGCTCACTCCCATCAGCTCCTGCAGTTAGCTACCACATGAATCTACGTGACTGTGGACCAAGGAAACAGGGGGACAGGAAAGAATGCACAGCATGGCAGGGCCCACTAGAGCGTCACGGGAGGCTTATTCAGGACCCGAAAGAAGGGCTGATAGAAAGAGGTGGATGAAGACGGTGATATGCATCTGCATGGGGCAAACAAGCTTGCAAAATAGACACGGTAAGGCACTTGTTCTGGAAGCCCAAGGACCTGAGTCCAGTCTGTAGAAATCAAGTAAAATACAAAACAAAACCCCCAAATCCCAGGTGTGGTGATAAACCCTTGTAATCACACACAAGGGAGGCATCAGGTAGATGGAAGGAGCTTGTGAAGGCCAGGAAGCCTAGCCTGCTAGGCACGTTCTATCAAACACCGAGGCGGACAGTACCTAAAGAAGGACAGCCCAGGTGGTCCTCTGGCCTCCAAGTAGTGTTCTCTCAAACACCCTCAAACACCGAGGCGGACAGTACCTAAAGAAGGACAGCCCAGGTGGTCCGCTGGCCTCCAAGTAGTGTACACACACACACACACAAACTGGAGGGAGGGGCAGTGAAAAGGAGAGAAACTAATTTAACATACCTCATAGCAGGAAGGAGCAACCATGACAAAGAAGCCCTGGGGAAATTTGAATTCTTTTCCTTTCTTGACCTTCGTATCACTAAGAACTGAGTTACTGCAAGTGACCCAGAGCAGCTGCTAAGGGGATGAATCCCAGACAGCGGTCTGACCTTGCTGCTTAATGTCCCTGGGCCTCAGTTGCTAACTCTGTGAGGGGCTGATAACAGAGCCCAGTGCACAGGTCTGCTCACTAACCAGCCCACAAATATG
Source organism: Pachyuromys duprasi (assembly GCA_028658305.1). Lineage (NCBI taxonomy): Eukaryota > Metazoa > Chordata > Mammalia > Rodentia > Muridae > Pachyuromys > Pachyuromys duprasi. The sequence goes on from CM053748.1 coordinate 59,262,800, forward strand.
GAAGTTCAGATTGGCTCCCTGTAGGACACCCTGAGTCAGGACCCAACTCTATCTCCACCTGCCCTGAGGCAAGGCAACAGGGGCATAAAAAAATTAAATGGGGGCTCGCAGCAGCCCCCAGCTCAGCAATGACCACTCCCCCATCTCTTCTCCTGATCTGAGGGACAAGATGAGAACTGCAGCCACCCCGGTGTCCTTCCCTTTCCAGCACCTTTCTGAAAGTATTTCCTTCTCAAGACTGAAACAAAGCAGGCAGGGAACTTTCCACAGTTTTAATTAATACAGATTTATCTACCTCCCTGGGCTGTTGGCAGGATTAATCCCTATCCAGTGCTTAAGCTCCTTAGCAGACAGACTCTGTGTTCTCACCAAATAGCCTGGCCCCTCAGTCTCCAAGCCCGATCTGCTCAGTCTCTGGCCTCTGCTTCATAGGACAGCCTCCTTGCTCCCTTGAAATTGGTTGCTTGGTCCCTGTGAACTTGACTTTATCCTCTGTCTGATGCAATTAAGTGTGAAAAATCTTTGATCCTTGCCTACGGCAACAGGAGGAGGGGAAGTCTGTGTGGTCTGGGTAGGACGCTGAGCTCCAGTTCAAATCCTGAAGAGACTCCGACAGCTGGTACTTCAGTCCCGACTCCACACAGCCTGTCAGAACAAACTCTTAAGGGGCCGGAGACCTGGGGGTGGGTGAATGGCACAGAATGGGAGGGAGAGGAGGGTGGAGAATGCTGACCGATCTCATAGCTAAGCCCAGAGTCTCTGAATAAGTCATAGGACCCTGCTTAGAAATTGGCACACAAAATCACATTGCTCATTGATTTGTAAGAGATTGTTATGTGAAAAAAAATCATTTGAGGCTTTGCCTAGCCTAGTACCTGGCTCTTGTTGATTTGATTTGTCCTTATGTGTGAATCGTATTCCCTAAAATAATCCCCCAAATAACCAAGTGTTACAAACACATTCCCTACTCTTTGGGCATATTTATAATTTCATTGCTTGGTCCTTCAGCACATGCTTACAATAACCTGGCTAAACCAAGTAGAAAGAGGTGGCAAGTGGCTTGCTCTAGGGCCCCATGCATCAAAGAACAATAATATGTTAAAATAACACTAAAAAGCACATTCCTTAAACCACAGCAACTTTCTCTTTGCATCATGCATAATTACATGGCCATATTAATGCAGGGGCAGCTACATGCCGAGTTCAGCGAATGAGTTAACCTTGGCCTCACCCTGGCCTTGCTAATGCTGAGCAAACTAGCTTCACCAGACCCCAATAAAGCTTTGTGACTGCTCTAGAGCACAATTTTCAGAAGAAAGTGCAATTCCTTTCCATGTGACATGCCCCCGCATCCCCACCCCAACTCCCATTCGTAAGTATGTTTCATAAGCATTTCATGTACTTATGCATGCTTGGGAGATAGCTCAGATGCTAAAGTCTTCCTTTGTACCTATGAGAACTTGAATTCAGATTCCCAGAACCCATGAAAGTGTGGGTGTTGTACTACCCACAACTGTAGTCTGGAAGTAGACATAAGTGGAATCTAGGTAATACTGGAGATAGCCATGGAGAGGTCCAGATTCAGTGATAGGTCCTGGAGAGAGAGAGAGAGAGAGAGAGAGAGAGAGAGAGAGAGAGAGAGAGAGAGAGAGAGAGAGAAAACAACTGAGAAAACATCTGACTCTGACCTCTGGGCTCCACACACACACATACACAGAGGCGTGCACACATATACAAATACACACAACACATACATAATAAAAATTTACAAAAAAATCCTGCATTTCTTTCCTTTTATGTATCTCCAACCTGAGCCTCAAATACACTGAAGTCCACAACCTTTTTATTAGTTTTTACAACTTATTCACTAGGAATATTTACTACATAGAAAAAAAAAACATTGTTTCCAGAGCCTATAATTTGGCATGTATTTCTCACTGACAAATGAAAGCCAAGCCTATTTCTAGGTAGCCTGTTGCCTAATCTGGTATTCAGGGTCATTAAAAGATTTACTTTGGGCTCTGAGTCACAGAGGTGAGCTTGCTTCTTTCTTCTCTTGTGTGGCTGCCTCCGTGGGAGTCCCTGCTGGAAATGAGTGCTGAGTTTCTACTTAGATGGAATAAATCAGTATATGGATGGATGGACAGATGGATGTATGGATGGATGTCTCTCTCTCTCTGTCTCTGATTCTCTGTCTGTCTTTCTTTGTGTCTCTGTCTCAATCTCTGTGTGTGTGTGTTTCTGTCTCTCTCTGTCTCTGCGTCTCTCTGTCTCTGTTTCTCTTGATTGCTCCCTCTCTCTCTCTCCTCTCTCTCCTCTTTCTTCTCCTCTCCAGACCCTATCTCTCTGGAGTTATACTAGATCTACACATTTGTCAAAATCAAATGCCACACTTAAATGGACAGCCCAGGAAGTTGCCCAAGAGACTAAGGAAAATGGACTCTTTGCTAGATCTACACATTTGTCAAAATCAAATGCCACACTTAGATGGACAGCCCAGGAAGTTGCCCAAGAGACTAAGGAAAACGGACTCTTTGAAGGAACTTTTCTATGAGCAGATACTACAATTTATGAAAATCATTCGAAGATGCCCTATGGTGTTTTATGCTACCAAAGTTTAAATTCAATGAAGAGTACAAATACCAGAATGATGGAAAGGCCAACCTGCAGCTTACTAAAAGAGATGCCGAAATGTCTGAGCACTTTCTGAGAAATACCAAGTAACTCAGAAAAGTGTGACTCAGCTCTCACTGGCCTCACAGACATTCCCTTCTTTCCTAGAAGGCTGTGGTAATTTGAATGGGGAATGTCCCCCATAGATTTGAGTATTTGAACAATTGGTTCTCACTGCTTGCGGAGGTTGTGGAACCTTTGGGAGGAAGAGCCTGGCAGGAGGAAGTGCATCACTGGGGTTGAGCTTTGAACGCTTACAGTTTTACCTCACTTCCTGTTTATTCTGCCAGCTTCGATGTGATGAGAGCACTCAGCTACTTCCACTGCCACGCCTGCCAGTTGCTGCCATGCTTTCCTGCCATGATGGACTGTTATTCTTCTGGAACCATAAGCCCTAATAAAACATTCTGTAAGTTGCATTAGGCATGGTGATTTATCAAGCAACAGAAAAATAACTAATATACTAGCCATAGCAACATGCGTTTAGTTGTTATTCTAGTCATTTCAATGGCTGTGTCATAGTTGTGGATTTCAGCTCTTAACAGGATATTTCAACACTGATATACCAGGCAAATGTGCTAGAAAATTCTTATTTCTACATCAAGTTTTAATGATTTGGGAAACTTTTGTTTTTTTAAGCTGTGGCTCCAACAAATGAACTCTTTGGTGTGAGCCCAACAGTTTATTTATTTCCAAGATAAAGCCATTAAGTCTTTTGGAAACCACTTGTTTAAAAAGTCACTTTTATCCTCATGAAATAATGGAAATAAAATTATACCTATATGATTCTTATATCAAAACTTCTGATTAACTTTCTGTTTAGCAAGTCACCTCAAAATTTATCATCCTGTGCATTTGTGAGAACAGTGTATAGTTGTGTGTGTGTATGGTTTTTGCACATGTACTGCCCAGAGGTCAACATCAGGCATCTCTTTTCAATCACTCTTCACCTTATTTTTTGAGACAGGGTCTCTCACTCAACCCAGGATTTGCTTATAGGCTAGTCTGGTATAGAGTAATTCCCTCAGGACCTGCCTGTCTCTAGCTCTGCAGCACTGAGGTTGTAAATATGTGCCTGAGCCATCTCTTCAGCCTTTTCTAATGATCGAAGAGCTTCACTTTCTAAGAATGTTTTAACAATTTCAAATGTTTTTCACCTACCATGTGGGCAAAAGATTGTGTAGAAGTATATAGAACCAAGGTTCTAACCTAGATAAATTCTGTTAAGCCAGATAATGGACTACTCATGAAGTTAATAACTCTCATTATAAGGCATTTTATTAATAAGGAAATCCCAGCTACAGAAATGTCTAAATCCCTCTAACTATGAGTAGGGAAATGACCTGTGCATTTGATGATGTTTAAGAACATAAGCATTCAGAATAGATCTGAGCACTTGTGGTAAAGCATTTTATCCACAGAAGTGAAGCAATAAGGGCAGAAAGGATGGCTCAGTCCACAGGACCTATAAGCTGGGTGTCATAGTACGTGTTTGCCATCTCACAATGGGAGGAAACAGGAAGATCCCAAGGTGTATCAGCCTTCCAGCCTAGCAAATGAGAGACCTTGCCCTAACAAAAAGGTGGATGGTGTTTGAGATTGAACTCTTGCCTCCTTTGGCAAGTGCACACACGCACATACACACATGCACACACACACACACACCAGAACATGTCTGGCCATTTATAGTACGAAATTTATTAATTAAAATTAATTAAAAATAAAGTAACAATAGTAAGTTGTTTCTTTGACTTAAACAAAAAACCCTTTATGTTGTAAGAAGCAATATTTCTTACTATGAAAATCTGGGAGTCAAGAGCAAATGTCAACAGACAAACATACAGTCATAACTAAATAGTAAATGGGAGATGGAGCAGTCCCTTTCTCATCAAAACCAGATGATGTCACCAGTAGCAACAGGAGCAGAATGAAAAGACAGTTTTTCTGGGGGTGGCTGTGTGTGGCTCAGTGTGGCTCTGTAGAAGCTCCCCTCTCTCACGAACACCTCAATAAGTGAAATGGAGGTACCGTGGCTACTCCCTAGTTCTGCTCAAGACTAAGCCACCCATTACAAAGATAAGTAAAGTAACTGTATGCTTCTGATCTCATCTTTCCAATTTTTTTCCGAATGGCTTTCAGCATTATCTTCCTCGCACACCAGTCAGATCATGCTGTCATGCCCTTCAGACTCATGTTTGCCTGTTATCTAGAGAAAAAAGACCAGGCTGCCCTCATTTCAGGCTCCTTAGTGATATATGTGTCCCCGCGGGCCTTTGTGTTCTCAGGAAAACTGCATCAATTGACACTTTAGAAATATTTCTTACACATGACTATATGAGTCTTTGCACAAAGGAGTTAGTTTCCAACCAAATTCTGTTCCTCCCGCAATCCATCAGATCAAAGGTAACATTTGACTAAAGTGACTTTGTACAGTGGTAGTCACTCATTCTCTTAGTTATAAACTGTTAAGTGCTGGGAATCAGAACTGAGTAATTCTCTTTTCCCTATAATGTACTTCAAACAGTACAGAATCTAGCCTGCTTCTACTTTTTGTTTGTTCAGTTTTTCACCTATCTACATGTTTTAGCCACTAGACTGGGAACGCCTTGAAAAAATAAACAGCTCACTAAGTGTCCCTTATCTGAAATGTTAGAACCAGAAGCAATGTGTGTGTGAGTGTGTGTAGGTGTGAGAGTGAATGTGTATCTGTGTGTATGTGTGAGTGTGTGTGTGCATGTGAGGGGCTAATGTGTATTGTGTGTGCATACTTATAGAGATTAGAGGAAAAGCAAATGTTGCTTCTTAGGTGTGCTCTCCCTTCAGTCTGAGGTGGAGTCTTTCACTGGTTTGGAATTTGGACAAATAGGCTCAGGTGGCAGTAAGCTCCAGGCCTGCCTTCCTTGGTGTACTGGGCAATCAAGTGTGCACCATTCCACATGCTTTTCCACAGGTTCCAGGGGTTCAAACTCAAGTCCTTCCACCTTGACCAACTGGACTTTTCTTCTACCCCCACAGATTTTGGATTTTTTTCATTCAACTCTTTATTGATTCTTTGTGAACTCCACACTAAGCATCCCAAGCATGATCATCTTCCCAACCCCTCATATTCTTCCTCTACCCTTACAACCTCCCCCTCAAAGGAAAACAACAAAAATAAAAGAAAGAAAAAAGAGAAAACAATGACAGAAACAAAACATCTCCCTGTAGAAGCTGCAGTATACCACCCCTGTCCACACAGCTTTACTCGTAAGTGTTCATTGCAGTGAGTCATTGGTCTGCTGTGAGGCCTCTGGCTTCTGCTACAAATATCAACAAGTGGATCCTCACCAAACTCCCCTAGGGCATCCTGCTGCTGCTCTGTGTCATGGAGATGCCATAAATCCTTGATGTGCAGGACCAATCCCTTCAAGTGCCAGAGCAGTTCAGATGAGGTAGATGTTGGGGTGGACCAATCCAGTGCCCTGGCTCTGAGTCTGGGTGGTAGCTGAGTTGGTCGATCTGCTAGCTCTCCCACACTCATACCACCAGGGCCAGCTTTCCGGTACTGGCCCAGCAAGAGGTGGGGCCAGCTCATACAAATGCCGCAGCAACTGGAAAGGGGCCGGGGCAGCTCTCCTGCAGATTTTTAAAGAACATTTGCTTAAATGCAAGGAGATAAATTGTGGAGAAAACCAAAAGTCTAAGCATAACATTTATTTCTATCTCATATAGGTTGCATACTCATACCCAGAAGGCCACATACATTTTGACTGACACTTGTTATTTGCAGTCAGGTGTAGATTTTGACATTTGTAAGATCATGTCTATGCTCAGAACTTTTCCAATGCTGAGAAATTTGGGATTTCAGACGTTTGGATTAGGGCCTCTCAACCTGTCAAGCTGAGCTCCTACTGAAAAGACTGTTTGTTGAGTGAACTGACAGTACTGTATCCATCATGAAGTTCTTAGGGTTTTGCTTTCAGGTGGTTGCATAAGCTTAATGGTTCCATGTGACCTCTGAGTGGAGAAGGGTTGCTTCTTACTCTCTTTCCTTCTAGGAATGAATAATTACTATTGGCTCATATGGAAGCCCTGGGTCTTAATTTCTACCAGTTAAGAAAACCATGGTCTACTCAGTTCTTTCCCCCTCTCCTCTCTTCCTCATTATTATCCAGGGCCACACAAGAGGGTCAGCATTAACATCACGATCAGTCTTCCTCAGCTGACCCCAAAGATAAGGGGCTTCCAACTTTATTTATAATATGACCTCCACTAAATGGCCTCCTATCTCTGTTAAGCTGGCCTGCCGTCCCTGGTATTTAGCCCCCAAACTTTGCCAAAGAAAGAGAAATGAAATGCAAATTCCAAAGAATGGAAAGGCAATTCAGTCAGTAAAGTTCTTGCTGCCCAAGCATAAGGACACGGGTTTGGGTCCTCAGAACCCATATAAAATCCAGCGCACGCACACCCGTAAACTCTCAACACATATGATCACGCACACACACATGCACACCCACACAAATAAATGGAGTTGGAAAGTGTGATAAATAGCCATCAAAATGTTGAGGGATTTCATGCTGATGTGACAAAGCCTACACATATGGAGAGGGTGGGTGAAGACTGAGTCAGGCAAACAGCAGTAATAAATGAGGCAATCAGGGGGTGAGAAGGTAACTCCTACACAGGACCACTGGAGAAATTTCTATTTAAATTCCCAGGTCAACTTTGTTCTAAAGAGAGGTGGGACTTTTCAGCTTTTAAAGACCATCCTCTTTCCCATGAGAAGAAGCTGAGCAAGAGGCAGGCATCTCTTCCTGCTTTCCCCAAGGCTCTGTTACTGTCAAGATGAGTGCCAATTTCCTATCCAGAGGCAAAACTGAGTACAGATTCTTGCTCAAATCACCATCAGTTCCCATCCTAGGGTGGCAGAGGAACCGCAATATGGTGATTTCTGATGGAAGCCACAACCACATGGCTACAAAGGCAGATTTTTCTATAATAGCTAATCCTAAAAGTGTCCAGTAAGGCATGGAGTTGATGAAAGGCAGCACACTAAGTGGGACTCACATGAGCCAGGGAAGCTGCACACAGGCAGTTTCTTAAGGATGCACCAAAAGAAAGAGGGAGGGCTGATGACCTCTCAGCCCTCACCAAGCCTCCAACCTTTGTTCTCAGAGTTCCCACAGCTTCTGTCCTGGCCTCTCTTTGATCATTAGAACAATCAGGGACCTAAGAAAGGGTTGGCGCTGGGAACATGGTGAGGGGGTAAGAATGCTTGATGTCCACGAAGACCTGAGTTCAGATCCCAGTGTTCAGGTTAAAAAAATTGCCAGGTATGTCTGAGTTTCCTATAACCCTAATTTTGTGAGAAACAGAGACTGGAGGATTGCTGTGGTGAGGCATTGCCAATTTAGCTTTGGTTTCAGTGAGAGAACCTGTCTCTATTAAAGAGAACCTGTCTCTTTAATAGAAAAGGATAAAGCAGGATATATCCGGTGTCCACTCTTGCCTACATACTTGTACATAGGTGTGTACTCCTGAACACACACATACACAAGAAATGGACTCCCTCATCTCTATGATGAAGGTGGGAAGCATAAAGAGTTGAAAGTTCTGAGCCTCAATATCCAGAGGAAGACAAAATAGTCTTCCTCTTGTGAAAAATGAAAGCCCCCAAACAGCCTGCCCGGCATTGTTCTACTGGTTAAAAGTGAACACACCACTTAAAAAGATACGTTTTAAAATCTAACAGTGTTTTTGGCATTTGTTTTTGAACAGTGGGACAGTGGGTGCTTTTTATCTTCCATTTTATTTATCTATATAATTTGTAAGCTTGTATTATTTATCAAGTAAGAAAAGTATTATATGGGGGGTGCTTTATGCCTTTAGTGACTTTTTTTCCATTGACAAAGATTTTCACAAAAAAAAAAAAAAAAAAAGCATCTTGACTGGCCAGACAGACGGGGGCCCATGCAGCTACCAAGGTGCTGCAATGGGAAAGGAATGTTGCAGTCTGTGTTTTCAAGCCTTTTGTAAGCTTTCTTTTCTGTGCTTAGAAAGGATAGAGTGACCTTCTGCCCAGAGAAATGACCTTGGATTTAAATGTGAAATACTAGCCTAATCTGAATGCCTAAAAAGGGCATTTAGCTCCTGACCAAGAGGCTGGGGTCCCTTGCTCTGTGTGAGGGATGATAACCTCCATTAGATCACTTGCTAGAAGTGGGGTGCTTCATCTCAGAGACCCTTGTAACTCCTCTCGCTGCAGAGAGCATTATGCCTCTCCCTCCTCCATCAAGCTGGCTCAACGTTGACCCAGCTTCCCATCCAGGGAAGGCAGGTGCTCCCTCTCCACGCCCCCCAGGAAGAAACCGCCCTCACATTTGATTTTTCCTTTTGTCTTACCTAGAATTAGGCAGGTTTGTGAGACCCTGTTCTTAGGGATTCTGTGTTCTTACTTTTCTCCGTGGCTGTCAGACAAAGACAAAAGGCATGCCCTCTTTGAAAAGGTTCCTGTGTATTTGTGCTTGTTTATAAGTGCTTGTGTATGTTTGTTAGTGTGTATTGCTGCAGGTTTCTATTTGTGTGTTTGTACTTAGTGTGCATATTTGTGTGCTTGTGTGTCTGCTTATGTGTGTATGAGGTTGTATTTGTGTGTTTATATGTAAGTTTATATGTATATGGATGGTGTGTTTATGTTTGTGTGTATTTGTTGCTCCCCCAGCCCACCTCAGCACCAGCAGTTTATGACATCACCAGCTGCCAAATGTGACACTGTACCCTTTAAAGGGTTCTCTCTCTCTCTCTCTCTCTCTCTCTCTCTCTCTCTCTCTCTCTCTCTCACTCTCATTCTGTCTCGTGGTTTCTCTATGTCTCTTTCTTTGTTGCTCTCTCTCTTGTTCCCATGCCAATGTCACCACCTTCCTCCAATAAATCTCTTGCGTGATCTTTGCAGCACTCCTTGGCTCCAACAAATCCGCCAAGGAACTCCACCCTGTAAACCCAAACGCTTGTGCTTGTGTTAGTCCGCACTTATGAGTGTGTATGGGGGGGGG
>CM053748.1:59273003-59328694 GCA_028658305.1 Pachyuromys duprasi
TCTGCCAGATGATACCCCTTCCTGCAGGATCTGCCAGATGATACCCCTTCCTGCAGGGTCTGCCAGATGATACCCCTTCCTGCAGGATCTGCCAGATGATAGCAATCCCCTCCTCTTTCCAGAAGAGAGAGCAGAAGGTTCCTTCTCCCAGTAGACCTCCACCAAATAATCTGTGTTTACAATTTACTAATCTTTTATTTTATAGACTAGGCAAAGTGATGGGGTTTGTTAGTTTAAAAATGTTAGTATCTTTTATGGAAGTATCTAGCCAAAACCTGTAGAATTCACCCTAAAATCTCAATCATTACAAGAGGTATTTTAGTTCCTCTGCTGCTAATTTGCTAACAGATGAAACAGAGTTGTCTCTGGGAATAGTCTATGACTTAGTCCTCTGTCACCGCAAGGATACTGCCCTCTTCTTGTGCTGTTGAACTTCCATGGCTCAGTGTTAACCTTGAAATTCACAGGGAAGATATGATGGAAAACTGAAGCCAGGAAAATGCCAATAGAAAGGCCTTTAGAGAACACATTCACAGCTTAGGTGGAGAAATAAAATCTTATTGTGTAAGAGAGAAAGAGAGGGTATAATATATGTCTTTATTTTCAGAACACAGAACACAACTCATTAATTCCCAAGGGGGAAAAAAAAACCCAAGTTCTTCCAGCATCTGGGTTAAATGTAAATCATGGGGGGAGGGAGGGGCAGGATTGGAAAACTATCTGTCATGCAAGCCTGAAGACTTAAATTCAAGCTCCAAAACCTATTTTAAAATGCCAAGGTTTGTTGCATGTATTTCTAATATTAGCTGTGTTCACCAATCGGCCAGCCTACCCTAACAGAAGAACTTTGGGCCTGCCCTGTACTAAAGAAAATTTCCTTAGGATGACATAAAAGGTTGTCCTATGACATGCATGCGCACTATACACGTGCACCCTCGCACATACATGCACCCACATACATGTACATACAGACATAAAAGCTACATTTTTCTCTATCCCTATGTGAACTTCAGTTTCAAATATTGAAAGCATTGTTGATTAGAACATGTAGCAGCCTGGTCACGCATCCAGTCAGTCTTTTGGTCTTCCAAGCGGTATGCACAGTCGAGTACTTTCTAAACAGAACAACGAGCAGCGTGAGCCTGTACAGCTGTGAGCGGTGGTTCTTGTTTTAAGCTCACACTTCTCTTCAGCTTTACCTACTGTGTGTGTTGGGCGGCGGGGTGCATATGTGACATGGTACACGCGTAGACCTCAGAGGTAATTTACACTTTTTAAGTCTCTCCTGCCACGTGAGTCCTGGGGTTTGGATTCCAGTGTCAGGCTTGCCGACAAGCACCTTCAGCTGCTGGTAGTCCTCAAGCACTCTCTCTCTCTTTAAATCAAGTCAAGCATTCTCTGAGGGTGCCCATTTTTCTGCATTGCCTCTTTGTTAATACACTGGTTTTGGAAACAACACTTCAAAATTAATAGATGACAACTATTTTTGTTCATGTACGCACCCCAATACAGTTATGTGAGCACGAAGAGAAAGTGGATACATTGTGAGGAACCACTTCTGCTTGGTCCACCTGACCTATTGGAAACACGCAATAGAAGTCAAGGATTTTGTAACATTTTCTGTAAGCAAGTTTGTTGTAGCAATCACTAAAAACACAGCATCACTGAGTACTAGATAGGGAGAAGAAATTTCTCAGAATGAATGATGTAGATGGATTTTCAAGATGGAAACTTATCTACATAAGAAAGAGTCTGGGCTGGGAAGATGACTCAAGTCTGTAAAGGGCTTGCTGCCCAAGCATGAGGACCTGAGTTTGATCCCCAGAACTCATGTGAAAAACCAAGAATGGTGGCAAGCAATTACAATCCCAGCAGTGAGGAGGTGGAGACAGGCAGATTCACTGGCGACTACTTGAATCTGCAAGATCCAGGTAAAAGTGAGAGACCCTGTCTCAAAGCACAAAGGTGGGGACTGACTGAGGAAGACATCAGAAGTTGACTTCTGGTCTGTACATGCAGGCACTCACAAGAAACATCTACCTACCTACCTGCTTACCTGCCTATACACAGGTGTGTGTGTGTGTGTGTGTGTGTGTGTGTGTGTGTGTGTGTGTGTGTGTGTGTGTGAGAGAGAGAGAGAGAGAGAGAGAGAGAGAGAGAGAGAGCTAGCTCTCCTATGAGAATTGCCTATTATTGGTCCCTCTAACCTGCATGACCACTGAATCCATGAGAAGCCTCTTTATGTGGTTTTCCCCCTTGTTCTAGGGTGGTCCAGCAATCCTTTCCAAAAGTGGGAATGAGGCCCTCACCCAATCTTGGGCAGCATGTGTTTATACTTGAGCTAGAAGTCAAGACTGGGTTGCATTCAGGGCTGCTAGTATAAATGAGAAGATAGTGCTCTTTTATTTCCCCTTGTAACTCTGAGTTCCTGAGGGAGTCTTTGGAGAGAGCAGCCATTCGAGCTTCTTTTCTGGGGTGGGATCCCTTGTGATCCATTGCTACAGAGCCCAGTCTATTCTGAGGATTTCATGTCTTAGGAGTTCCCACCCAAGAGCCTAGGGCCCTTCCTACAGACACACACAGCAGTGGAGCTGTGCCATAGAGCTCCAGGCTCCTGCATGTTGCTGGCTGCAGAGCTCCTATGTGCCGTCTTGGCCCTTCTCTGGGTGCAGTTTGTTCAGAGGCATCCTCAAAGGCTAGAATTTTGGCAGCACAGTAGGAGGGATTAGAAAGCTCAGAACAACAGTAAACAGGCTGGCAATGACTATAACACAGTCACAATAGGATGTCCCACAGTGTGTAGTAGCGTTCAGTTAGCACACCCTTAATCTGGTATCCCTTTAGCACTAGTTGGCTAGAACCACTTCCTGCACTCACAGCCCTTCATAGGCTCTGGCACATTCCCACACATATGATGCATTTGGATTCCATTTTCCATATGTCATATTATTTGGATTTAATGTTTCAACTATGAAATACATCTGCAAGAGCAGAGTTTCAGATTAGGAAGAAAAACCTTCGCAGAATGATTGAAATTCAGCCATCCCTAAACTACCAAAAGCAAATGAAACAAAGAAGACCATGTTTGTGTTGGGAGCACAATGTACAGAGGACTCAGTGACATTCACCAAGTGGTGGCAGGATGTTCTCCAAAGGAGCACACATGCACACACTTAAGCAACCCTCGAAGGTCTTTTTACTGTTCAGTAGGCGAGGTTTGGGGATTGTTCTGAAAGGATCATTGTGAAAGAAAAATTATTTTGGTATTGTTGCAGGCTGAATTTATTTTAGTATTGGAAAAGAAAGATAGTTGTACGCTCAAAAACCTGTTAAAATTCTGTAGTCCTGGGGGCTAATGAGATGGCTAAATAGGTAAAGACACTGGACACCATGCCTAAGAACTGGAGCTCAATCCCTGGAACTCATAAAGAACAAGGAATACCAGATGAGATGTCCTTTGGCCTACGCGCACACACACACACATACACACACACACACACACAAACACACACAAAATATAAAAATATAAATATTAAAAAATACATCTATAGCCCCAAATGTGTAAAAGGCACACTTTATCTTTGAAATAGCATGCATGAATATTCCATACATAAACATCATATCAATGCACACACCTTTCTCATTACACACACATCTTGAAAATGAAATTGCATCATATGCAAAGACTCTGAAGAAGAGCAAGAAGCAGTGAGCAAGCTACAAGTAATGAGCCCTTGAGAATTCCAACTGGGCTTCCCACACACTGGCTTGTATAAAAAGGAACTAGGATTCCCTGAACAAATCAAAAATCACAGTGTGAAACCTGCTACACACACCTCAGAATAGCTTGTCACACCTAAAACCAAAAAACCCACCAAAGAATTCAGAGTTGGAGCTGAAGAGATGGCTCAGTGCTTAAGAATGTGCACTGCTGAGTCTGGTTCCCAGCACACCTATCAGGTGTCTCACAACTGCCTCAAACTCTAGCCACAGGGGATCTGGCACCCCCTACTGACTTCTACCAGTACCTGCATTCACATTCACATACACAGGGCACTCTCATAATTAAAAATAAAATGTCTTTAAAAAATTCAAAGGCCATGCCAAAAGAATTGTTGGCCAACTAGAAGAGGGTCCCACTGGCCAGAGATGACAAAAATCTGAGTGGCAATTAAGAATAACAATTGTTAAAAATAGAAATGCATCAGATTTTAAATATACAATTTCAAAATAGTTCTAAAAATGAAGTCTTTGATCACAATTGGAGAATGGTAATGAACTACTACTTACTTACTGTGTAAGCAATAAATGGTAGCAAAGGAGCACTTATAGATTAACCAGTGAGTTATGGAATTTTTTATGGAGTTATTCCTCTAATTAAGTAAGATTAAAAGGATAAATTAGAATATATCCCCAGGTTTTATAATTTGTTAATAAATGTATATCTATTCATAAATATATAATGCTAAATATATAAATACAACCTTTTGGTCCATATAACCTTACTTGTCTATACGTTTTCAGGGCTGATCATTTGGCGTTAGATGGCAAATTTGTATGCCGTTCCCTGGGGAAGACTATTTCTCCAGCTCTCAGCATTCTTTGGTTTTCTACAGTTCTTTGGGGTTGATAGTTTCCTGATCTTTCCCAATTGCTTTGTAAAAGATGAGTCTGCTAGAGGTGCTTAGACCACAAGGCGTTGCCGCAGGGATGGGATTCATGCCATATAAAGAGGGAACCCAATCACCTTCTACCATTTAATAGGACAGTAAAAGGGTTCTTTATGGATGCTGATGCACACAGACAGAATAAGACTGGGCATGACACCCAGTTAATGCTGTTCCCAGCCCTGGCATAGAAGCTTCTTGTATCAGTCAGTGGTTAATCCAGAAATTTACAACTGGTTAAAGCACAGAGAATAAGAGCAGCAGCCAAGTGTCCAGCCCCAAGCGTCATCTACAGCAACTCTCCCAAGGCTCAGGGAGAAGAATGAGCAAAAAGGATTTAATAGCTGGGGAATGGAAAGGAGTGCTATGAAATGGCAGGACCGTTGAGCTCACAAACTCACAGCAGCTGTAGTTACTTGCAGAACACCTGTAGAAAGTCAAGCCAGTCAACATTCCAGCATGCTTGGGGAAGGGATACACTGGCTCCCCACCCCCACTGAGGGGCAGTTATTGACTATGAGATGTTGGGGGTATGGGGAGAGGTCACATTTTCTGTAGGGTGTAGCCACTGAAAGGTTGCCATGTTCCAGAGATACCTTAGCAGCCATGTACATGCAAGCAGTGTTAATTATACTCAGTGGGTTATTAAAAAAAAAAAAACAACAACGTGAAGGTGGGAGGGGACCGTCCTGGGAAGAGGCGAGTGGGAGAGAATCAGGTTGGATAGAATCAGGATATTGTATATATGTATGAAAATTTCAAAGGCAACATTAAAAAATCTATTTTGAAAGATTTTAAATTAGATAAAGTTTTAATGTGGGTAAAAGAAACAGATGGATTCAGTAATTGTCTCTAAATTTTCACATTTTTAATTTTTCAGAGTAAGTTTCTAAAGAGGATGTATATTTTGTGTGAGTTCAAATAAGGAAGTTGCTGGGGAGACATCTACTTATGTCACAGGTCAGAATAAGCTAGGAACACATTTAATAGTTAATTTTTTAAATGAATTTCACATAAAAATGAAGATTACCTAGATAAATAGTATTTTTCTCTCAGTAATAATAAATTCCACAATGAAATCAATCACAAAGCAAGAAATGTTGACATTAAAATGTTGAAATTCATAGATCTTTAAAAACAAAAGATAAAAATATTTGTACAAATTATGACAGATTAATGGCTTCTGTTATTTCTGTGTAAGAGAAAAAATCAAAAGGACCTCAAGAAAGTGGATGTAAAAAGAGAATTTATAAAGCAGAGAACAGAAAAGCTAAGAAGCATTGAAATATTTAACCACCATGAGCTATTAAAAATGGGCAAGTGAAAATAGAACATATAATTACTGTGTTTTAAAACTCACAATCTATAATACTGGCATCTGATGTTTTTATAAAGGCCTTAAAATAGATCACTGTCAGGAACATAAACCAGTGCATATTCTCAATAGGGCAAGCTTGAGAGGATGACTAATGGGGCTGAAACAAAGTTTTTGGGGTGCAGGGACAGCTCAGCAGTTAGGAGCACACTCTACTCTTGCAGAGGACTCTAGTTCAGTTCCTAGCCCCCACACCAGGCAACTCACAACTTATAAATGTTTAATTATGTTAACTATAGACTTGAAGATTAGAAAATTATTTTTATTTTATATTTAAACTGTTTTTTTTTACATTTGCTTGTTTACTTATTTCATAGTGTGTATGTGTGTATCTGTGTGTGCCCACATGAGTGCGTGCACAGACATCTCATGACAGACATTTGGAAGTCACAAGACAACCTGCAGGAGTCCATTCTCTGCATCTACTATGTGGGTCTTGTTAATCAGATTCAGATCATCAAGCTTGGTAGCAACACCTTTACCCACTGAGCCTTTTAATTGGTCTGAAAAGACTATTAAAACCCATGATTTTAAATGGGATGCAGTGGTCTGAGCCTGTGATTTCAGCATCAGGAGGCAGAGAGAGAGGATCCCCGTTCATCTGAACCAGTCTGGGCTATAGCATAGTTCTAGGTCTCTGCTGTCTCCTGCCTGGGACAAAGATGTTTTCTCATTTACAGCAGACTGCAAAAGTGAAATGATTCAAATGAGTCAGAAATGTTTGCTTTTGGGAAGCTACCCAGTATCCAGGTTTAGGCAGACTCGAGTCGGAGAAATCACAACAGATAAGGAAGGATAAAGCTAGATCCTGTGAGGCAGCTAATAACTCCCCAGTAGTCTGCCTTTCGTAAACACGGTTGCTCTACAACCCCAGCCCTGAGAGGTGGAGCACTCCAGCAAGGGGCAGAGGTGGGCTGGACTGGAACCCAGACCAGCCCGATTAGAAAACGCATGTGTTTTGGCAGATGCTGAAGAGCACGCATCTAAAAGAAAGACACCGTGATGACTCAGCTCCTGACTATACCCATCATTCCCTCAAATGGCATAATCACTGAAAGGCTACATTGTCCAGGGCTGGACAGAAGATAAGAGCCTGCTGTGAGCTACCTCATCCCCAGCAAAGAAGGAAGCTTAACCCTTAGAGCAAGAGTACTCATCAGAACATGTTAGATCGAGTCTTACCAGCCACTCGGTCTCACTCCATCACAGCCCGGTGCCTCTGCAGCCTCCCTCATACTCACTGAATATTTCACACATGAAGTAATGGAACACGGAGCTGGGGGCGGTGTGCTAGCCTTCGGGTTCCCATTTAAATTTACAGCTCGCTGCTTGAAGAGTCCCTGGGCTCTGACTAAGGTGGTGATTATGCTGTCCATCAATTAGCTTGCTTTTCAGCACAATATTTGGGGCCCTTTTCCACTCCTTCTTAACAGAGAGCTGTTTAACTCAACACACACATGCACGTAGGTTCTCTCCGGGGCAGTGTTACTGAGTTCCAGGACGTGTGTCACCCAGATGTGTCTGCCACAATGTGTTCGTTGTACTAAAAGAATTACCGGAAATATACTCCGAGCTAGTAAACTTCTGCAGAGACCAGTTGTTCACCACGGGACTACTTTTTCACCAACCATTTTAGAATTAATTGTCCTGTCTGCACATCACATCCGTTGCCTCACTTAGTGTCACAAGCTAGTGAATCTTCCTTGGATGGTTTCCCAAGGAGAGTTGCTTTTAGGGAATCCTCATTTCTGAGTGTGCAGACCCTTCGTGAACTGTGCAGATGGTTGTGGTGGTAAGCAAGGAGGAAAGAGCCCTGGACTAGCATCTACTCATCCTGTTTTTTAAACCTGTGCATTAAATTTGGATTTAATGAATGAACTGTACAGAGACAGGGAAAAGACAAAAAGTGAGAAGTCAGCTGAAACACCTTCAAAGTGGGCCGTTGGGATGGCTCAGAGGCTAAGGGTACCCGTGCCAAGAGTGATAACCTAAGGGTGACCCCTGGAACCCACCTGGTGGAAGGAGAGGCAACTCCCATATACTGTCCCTTGACCTCAATGATTGCATGTGTATGTGCACACACACACTCACATGTAATAATTTTAACAAGTACGTGAAAACTGACATACAATAATCTGTTAGAGAAGATAAACTATCTATCTCTCTTTTATGCCATGTGATAACTTTATAGAACAAAAAGGATAGAGGTTGAGAAAACTTCAAAATGTTTCAAAAGCTGGAGGCTTTGGGTATTTTTATGGGAGGGAAGACTCTCCGTGGGATTTCAGAATCCAGTACTCTGACCATTAGTCTTCCAGGATATTCAAGATAGAAACAGGACTCCTCTGGTCATAGTGAAGAATGAAGGAAACACTCTTTAAAATCAGCAGTGAATAGTCATGCCATTTATGCAATTGTAGCAGTTAGCCCACCCTGATCCCCTTTATAAACACACTCCTGTGGGATTTCATAAGTAGTTCTATTGTATTCACTTTTATTCATTTGTTGTATGTGTCTTTGTGTACAAGCCACACTGTGTATGTGGAGATCAGATGACAACCAAAGGAAGTCAATTTTCTCTTTCAAAAATATGGGTCCCAGGGATCAAATTTTGGTTGTCAGGCTTGGCGACAAGTACCTTTACACTGAGCTATTATAATGGTGCCTACAGATTTATTGTTGGCTATCAGGTATTCATACATAGGTCTGAAATAAGGCAGTTAGATTGTAAAATAAGTATGGAGTCAGCATGAAAAAGCTTAAAATAAAAGACAGAAAAATAATCATGATTTTACCTTTCTCCATCATCTGCTTTACCGGTTTCTTCCTTGGCTTTACCTGATTCTGTCTTCCTGTTAAGGGTCTTAAATGTTCATCTGTAATCCTAACCATGCATGACAGACCTAGGAGGGCTGTGCCAGAATCAGGAAGTGGCTGCCCTGTCTGGGACCAAGCCTTGCTCTGCACTGGCCATATCTGGCTCTACCTATGAGCCCAAGAAGGAAAGCAAACACTTGGGCTCACTTCCTCCCAGGGCAGAGCTACCCTCTGGCCACTGCTGGGAAAGAATGCTCTAGAGGCTGTGGTTCAGCCAGTCAAACCAGCTCCACTTGACCGAACCCCACCACCACCACCATCACCACCTCAACAGTGAGGACCAGAGAAGGCAGAGCTCTCCTGAGCAGAGCCACCTTGAGTTCACCCTCAAGTTCCAGGCTCACTGGTCTCAATGGAGAGTACCACAGAAAGGTATCACCACAGGATGCTCAGACATCCCCCATGCAGCATTCACTAGGCCACTCATCCCAGTCTTGTCTGGGCCCTTCCCCAGATGAATGTAGAAAGAGCTTGCCTACAGTGCTTGGCAATCTCTGCCTGTGCTTTGGCTGTAACAATTCACGGGAGAGTGTGAATCAGTCAGCCAGATGGGAAGGGAAGGAAAAACAGGGATTGATCCGCCCTGAAAAAATATTGGGGATGGGGAGTTGAAATATTTATACCTAGGGCCTGGTCTCTGTGGAGCTGGGCCAGTGGGTTTCACGAGCAGCCAGGACTGTAAACGGTCAAGACCCACCCTCCCAGGCAGTACACTGCCCTAAGCAGTGACAGGAGCCACTTGAGTACCAGAGCACCCTCTATCAAGCTGAGGTGCTGAATGCTGAGAAACTGGATTCCTGGATTGCGACAGCATTCGGTGCAATCATTTATAGCAGTAAATAAATGTGAGGAAAGCTCACGGGGAAGCCATTATCTACATGCCTAAGTATGACAGGCCTGCGTTAGGGCCAGGCACACATTTCTGGCAGTGCAAATACATGTCTGCTCACAGAGTCTTTTTTTAGATGACTTTGAAAAACAATGTCATCACTGGGATACTGCAAACCAGAGCAAGTTTTCTTTCTTTTTCCTTCCTGATGGGAGGAGGGAAATTACATTGGTTCACATGCCATCTGAGAGGGAAGGCTTTGTTCCAGTGAAAGGCACCCAGAGCTTCCCTCCGGAAGGCCCTACTATTGAAATAAGCCTTATTTTTGTTAATTGTCACACTATTTATGGACTGACTATGTTAGTTTCCACAGTAAGCCTGTATCTTTCTTTATACATGCTTTGGTGACTTGCTTTTCTGGAGTTTTAATCTTAAGAAATATTAACATTTAAAGTTCTGTTATTCTAAAATCTTGGTTGGAAATATCTCAAATAAAAGGAAAACTTTACAACCATGTATACTAAATATAGGAAGCTTCCATTCCTTTCCCCAAACTGTTCTGGACTGCATATTTCTCTTCCTATAATGTTTTCTGTAATACTGAACTATTAGACATTTCTAGAAGCCAGAATAGCAAAACTCATCTTTGTTCCACCAACCCCAACTTTATCATCCTTTAGCCTCCAGTTAGTACCTTTAATTCCTCAATTGCTCTCAAATGTATTACCACTGCTGCTTCCTGTTTATCTCCTGGGTACCTTTCACCAAACTTAAACCAAGAACATCTCAATAGCTTTCCCTGACTCCAACCATTCTATTTCCCATCAATTTGCTGTTAATTTCCTCTTCAAAATAACTATAAGGCTATAGATTATAAGACATAAGGCTATAGATTAGATTCAAAGGCTTGATGTGATACCTAAACTACTTGGGTCCATAGTCAGAGATAATGTACAGAGCATCCCAGAGTTCTCATGAGCTTAGTCCTACAGACAAGAGGCAGAGCATTCATATTGTACTCAAAGCACTGGTGACCTGTACCATCATTTCTCTCCTCATCCTCTTAGTCAATCTCCTTTTCCATGTACCGGTCACAGTGAAACCATAACAATTGTTTAGCTGACCTACCACCATGCCTTTGGTCAGCCCTGCCTAGAAAACACTTCTTCCCACCGTTCCTACCCAACTTAAAACATTTATTCATGGACTCCTACTTGTTTCTCGGTACTCCATCCGGGCCTTGCTTCTGCACAGGAGCCTTCTCTGATACATTGCCTTTTTATGTTCTCTGTTATAGTTATGGTTGATTTTATGTATCACATTGACTAGGCTATTGGGGGAGACCAGATATTATTACATTATTCTAGGTGTAACTGGGAATTTTTCTGGATACATTTAACACTAACATATGTAAAGTGAATACAATTGTCTCCCATCTCATGTGTGGGCCTTACCTCATTTATTTTATATCTGATTAGAGCAATAATAGAGAATGTGCTCTTGATGGTGACTGTCTTAGCCTTCAAGTTCTGACTGGAGTTAGATCATTCTTTAAGGTTTCCAGCATGTTGACTGAAGATTTCTAGACTTCTAGAACTCCATAGTAAAATGTACTAGTTATGTCTAATCTTTCCCTCCACATGTAGCTGTACACATATGTGTATACATACACATGAACATAACACAATATTGGTTCAGCTCTCTAAAGAACCTAGACCAATGTGAGTGTTATATACTTAACACATATTTAAAGCTGTATCCTAACAAACATTTCTAATTCTATAGAAATCTAGTCTAACTGGTCTACTTTTTCTACTACTCCATGAACCTGCTATACACATTTTCATCTTCATTCTTTAGTCCTTATATTATATTGATCCCTAGGAATGGGGTACTTCTTCAGAAAACTTTTATTTCAACAATCCAGCTCCAGACAATGACCTCTGAATTCATGGAACATTTGAATATGACATCTATTTTGTTGCATTTTTGGTGCCATGTTTTTGATACATCATGAAAACAAATACAAACAAACACAACAATCTGGATTTTTTTATATGTTGCTCCTTGACATTATGTTGCTTCCTTAAATTGAACTCTGAAACTCCGGTCATTTCTATGTGCATTCTTTTGTGGGTATATATGCAGTTCCACTAACAATTGTACTTTAAGCTACTTAGTAACAGGACAGGAAATTTCATTTTCTTCTTCTTCCTCTTCCAAACATTTGGAATTCATTAGTGTGTTAAATACATAATTAATTCATATTACATAATTTTTCATAAGTTATCATTAGAACAAGACTAAGAAATGAAGGAGACTACACAGTGTAATAATAAATATGATTTGTGTTCAAAAAATAAGTTACTTGAAGTGAGGACATAAACCAAATGAAAAATCTATAATCATGAATGGAATTTACCCTCTGCTGGCATATGAATATAAAGTCCTTGGAATGAAGGAAAGTTCCAAATCCCTGTAGGAATGGGAACATACTCAGCTTGGGAAGCCAGGTACCAGTCAAAACTGGGATAAAACTAAGGTGTGCACATTTTAAAGCAATTTTTATGTGTATGTAGTCAAAGAACTCATGTAAAAGATACCATTATCACAATAAATATAAATGGGTTAAATCATATGAGAAGAGCTACTTCACACTGAATCACAAAGAGACACATATTTTGAAAAGTGATTATAAAAGTCTGGTCAGTATCATAGGCCAAACCTATGCAAGGTGATACAAAGATTAAATATTAAAAGATACACAAATATACAAAACAAATAGAAATAGAAATAACGGGAGTCTCAAAGTAAAATTCAAGGAAGAAATATAATGACAAGAAACAACTTATTAAAAAACAGAAATTCTGGTGTTTATTTGTATACTTTTCATGAAGAATATAATTTAACACTATTCTTGAGTAGTATTAGCTGAGAATACTCATTGAAATTAATAAATATGCTTATTTATCTTACAGGGTTTCACAAGTATTAAGTTTTTAAAAACTCATGTAAAACATTTAAGTCAGGACCTGTCAACTCAGTCATGCTCAAATATTGTTGGTTGATTTTGGTATTTGTATTACTAACACTACTGACAACATATTAGTCTTTAATATTAGTGCTGCAGAGTACCAAGTATATAATAGAAAATATTAAAATTTTATAGAACTAAAGTTAAGAGGACAA
Source organism: Pachyuromys duprasi (assembly GCA_028658305.1). NCBI lineage: Eukaryota > Metazoa > Chordata > Mammalia > Rodentia > Muridae > Pachyuromys > Pachyuromys duprasi. Next base: position 59,285,941 of record CM053748.1, read on the forward strand.
TGATTATAATGTGTGTGAGAGTGTGTATTTAGAAGAGTGGGTGTAGTTGAGGCAGTGTGTACACGCATATGTGCATGTGGAAGCAGTGTAGGTATGTATTTGCTCGTGTAAGCAGGTATGTATGTGAGCATGTATGCGTACAAAAGCCAGAGGAGGATGTAGAGTGTCTTTCTGCAGAGTGTCATTCTGCAGAGTTCCCTTAAGTTGGGGTCTTCTACTAAACTGGGGGCTAGACTGGCAGCCAGAGGCAATCAGCCCCAGTGTTGTTCTTGTCCCCACAATGGAGGTGCACATGCAAAGAAAGCCATACTTAGCTTTCTTTATGTGGGATGGAATCTGAACTCAGGTCTTTATGCTGGTGTGGCAAGTGCTCTTACCCACTGGGCCACTTCCCCAGCATTCGTGAGTAAGATCACCATGCATATTTTTGCTATTGAAGCATCAAATGAGAAATCCAAAAAAGAACAGAGAGAGAGAGAAGGAAGGAGAAAGATGTTGAGAAAAGGAAAAAGGAAGGAATGTGGAAGGGAGACAGAGAAATGTGATCTGAATAATGATAGTTATGTGTGTTGTTCTGGGTATATGGATACAGTTTTAAAAAAAAAAACCCAATAGTCCCTAACGATAAAAATAAAAATCAACAAATTAGGAATAGAAAGAAATGACCTCAGTACAATGAATGTCATCTATGAAAAGCCCACATGTAAATTTGTTCTCTGTGATTAAAAATACGAGCTTCTCCTTTAAGATCAGTTAGTCTTGATGTGCTGAAGTTGTTATGGGGTGGCGGAGTAGGGGGTGACTGAGGTTTCTGAGGAGAAAGGGACAGAGGAAAGGGGGAAGAGTGTGGGAGAGTGAGACTGGGAAGAGAGGAGGGAAAGGGCTGTGATTAGGATGTAAAGTTAATACATAAATACATTTAATTTTTAAAAATTGTTTAAAAAAATCAGAGACTGCGCTGGGACTTCTTTATTCATCACTTCTACTCAGTATAGTTTTGGAACATCCTAGCAGGAAAAAAAATGAACCTTAAAATAAACGATAAAAAGCATCTAAAATAGAAAAAAAAAGATTTCTGTTCTTTTTAAGTATAAGAAAGATCTAATGACTACACAAAAACTGTTAGAACTAATAAAAATTAGGCATGTTGCAAGATGTAAAATCAACATGTAAAAGTCAAGTAAATATAAGTAAGGATAAGGGAGCCTTAGCTGATGGCTAAGTACAAAAATACATTTAATGTACACATGGAAATTCCAAAACAAAACCCTTTACTCTTTTAAAATTAAAAACTTAACTAAGGGGCTAGCACGATGGCCCAGGGATTAAGAATACACATTGACATTTAGAGGCCATGACCTCGGTTCCCAGCACCATGTTGGATGGCTCACAGTCACCTGTATGAACCTCCAGTCCCAGAAGAACCATTATCATCTCTGGCCTCTGAAGGAACCTGTGCTCACACACTCATTCCTACACACAGACATAGACATTTACATAGAATTAAAATTAAAACAAAACGTATATAAAATTATATATATGTGTGTATATATACATGTATATGCATGCACTTTTAGCACTTCACACACTCTAAAGGTGGCACATTATCCTTCCAGATCTAGGCTTCCTGTAAAGTCACACACCCTTCCAGATCACTCAGCATCTCCCTCCCACGTGGAGGAGTTCGTGGCCCGAAGGCGGGAACAACCCCTGGAAATGTCCTCAGAATTCAGGAGAACAAGAAAGCTGAGTGGGAGTGCATGGCCTGGAGGAGAAGCTCCACTCAGCTAATGAGACTGGAAGCCAACTCAGGGATGGAGAGTGACTCACCGTTTTATAAAGATTGTGCAAGGCCCCGATAAGCACACGCTTTGTTTCTCCTAATCGTAACCTAAAATAGGAGAACTGTAATTTACCCACATAATTCCTAACTGAGAGTGACAGAACTAGGGCAGCGAGGCCCTTAACATTGAATAGAGACAGATACTTATCACTTATTAAATGTAACAAGTGATAGGCTGAGATAGCAGAACAGTGTGTCGAGGCTTCCGTCAGATGTTTGTCCCCTCTTTAGGAAAAGAACACACTGCTCTCAGAAACAGAACCCCTCAGCATGCCCCAAGTAGTCACCACGTGCCAACACTGCTGGAAGGTTAACAAATGAAACACAGCACAGAAGCAGTTGAATAGAAAGCACAGCTAACTGATAGAATTCCTCCAGCAAAAGCTTTTCCATTCAAAGTAGTTTTCAGTCAGAAACATGCTCTCCATCCTTCCCCAGAGTGTGCATTCTTGGTAGCTCTGTTCAGAACATCGCCAATCCCATTACACATTTGTTTTATACGCTTTTCAAGTGGGTCTGCAGTTTCCCTCTGGCCAAAGAAACTCTATAAAAGCTACTAGGGGAATAAGAAGCTCAGACAGGTTGTCTCTCAGGCTTGGAAGGCATGACTGGCTCAGCTCTGAGCTTTCAGATAGGTGGGGGTGGCCAAAAACCTCAGCCAGTCATCACTGAGTTTAGGTGACTGTGCAAAGATGAAATAATTATATGCGATTCCCTTGGGTCATTTCTTAGGACATGCTAAAGGCTGGGGAGATGGCTCAGTCAGTAAAGTGATTGTCCAGCAAGCAAGAGGAGCCAAGTTTAAGATCTGAGTGTGGTAGTGTGTGCTACCACATTAGGGGAGGGGAGGGGAAGCATCCTTCTGGCTCTTAGGCCAGCGGCTTAAAGAAACAAGGTTGATAGTAACCTGAGAGATGACAATCAAAGCTGATCTCTGGTCTTAACATGAACATGCGCGTGCATACACACACACATTCACTCCCCACAAAGAATTCACACTAGGACTTTTTATCCAGGTAGACCTAGGAATATAGTCCTTGTCTATATGAATGTCTGTCTCCTCCATAGTAACAGGCAGCAATCTGTGTGAATAGAAGCAGGGAGGAGCTTGCAAAACCTGGCTTGCGTGTTTCATCACCGCGATCCATTTCTTCCAACCTTTCCTTGCACTCCTCTGTCCTACTCCCCCACATACACATCTTACAGAGTAGGCTATGGCCTTCCTTTAGGATCGGAAGCTACTTGTGTATCCACGCCTGGCTAAAAGGCTTTTGGATAAATTCGAATATTAGAGACCACCTTGCGAAAGCATTTTTTTAGTTCCCGCAACACTCAAAACTCCACTTAATCTTCTCTTTTTTACACTCCTCACTGAGCCAGCAATTGAACGTACGCCTTCAATTCAATACTTATTAAAGGACATGTTGCCAAGTGGTTCTATAATTGTTCTCAGACACATGCCTCATTTCAAATAAATGGTTAGATTCTGAAAGGAATGTTTCTACTCCTTTTCCTCCCATTCAATAAAGGCAGCTTCCTTCTCTAAATACACACTGGACAGTTGTTAATCCACCATTGTACTTCTAACCCAAACCAGAGAAGTTTTAAAAACTAAACATGAATCTATCTCATTTTACCAATCCCATTTTAAATGTTCTTTAAAAATAACTTTATTGGCCAAGCATAATAGCTCACACCTGTAATTTCTGCATTCAGGAGGATGAGGCAGGAGGACTCTCATGAGTTCAATCAAGACCAGCCCAGCCCACAGAGATTCTGCTCAAAGATTTAGGGGATGGATATATATATATGCAAACACATATGTCAAACATATGCAAGCCTGAAGACCTGCGATTTGATCTTCAGGATTCAGGTTAATTTGGATGTGGCCCATGCTCCTGTAATACCGGTGTTGGCAAGATATGAGGGGCTGATAGGCGGATCGCTGGAAGCGCACTCCCCAGCCAGCCAATCTAGTCAGCTAGTAAAGACAGTTCCAGGCTCTGAGAGGCCCTAAGGAATAGTGCTGTCCTATGACCTGCGCGTAGACGTACACACAGATTTACACACGACCCTGTACATACAGACACACATGGGCACACATCCAATAAACAAATACCCCATTAAAAGTCACCTTCATGTTGTCAAAAACACTTCCTGCTTAAGCAGTGGATAGAAATGTTGGAAAGTAATCTCTATTGCAAAGGTGCACTATATTCTGTAAAGACTTGGCTCTTGAAAACTCAGCAACATCTACGGCCAGGCCACATAAATCAGTTAGCAGTTGCTCAAATTTCCAGGGACATTGTGGCTATGTAAACACCTCTGCAGAAATTGGTCCTTGTATTGCCTTTAGCTACAGAGAAAACCTGAAAGCATAAGGCATAGACTTGACAGCTGATAGAGAATTCAAAAGATTGGGTAGCACAGTCCTGTACCCTGGAGGAAAACAGAATGCTTCTCAACTTCAATGGGGCAGCATCCCAGTAATCTACTTAAAGTCACAACTATGGTTTCATCTCACATAGCAGCAGGTAGTCTTTGTTCTCTGTGACTATATGGCTGGCCTGGGGCTGGGCTCACTGCTGGGCCAGCCATCATCCCAGAGAGCATCATACTTCCTGGTGAGGGCAGGAAGACACACTCTCACAGACAACCAGGTTAACTGAACACCCATCACTTTTGCACTACAGGGAAGCAAAAGCATTTCAGTTGGACAATTCATCATCTGGGACTATGGTGTTACCTTTCTTGGGGAGACTATCAAATGGCTAATTATTCCAGATACTGCACCAAGCATAGACCAAAGAAAAAATTCCGCTGGAGTCTAGCCTGTGAACCAATGAGTTACTTGGCGTTATTTGCATGACTATGGACAAGGGATTCCCTGTAAGACAGTGAGCAATATGTGATTGATCTACACTCCTGAAGAAAGGGACTGTGTCAGCAACCAGCAACTGCCTGTAAATACTCAGGGAGAGGCAGAACCTGATGGCCCTTAAAGGGGCCAGCCTTGCTCAGGTCTCCTGGAGTCACCACAAGCCCCGAGAGTCCAAGGGAGCAGCAGTCCTGTCATGCCCAGGACAGCATTTCATTACAGCCTCTGTGTTACCAGTTAACTCAGCAAGTCACCAAGAACCACAGTGTATTTTGAAGATCCTCCCTCAGGTAAAATATCAGTTGAGAGCTTCGGAGGATGCAACGGTAACTGGCCTGCAAGCCTTCCACTTCATGGAGTCTGACAGACTTCTCATAATCTCACCTTCAAGCCTAGTGAAATACCCAAATCTTTGGACTCAGATTTGTCAGAATGACTTAAGAATACATTTAACAAAATTTAATTTCTCACAATAATACGCCTCTATTATATACTATAATGCACCACTATTATACACTCTAATACTCCCCAGCCTCTTGGGAGTGTTAATTCAGAAGCAATGGCTGATGTTCTGATCATTCCTTCAAAGACTCTATTCTTTCCCTGATTACCCCTTTGACAACAACCTTTCCCCAGAGTTGGGCCTGTGTTACAGCGCATGCCTTGCCTTTCACTAAAATGTCATGAGACTGTAAGAGTTAGGGGAGTGTACCCCGCATATTCACAGAAGCCTCCTAGCACCCATTATAAAACCCACCACACGCTTAGTACTGGAAGGTTGCTGTGCGATGCCTCCATGGCTCCATGATACTTCTCAGCCATGAGGAGCAGCCAGATGAGTGAACTGCATGGCAGGACCGCCTGCCATGGTTTCTCTCTCATTTAACGTTGTGGGGATTCTTACTGAAGCTGTTTTTGATACCCTGGAGACCTACACACAACTGGCCCCCACCGTGCTCCATCACTGAGAAAGGAGGGACTCCCAAGGCCCTGTCCTTCCTGAATATTTATAGCATTTCACAGTTGCTAATGGGGAGGCTCCTGAGGCTCCGTCTTCCCCTGAGGATATCTAAGCAGTTAAAGATGGCTGGCAGGCAGTTTCCTCAGAGTGTGGCCACTCAGAAATTGCTCACGGACTATTAGATAATCCCAATTAAGCTCCTTGGTTCACAAGCTAAATGTAGGTGGAATCATTTCTTTTTAGTCTGGCCTTGCTGACATAACCTTCATCTGGGTATCAGAGAGAATCCATGACTCACATTGCAGAAGCATGAGATGAGCCAGATCACCCAGGCTAACGACTAATCCTCTAACTATTGGTAAGCACACGCCATCATTCAGTCATCCAGTTCTGTGTCACAATTTGATTTGTATGTTTCTGGTGAGTGTGTGTGTGTTAATGTGTGTGTGTTTGTGTGTGTTTTCATGTGTACTCGTTTCTGGCTGTAAATGTGTACATGTCTGTGAAGACCAGAGTCTCTATCACTCTGTCACAATTTTTTGAGACAGAGTCTCTCATTGGAGCTCACAAATTTGGCTAGACTAGGGGCCACACTCTCCCTCTCCAGCCCTGGGATTACAGGCATGGACCATCCTGCTTTGTCCTTTATGTCGGTTGTAGAGCTATACACTCAGGCCTTTATGCTTGCATGGCAAGCATTGTGCTAACTGAGTCATCTCTTCCCACCAGTGCCAACCATTCTTGTTATATTTCTAATTGTAGAATGTTTTTACTCTCATGCCCAATGAGACCCTCATGCACCAGGCTGCTCTCCAATAGTAGAGCCTTCCTCAGGATCTTATAGGTGACAAATATCACTCCATTGTAAACTTCCTTTTCCTGCTAAGTTTCCCGAGAAACACCTAGTCTTACGTGTATACATATATAAACATGCACACACATAGATAAATGTGTGTAATACTGGGTTACATAAGGTTATTCTCGTACAAGCACTTAAGTGTATTTTGTGAAACTGGGAGGACAGCATGAGGACTTGCATTCCCAGTGTCCGTGTAAAGACTGTGTGCTGACCTTACACTGGAGACAGCAGGATCCCTGGAGTTCCATGAACAGCTAGCGTTGCTGAGTCAGTGGGCTCCAGGTTCAATGAGAAACCTTGCCTCAAAACTTCAGATAAAGAGTGATAAAGTAAGATAACCCAACCACAACTGACCTCTCTTTTCCACACACATACTCACACACACACAAATACACACACACATGTACAGTTTATACACACTCACACATATATACATACTCATGCATACACATAAACACACTCCTGCACTAACAAACACAAACTTACACACACATACACACATACTCACACACTCATGCACACACATATATACATACACATGTATAGGTGTACACAGACATACACACTTAGACACTAAATGACTATTCTTTGAGCATAATCCACACCATACCCTACTGTCTTCTTATTCCTCTTCTCATTAGGCCCCTTCTACTTTCTGGTTTCAAGCATGTGTGATTTTAGATAGCTATATAAAATCTAGAGCTGACAAGTGACTAAAGATAGTACAAAAATAGATGCAGAGACAGCACTCCTAGGTATTTCCCCAAAGCATTCCAAGGCAACATAGCACATAGATCTTTGTACGTCCATGCTTACCACAGTACTAGCCATATCACTAATCTGTGGAACCAGAGACCTCAGCTCACTGTGTCCATGTGGCCAATCAAGATAAGCACGCAGCATTTTCATCAAGAGGTGAAATTTTATAAAAACACCACCAGATACTGGGCCTCTACTGAGAATTCATTTGTGATTAAACTTCTGTTTCCTACAGTGGTTGGAATAAAGAAACTCACAGGAACAATGGAATTCTATGGGATGTCATTGTAGAGCAGAGAGTTAGGAGAGACTGAGGCTTCTTCTCCCTTCATTCTCCCTCTTTGACACCTTGGACATCCACTGTGATGTAAAACAGGGCCTTCCAGTGTTCAGGAGCTGATGTTAGGAGGGTGTCCCACCAACCAGAGGTCCAGAGTTTGAAACCTTACCTGGGCTCTCTTCTGAAACCCAACAGAAATCTGCTGCTTGGAGGTATCATCGGGCTCTTAAATATCTTCCTAAAGTAATGAATAATGTGATCAGCAAACAGTGGTCCTAATGAGAAAATCACAGCTACTAAAATTAGGAGCAGCTGTTTAATTGTAGTAACAGTCTACAGCAGAAATGTCATATATGAAGCAGTCTGGCTCTAATGTGCATTTTTGCAGTCAGAGGTCTCATAGGTACTTGTGGGGGGAGGGAGGAAGAAGCTTTGGAAAGTCTCCACCCATGTATTAAAAAGCACTGAGCTTATAACATTTCTGGGTACGTTAGGCCACCTACTGTTAACAAAATGGGTTAGTGTCAATTTTGTATCTAGCCACATTGCTGAAGGTGTTTATCAGCTGTAGGAGTTCCCTGGTAAAATTTTTGGGGTCACTCAGGTATACATCATATTATCTGCAAATAGTGATACTTTGATTTCTTCCCTTCCAATTTGTATCCCCTTGATCTCCTTTAATTATCTTATTACTCTAACAAGGATTTCAAGAACTATGTTGAAGAGATATGGAGAGAGTGGGCAGCCTTGTCCCTGATTTCAGTGGAATTGATTTAATTTTCTCTCTGTTTAGTTTGATGTTGGCTATAGGCTTGCTGTATATTGCCTTTACTATGTTCAGGTATGTGCCTTGTATCCCTGATCTCTCCAAGACTTTAAACATGCATGGATGTTGGATTTTGTCAAATGCTTTTTCAGCATCTAAGGAGATTATCATGTGGTTTTTTTTCTTTCAGTTTGTTTATATGGGGGATCACATTGATGGATTTCCATATATTGAACCACCCCTGCATACCTGGGATTAAGCCTACTTGGTCATAGTGGATGATATCTTTGATGTGTTCTTGGATTTGGTTTGCAAGTATTTTGTTGAGCATTTTTGCATCAATGTTCATAAGAGAGACTGCCTGAAGTTCTCTTTCTTTGTTGTGTCCTTGTGAGGCTTAGGTACTAAAGTGACTGTGGCTTCATAGAATCAGTTTGGTAGTGCTCCTTCTGTTTCAATTTTGTGGAATAGTTTGAAGAATATTGGTGTTAGCTCTTCTTTGGAGGTCTGGTAGAATTCTGCACTGAAACCATCTAGCCCTAGGCTTTTTTTTTTTTTACAAAAGACAAAAGGGCTGACAAAGAAATCAGGGAAACAACACCCTTCACAATAGCCACAAAGGATATAAAGTACCTTGGTATGACCCTAACCAAGCAAGTCAAAGACTTGTATGAAAAAAATTTCCAGTCTCTGAAGAAAGAATTAGAAGAAGATATCAGAATACAGATCTCTCATGCTCATGGCTTGGCAGGATTAACATAGTAAAAATGGCCATCTTACCAAAAGCAATCTACAGATTCAGTGCAATTCCCATCAAATTATCAACACAATCAACTTCACATGGAATAACAAGAAACCCAGAATTGCTAAAACAATCTACTACAATAAAAGATCTTCGGGAGGTATCTCCATCCCTGATCTCAAGCTGTGCTATAGAACAACAATACTAAAAACTGCATGGTACTGGCATAGAAACAGAATGGTGGATCAATGGAATCGAATAGAAGACCCAGAAATAAACCCACACACTTACAGACACCTGATTTTTGACAAAGAAGCCAAAACCATACAATGGAAAAAAGACAACATCTTCAACAAATGGTGCTGGTCTAACTGGATGTCTACATGTAGAAAAATGCAAATAGATCCATACTTATCACCCTGCACAAAACTAAAGTCCACGTGGATCAAAGACCTCAACATAAAACCAGACACACTAAATCTGTTAGAAGAAAAAGTGGGGAAGAGCCTTAAACTCAGTAGCACAGGAGACTACTTCCTGAACAGAACACCAACAGCACAGGCTCTAAGAGCAACAATCAATAAACGGGACCTCATGAAACTGAAAAGCTTCTGTAAAGCAAAGGGCACTGTCTCCAGAACAAAACAACTGCCTACAGATTGGGAAAGAATCTTCACCAACCCTATATCTGACAGATGGCTAATATCCAGAATATATAAAGAACTCAAGAAGTTAAACAGCAACAAATCAAATAATACAGTTAAAAAATGGGGTACAGAGCTAAAAAGAGAGTTCTTGATAGAGGAATAGCAAACAGCCAAAAAACACTTTTAAAAAAATGTTCAACGTCCTTAGTCATCAAGGAAATGCAAATCAAAATGACCCTGAGATTTCACCTTACACCCATCAAAATGACTAAGATCAATACTCAAGTGACAGCACATGCTGGAGAGGATGTGGGGAAAGGGGAACCCTCCACCATTGCTGGTGGGAATGTAAACTTGTACAACCATGCTGGAAATCAATCTGGCACTTTCTCAGACAATTAGGAATAGTGCTTCCTCAAGATCTAGCTATACCACTCCTAGGCATATATTCAAAAGATGCTCAAGTATACAACAAGGACATTAGCTCAACCATGTTTGTAGCAGCTTTATTTGTAATAGCCAGAATCCGGAAATAACCCAGATGCCCCTCAAATGAGGAATGGATACAGAAATTGTGTTACGTCTACACAATGGAATATTACTCAGCAATAAAAAATAAGGAAATCATGAAATTAGCAGGTAAATGGTGGGAACTAGAAAAGATCATCCTGAGTGAGGTATCCCAGAAGCAGAAAGACACACAGGGTATATAACCACTCATAAATGGATATTAGACATATAGTATAGGATAAACATAATAAAATCTGTACACCTAAAGAAACTAATCAAGAAGGAGGACTCTGGCTAAGATGTTCAATCCCCATTCAGAAAGGCAAAGAGGATGGACATTGGAAGAGGGAGAAAACAGGGAACAGGACAAGAGCATACCAAAGAGGGCCTCTGAAAGACTCTACCTAGCAGGATATTAAAGTAGATTCTGACACTCATAGCCAAACTATGGGCAGAGTGCAGGGAATCTTATGAAAGAAGGGGAAGATAGAAAGACCTAGAGGGGACAGGAGCTCCACAAGGAGAGCAACTGAACCAAAAAATCTGGACCCAGGATTCTTTTCTGAGACTGATACTCTAACCAAGGCGCATTCATGGAGATAACCTAGAACCCCTGCACAGATGTAGCCCATGGTAGCTCAGTGTCCAAGTAGGTTCCATAGTAAGGGGAACAAGGACTGTCTCTGACATGAACTGATTGGTCTCCTCTTTGATCAACTCCCTCTGAGGGTGGAGAACCCTTATCAGGACACAGAGGAAGATGATGCAGCCACTCCTGATGAGACCTGATAGACTAGGAAGGGGAGGAAGACCTCCCTATCAGTGGACTGGGGGAGGGGAATGGGTGAAGAAGGGGAAGGGAAGGTGGGATTGGGAGGGGAGGAGAGAGGGAGCTACAAGGGGGATACAAAGTGAATAAATTGTAATTAATAAAATAAAAATTAAAACAAACATAAAAGATGGGTAGTGTCTTAACAAGGAAAAATACAAAATGTACAATTTGAGGAGAAAAGTGGCATCAAGAATTGGAATGGAGCTAAGTCCTCCATTCAAGAAGATAAACAGATTAAAGACAAGTCTAATATTGAATGGAATAAAGGGAGTGATGACCCTAGGGCAAGACTCTACCCAGCCAAGCTTCCAACACGTGAAAAAGAATTAAAGAACAGTTTAGGCCCAGATATACTAGTACACACCTTTAATCCCATCACGCAGGGACAGAAGCAAGTAGATTTCTGTCTTCAAGAAAGAGTCTACAGATGGAGTTCCAGGACTGCCAAGATTAGACAGTGAAGGAAACCACTGAAAACATAAAGCTGGTGAAGATGTAACTGAACAAGGGATCGATGTTCCAGCCCCAGCAAGCAAAAGAACATGGCAGCTTTGTCCATGTGGTTATAGCTTTAGAGTCAAGGACACAAGGAAGGGGTTATGGAGTCTCCTTCCATGACTAAGGGAAGCTGCTGAGGTGAGGTATGCATCAGGGGTGTCCCTTCACAGAGGTCCAAAAACGACATTTCACAAAGCTGTGAAGGTTATATTAGCGACCGCAAGACAACGGAGATGCTAGTACCACAGGATGCCTACCAAGGAGAGCTGCTAACCGGGAGTGAGACCAGCCGGGAGAGCTGCTAACCGGGAGCAAACCAGCCCGGGAGAGCTGCTAACCGGGAGCGAAACCAGCCGGGAGAGCTGCTAACCGGGAGTGAAGCCAGCCGGGAGAGCTGCTAACCGGGAGCAAACCAGCCGGGAGAGCTGAACCGGGAGCAAACCAGCCGGGAGAGCTGCTAACCGGGAGTGAGACCAGCCGGGAGAGCTGCTAACCGGGAGCAAACCAGCCGGGAGAGCTGCTAACCGGGAGCGAAACCAGCCGGGAGAAAGGAGGGAGGTGTGCTGCACTCAACAGAACAGAAGTTGATTTTGAAAGATCATTTTGACATCCGTCATGGAGATGCAGAGTTTGGAATTTGCCTTGCTGGTTTTCAGTCTTGCTTTGTTTCAGTATTTCCTCAGTATGCTCCCTTCCCTCAATTTTGGAATAGTAATATATTTCCTGGGCCAGTATATGCTGGGAATATGTGATCTGTTTGATTGTTTGTTTGTTTGTTTTGATTTTATAGGGAATTACAGTAAAGAGATTGCATGAACTCAGAAGACACTTTGAACTTTGGACTTTTAAACATTGTTGAGACTGTTATAGACTACGGGGAATTTTGAGGTTGGACTAAATGCATTTTGCTTTATGTTATGGCTACAAGTCTATGGTGGCCAGGGAATGGACTATGGTGGTTGAAATAGGTATGGCCCCATAGATTCCTATGTTCGCACGCTTGGCCCATAGAGAGTGGTACCATTAAGATGCGTGGCTTTGTTGGAGAATGGGTAGCCTTGTTGGAGGAAGTGTGTCACTGTGGTGACAGGCTTTGGGGTCTTATATGCTCAAGCTATGCCCAATGTGATACACAATCTCCTTCTACTGACTACAGATCAAGATGTGGAACTCTCAGCTGCTTCTCTAACACCATCTCTGTCTGAATGCTGCCATGCTTTTCATCATGAGTATAATGGACCAAATCTCTGAAACTCTAAGCCAGTTAAATGTTTTCCTTTATAAGAGTTGCCATAGTCATGGGGTCTCTTCACAGCAATAGAAACCCTAAGATAGAAGTTGGTACCAGGAATAGGGTATTGTGTGATAGGCTTCACCATGCTTTTCTTTGGAGAAACATGAACTTTGGGACTGTGGATTAGAAAAGCAGGTGAAGGTTTAAGGCCTCATGGGCCATCCTCATGGGAGCATGGAAGACAGCGGTGCTGACTATGATCAGAACTGCAGTAGCCTAGCTCAAGAGGTTTCAGAGGAGAATGCTAGCATGTGGCCTAAAGACTGTTCTTGTGATATTTTGGTGAAGAATGTGGCTTCGTTTTTCCCTTGTATGAAAAATATTCCTGAGGCTTAAGTGAAGAGTTTAAGATAAAACTCTCAAAACAGCCTAGATTTGAGCTTGCTGTGTGGTGATTGGTGTTCACCCTTGAGCAGATTTATAACGAAGAGGAGCAGGTCCATAAGCAACACCCCCCATGGCCTCTACATCAGCTCCTGTCTCTGGGGTCCCGTCGTGCCTGAGCTTTTGTCCTGACTTCGTTGGTCATGGAAAGCAATGTAGGAGTATAGATTGAATAAACTCTTCCCTCCCCAGTTTGCTTTTTGGTCATGGTGTTTTGTTGCAGCATGAGAAACCCCAATTAAGACAGGCAGTTGATTTAAAAAAGAGTTATTTGGAGGCTAAACATTAAAAATTCAGGTCACCAGCTCTTTCAAAGCATCCCCGTCGCTATATGGCAGATGTTATCATGATGGCATCAAATTGAGAGCGAGGGGAGTGGGGGAGGAAGCACATATGACATCATGTTTAATCTTGACTGTCAACTGGAGCAGACCTGGAGTCAGCGAAAAGACACACCTCTGGACAGGTCTGTGTAGGGATCTCTAGAAGGGGTTAACTGGGGAAATTCTCTCTCCCAGAGTAGACAGCACCTTCCAGTAGGTAACTCAGATATAGAGAGAGGCAAAGGAAACGCAGGCCGCTTTCCCGCCTCTACTGATTGCTGGTGAGTATGTCTGTCCACCCCTGCTGCTGCCAACCTTCGCTACCACCAACCCCAGATTCTTGAGCCTTTCAACACAGACTGAAGACCTGGCTCCCAGGAGTCCTCCAGACCTTCATCACTGGACTGAGATGTCCAGCCTCACAGGCTGAGCAGTTACCAGGTTCTCAGCCTCTACAGCATGCCAACAGCTTCTGTTGTACTTCCCAGCCTGTTTTGTGAAAGCAAATATAATAAATCCCTCTTTATAATACACATACATCCAACACATTCTATTCGCCTGGAGACCCCTGCTAAAACACCTGATGCTAAAGGACAGACATCAGGGACAAGCTTGACTCCAAACTTAAAAGTTTCACTACTAAGATTGGTAAAATGGATACAAAATTGCCAATGCATGAATGTTCCTTGAAACATTTGCAGATTATCTCCAAGCAGCTAGATTTGAGGATGGATATTAATGCTCATGAATTTTCAAAGGTTTGATGTATGGCTTTCTCTCTGTTCAAACACAAGCATCTTAACAGGACTGGAAAATAAATTGAAAGGTGGTCTATAGAGCTCTGCTATGGAGCAACAGTGGAGCCAGTCTGAGTTCCAGTTCTGGCTCATGCTGGGGCTCATGCTCTCAGACAGTGCACAAGTTATTCAAACTTCTGAGCTTCAGCTGCATCTTCTGCACATGGATATCATATAGGCAGCCAAGGAGAAGTGTTCAGAGCACCCATCAAGCAAGAAACAGAAGAGCAGCGGCTAATGGTATGTTTGCTGTTAGAATGGAGCCTGGCACACTGAATCCTGTTATCAGGACACATGTAGCAGGAATTGGAGTGTAGCTCAGCTGGTAGAATGCTTGCCCAGCGTGCACGTAGCCTGGGGTTCCATTGCCAGCACTGCATAAACCAGGCATGACGGTTTATGGTCCTGGCACTTGAGAGGTGGAGGCAAAAGGATCAGAAGGTCAAGACCATCCTCAACTATCCAGTGAATTTGAGACTAGCCGAGATATGTGAGACCCTGTACAAACAAAAATCTCACACAGCAAGTCTACAAAAGGGAAAACAACATGCTTTTCTAGTGTGCTGGAATTAGAGAGAAAACCCCCAAGCCCTAAGATATCATAAAGCAAACAAACTCAGAGTTCCACAGTTCCTGCCTTCCACATACTCCTTTGTCAGTTTCCTCTCTCAGGCAGAGACAGCATGTGAAGACCCTTGTCTCAACGAAGCAAAGGCTTGTTATTAACCAACAATACACCAAGTATAGGAGTCCCACCATCAGCCTGGACTCTAAAACAATAGAACTTCATTGAAAACTTTGAAATTAGAGATGTCTTTTATTGTTCCTTGAATTAGAATCCTAAGAAAGATGTCTTCCCCACACCCACTTCTCCATCACCACCTTCACCATCACAAAGCAACTCTGTTTGCCTAGACGTGACCAACACAAGGCACTGTGTTGCCTTGCAATCGCTCCATGCCCTACAGAAAGTAGGAACCAGGCTGCTGCCCCAGGTGTATGTGTTGGGGAGGAGGAGGTTTCTGTCTACATACATTGGCCATTAAATGCATTAGTCACTTTTGTGACAAAAATACAAGACAAAAACAAGGTTTTGATATTTTTTTCTGGCTCACATTTTGAGGAACCAGTCTGTTACATAAGGGAAGGCATGGAGCATGAGGCAGATGGTCACATGACAGCCACAGTCAGGAAGCAGAGAGATGAATGCCATGCTCGGCTCACTGTCCTCATTTTATTTAATTCAAGATCCCAGCCCATGGATAGTGCTGCCCTATTGAGGGTGGGTCTTTTCAACTCAGTTAACCCATCTGGAAATTCCCTCATATAGACATTCCCAGAGGTTAGTCTATCAGGTGATTCTAGAGCCTGTCAAGCTTATAATCACGATAAGCTATTGCACTAACATGCCGTGTTGATACTCTGTGGCTGGAGCGATGGCTCCGTGCCTAAGAGCTTGCTGCTCTTGCAGAGAACCTTTTTTCACCTCCCAGCACCCTCAGTGGGCAGCTCTGAGCCACCTGTAACTCCAGTTTCAGGAGATTTACATTTCTTGTGGATCCTCCGAACACATGATGGACACATACTCACATATATACACATGCACAAAACAAGAATCACTAAGAAGAAATGGGGACAAAATATGAGGCTTTTCTCCAGGAAATCAGCGATGATGACAGCAGCACCCGTCACTGCAAACGGTTTACAATAGCAAATCTGCTTCATTTGCATCAACTATAGCCGTTTTTCCTCTAGCCCCTTAGAGGAATAACATAAGCTTTTCAAATACAAATGGTAGAAACCAACACAGCCAGAAAACTCAAGAGACATTACAGGTAAGAACTGAAGGCAGACCTCAACAAATCAATGCTCCCCCTGTGTCTCTGTGTTTTTAATCCATTGTACACACACTGTGCTAAGGGACATTTTCATATACACTGCACATTTTGCATCTTCTCCCCTTCACCCTTCCCTCCTCCAATTAGTCCCTTTCATTCATCTAGACAACTTTACTTCCATTTGTCTGTGTATATAATCTCCAGAACCTCTTCTTCTGCTCTCAAATGGTCACGGTTGGAACTCAGGATTAAGAAAGAGTAATGCAGAGAGTCTTGCTGTGTGCAGCAACCTGGGAGCTTTGTGAGCACAGAAAGGGTGAGCTAAGGCTGCCGGAAGGAGCTCCATGCTCTGAGTCAGAGCTCAACTATTTGGGAGATTCCATCCATCCCTCTGGAGGTTAGTAACTCAGAAAAGAAAACCAGTTCTGGCCTCTGGTGATAAACAAGGGAAAGAACCCAAAACTCCATCAGCCCCTGATGGATAAGACAAGCCCTAAGAAAAACTGATTTAAACAGCTGGGAAGCTCCAGACGAGGGCGGTGTTGACAGATGTGGCGGGGCAAGGCTAATGACATGGCTGAGCTGGGCTGTGCCTGGCTTGGCCGAGGCCATGGCTGAGCTGGGCTGTGCCTGGCTTGGCCGAGGCCATGGCTGAGCTGGGCTGTGCCTGGCTTGGCCGAGGCCATGGCTGAGCTGGGCTGTGCCTGGCTTAGCTGAGGCCATTCAGCTCCGCCTATCCCACCCTTCATCTGAGTCAGCTTAATGCCAAAGGGAGCAAAGGCCCCCTCTCCCTGGGGCATCCCCAACCCATAAGAAGGGAAAGCACACTGAATGTTCGGACTCAGCAGTGCAGATTCCCACTGTGGGAAGCGGAGAACCGATAACCCTCCCTGGGGCACCTCAGGCGATCACGTGCAATTTAAAAACACATGCTGTAAACCTGTATTTAAGGCCCACCGGGAGCTACAAAGTAGCTGCATAGAACCCATGGTTTCTGAACACTGGAGACTATAATCTCAGGAGACAGGTCATGTTGAATATTAAGCACACAAAAGATCAGATGAAGCCAATTTGGCTCCGACTCATGAAAACAAAGCAAGCAATTGGAATAGCAGAGTAAGTGGTGGGTGTGCTGGCTGGAAGAGTTGGCACCACCGTCATCCATCCACTCTGGTCTTTGCAGGGATTTCTCAATGGGTACGACAGGGCACAGGGCACATAGCTCAGGCCATACACTTCCGTTTCTGGCTCTGGACTCATCCACCTAAAGACCTGGGAACAGTGAGGGTCACACTTGGTACCCAAAGCAGAACTGCAGTGGCTACCATGCCCCAGCCTCTGTCATTTTCTCAGAGACAAAGGCTATCCTCACTGCTCCTGAGACTGGACTTGCTTCTCCCACAGGCTGCTTACCCTCCAGCCCCTGGCTGACTGTGTGAGCTGCTTTGCAGTAAATACTGCCTTTCTTTTTCTTCTTTTAAATCAAGTTTATTTATTTACTCAGTTTACATCCTGATTGCAGCCCCTTCTGTCCTCTTCTCCTGATCTTACCCTCTTCCCCTTTTCCTCCTCTCCTCAGAAAAGGGGAGCCCGCCAACCCCCATATCAACCCACCTCAGCACATCAAGGTGAATCAGGATTAAGCAATCCTCTTTTGCTGAGGCCAAACAAGGCAGCCCAGCTAGGGCCAGGTGATCTAAAAGCAGGCCACAGAGTCTCAGAGACAGCCCTGCTCTACTTGCAAAGGGACCCACATGAAGACCAAGATGCCCATCAGTTACATATACATAGAGGACCTAGGTTCAGACCATGCGTGCTGGTGTTTCAGTCTCTGCAAACCCCATGGGGCTCTGTTAGCTGGCTCTGTTAGTCTTCTTGTAGAGTTCTTTCCCTTCCGGGTCCTTCTGTCCTTCACCCCACAAGACTCCCCATGCCCCACCCCATGTTTGGCTCTGAGTCTCAGGATCTGTTTTGATTCGCTGCTGGGTGGAGCCTCTCAGAGCACAGTTATGCTAGCTCCAGTTGAGACTCCTAGCAGTGGGGAAGGAGGAGGGACACACAGAGACTGAAGTGGTGACCTCTGGCCAGGCAGGACCCACCCAGCAACTTCACAAGAAGACCTGTGCTTTGTCTTTTGACATGGGCTGGTTCTCAGAAAGGGTATATTTAAATGAAAGAGTATAAATCCCTTCCCACAAAAATAAGTGCCCTTTGAGTCTGTCCTTTGAGCGTGTCCTTTGAATGTGCCATAACCTGTATATGGTATATGGCAGACAGCTCCTGGCCTTAATGAGGATGACTTGGGATGTGAAGGATGCCCTTGGCCTCTCGACCTTCCTACCAGATTTCTTGCCTGTGTTTAATTTTCATTGTGCACTCAGTGTATGTGCATGTGCGCATGCCTGTGTGTGTGTGTGTGTGTGTGTGTGTGCGTGTGCGTGTGGTGCCTGCGAATGTGTCTGTGTATCATAGTGCATGCGTGGAAGCTGGAGGAAAGTTGCAGGAGCCATACCTTCCTTCCACCTTCATGGACCCAGGGGATCAGCCTCAGGTGAGTGCCTTTACCCGCTCAGTAGTCTCACTGGCCCTGTCTGTATTTTTGAGTAATGCTTATTTGTGAATAAATAACAGATGAATGAATAAAGGAATTTTCTTCACAAGTCTAATGTGTCATTAAGATACTTCTTATAACATTTTTTGTTGCTTTACATTTTTTTGTTGTTCTTATCTCCTTTCTGTGAAAGCACAGCAAAAAGGCCGCGTATCTGAGTGACGAGATCTTATATATTTGTGTTTTTACTCCTCTTCACAGAGATTATGGTGTTTTCCAGAGTTTCTAGAAATGTCACTACTAACACTCTGTACGTAAAATAATCATACACTTAAGTGCTATAAATTAACACAGTTTATAAAAAGAAGTCAAGGTCCCTGAAGAATACATCAGAACTGCCAGCAAACTAAATGGTGTATCATGTGTGCACCTATATGTCTTTGCATATGCATGTGTGTGTATGAGTGTGTAAGCGTATGCATGTGTGTTTGCACATGGATGTCTGCACATATATGTATGCATGTATGCTTGCATCCATATATAAGAGCATATGTGTATTTCTTTGTATATGATGTGTGCATGTGTATATATGTTGTTCATGTACAGGTGAGGATGTTTATGTGTGCTATTCACCTTTTCCCCTCACCGTGACTCCCCTATGCAATGAAGGGAGAGCACATCTCTGTCAGTTTCAGAGAAGAACTTGAACATTTTGTGTCATTCATCACAGAGATCTGCACTTTGATGTATGGGGCTTTGAGTTCTTGGCACCTCTGTGTGGACCCTTCTAGATGAAGAAAAACTGAGCAACCATCTCACTAGGCCACTACCAGGTATCTACAGGCTTGCAAACATCCTTGTCTAGACAGTAATTAAAGTCAGAAATGTAACTTAATTAAGGCATGTCTCTTTGGAGCCCTGGGGCCATTCCTCTGCTCACTACAAGTAGTGTTTACACAGGCTGTTCTGGGTTATGCTCGGGGATGTCCTGTTAGGACCATCTCTTAAATTCAGTGTGAGAAAGGGCCACATGGGGTATGACAGTTTCGGTGGGCACAATGAGACAAAAGAGGATGTTTTTCTGAATTTGCAGACACAGGTATTGAGGATCACCACCAAGGGTTGGGAGACAGCTCAGCGGGCAAAGTATGTACTGTGCACACATGGAGAGCTGAGTTAGGATCCTCAGAATCCACGTAAAATGCTGAGCAGCGGAGTTGACAGAGGTGAGAGGTTCCCTAGGGCTAGCTGGCCAGCCAGCATGGCATTCTTAAAGAGTTCCAGGCCAGGGAGAGACTCTGTCTCAATGCCTGAATGACACTAGAGATTAACCTTTGTCATACACATGTTCACACATATGCACACACAGGCACCTATGTGCATACACACATGAACACAGAGGGAAAGAGAGAAACATTGCTTTCCTGTAACTAGACTACAAAGGAGCAGAAACGGCATCTGTTCTGTTAAGACCACAGTAAAAGCCCTTAGACCAACACACATCAGAAATCACAAACCAGATGCTCTGAGGGCTCCCTTGACATTTCCATATATTCTTGTTTGTTTACAAAATATTTTACTTTTTTTCACTAGTGACAGCCTTTCCTAAAGGCTGGTTTTACCTAAAACTATAATTTCTAGCTCCTTCAGGATAATTTTTAAAAACTAAAAAATGCAGACTCATTTTTTTTTCAACCATTCTGACGCGGATGGCACACCAGAATGATGTCGCATCAGGGCTGCCTCCTGTTGTTCCTCTCAAGCTCACCTCATCTGGATCAATTCCTGCCATCCCGTCACTGATTGTCACACAGATGATTTTTCCTCCATTCTGGCAGCAGCCTTTGTCTCTACCACCTTCATGGTATAGCCTTTGCAGCTATGTTTGAGTTTCAGATTTCTCCTCCTCCTCCTCCCTCCCTCCCTCCCTCCCTCCCTCTCTCGCTCTCTCTCTCTCTCTCTCTCTCTTCCTCCGCAAAGCCCCAACTCCTGGCAGTGTCTTAACTGGAATCTCTCCTTCCCTGTATGTGAGGAAGTACACATATGTGTGTTGGTATGCCTCTGTGAGCACATACACATACATGTGTGTGAGCATACATGTGCAGGGTGGAGGAGGACCTCTGCTGGCCTTCCTCAGGAGTCGTCTGCCTTGTCTGCTGAGACAGACTTTCCAATTGGCCTGGGCCTCATGGGACAGGCTGGGCTGACTGGCCACTGAGTCCCAGGGACCCTCCTGCCTCCACCTCACCAGATTAGAATGACAAGTGCACACCACAGCCAGCTATTTGAGGGTTCTGGGTATCAACCTCGGTCCTGCGCTTCCACAGCAAGCCCTTTGAGCCATCTCCTAGTGCCCACTAGTCTTGTTCCAGATGGGGTCAGGAGTGGATCACAAAACATCCATATAGGCAGGCCAGAATGACATGGTAGAGTAAGACAACTGGACGCAGAGTCAATAAACCAATAGTCGGAACTCACTGGGATCATCAGGAAAATGAGGGTTCAGACCCTCACTCCTCACTCTTGTCTGAGGTCTTGATCAATTCAGAAGATCTTGGTCAATATGTCAATATAGAAGATCTTGAGTCATATGTAAGTATAAAGCGAAGACTTGTAAAGCTCCTCCTTCCTCTTGTATAAAATCCTGCCTTGCCTGCCTTACAGGATTGCTGAAAAAGCCCAAGAAGACCATCTAAGAAGGTGACATACACGGATAATAAAACTAAATTAATTGAATTTTTTATTTTACTAAATTACCAGATTGCATGAACTTATAAAAGGAAAACTATCGACCATTCCAAATTTTCTTAACACCCCTTGAAAAGGTAACAACATACCAACGTATATGTAACATATGATGCTTTCACCATCCATCCAACAGAGAGAATAGGGAAAGTTAGTTACAATATAAACCTGCCTTGGTGGTATTGTCGACATCACTGAGTTCAATGTAGAATTTCAACCAAACAGAACCCTGAGACTTGGGGATTTTTATCTAACATCTAGCACAAGGTTAAAGGTAATCCAGTTATGAGAGGGGTGTTCTAGAATCTAGGATGTCTGCCAGATGTTTAATCACTTAGAATTAGATTCTCTCCCACCCCTTCTAGAACCTGACCTACAGACTCATGCATTCTTCACCAGTATCAGCAAGGTCATCAGGGTCACCAGTGCCCCGTTCTGCTACTTCAGCCCACATGATTGGACTGCACCTTGCTAAGGTATGAAGTAGATTAAATCAGTAGACTAACATCATTAGGTTGGAAACTAAACAGGAGGTCTCAGGTGACTGGCCAACATCCAGAACAGTAAATTACAAGTGGGGATAAATTAGAGGTTAAGAGCTTAGATTCTGGGGTACGGAAGGTCAAAGTATTAAGTCTAAGTCCACCACACACTTAGGCAAGCTATTTGGCCAGGCAGAATCTTTGCTTCCTTTTTACAAATACTAATGCTTACATCACCTGTGATCTTTATAGATTCAGCAGGATAGCATATGTGTACAGTGTGTGGGGTAGTCTAGGTCTTATGGTAAGTCCCCAGAAAATGACGATGTCACCTAGGACCCTGAGTACCCTATCCTTGAGCAGGGTGATGAACTTCACAGAGGTATGACTTCAATTTTGAAGGTCAAGGCACATTTCCCAGATGAGGCCACTGGCTATAGGACCATCTCCTACAGGAGACCTTTTTCAGGCCCAAGGGTACTCACAAACCCTGTGTGAAATCTTTTGTAATTCATAGACCTCTGTGGAACATGCTATTCACCAATGCATGCTTCCACAGTAATAGAGCCCACCATGCATGCCCTGGCTTTATGTGTAAGGTTGGAACAAGATGAGCCTTTCAGCATTCCATCATCACCATGGATTGGGGGGAAGCTCATGAGGCCTTCCCTCTCCCAGAAGTTAACAATTGCTGGGGGAGGACACTCACATTCCTCAGTGGTGTAAATAAGCCCTAAATAACCCCATGGTCACTCCAGCACCTCTAATTAATTGCAGTGGGTCACCTTCAAATGACATAAAAGAGGGGACTTCAGAAGAAGAGGAGACTTAATGGGAGAAGAACGGAGAAGAGAGGGTAATAGAACATTCCATATGTGTGTGGAATTGCAGAAGAATAAATAAAATGCAACAGAGAAAATCCCCGTACATGGCTTCACATGTCAGACACTGACATGTGCTCTGGTCTAGGGTGACAGAGTGGCAAGTGTCCCTTCCCCTATAGCGACTACCTCCCAGCAGGGGAGGGGCAGGTAACGCTCCAGACACTCCAATCTAATATAGAGACGAAACGAATCTAAGGTGGAAGGATTGAGCTTAATTTGTTTACTTTTTATTATTATTAGGGGGGTGTTTTTGGAGGGAGGGGGCTTTTTGTTCTTGTTTGTTTGTTTTCTTGTGACAAGGTCTTGTTATGTAGCACTAGCTGTCAACCTTCTGGATAATGTTCCTGCTTCTACACAGCCACACAGCTTTCTGTCTCCTGGAACCGAACAGCAGAGGAAAGTAACTCATGGAGAAAAGTGTATTTATCTGACAGCTTGGGGGAGGGAGGGAAGGAAGGAGGAGAGGGAGAGAAAGAGAGGAAGAGAGAGGAGGAAAAAAAGAAGTGGGAAAGGGGAGAGGGAGAAAGAAGAAAAGAGAGACGAGAAGAAACAGATAAACGAGGAAAAGCAGGGAGGGAGCAAGAGGAGAGAGGAGGAGAAAGAGTAAGAGACGCAGGAGTAGGGAGAGGGAAGATAGAGAGAAGAGGAAAGAGGGGCAAAGGAAAAGAGGACGGAAGGGAGACGAAACATGAGAGCGAGAGAATGAGAGAAAACCAGAAACGAGAGGGGAGAGAAAAGAAGAAAAAGAAGAGGGAGGAGGGGATAGAGATGAAAAGAGGGGAGGAAGTTTGGGGCAGTGTCACCAGGACCTTCAACGTGTCCCAGAAGGCCTCACCTCGACCAGGCCCCACCCCCTCCTGCTGGCATCACTTTGCAGGTATAGCTTCAATCAAATGAGCCTCTTCAAACAGTGCCAAGATCACAGAACTGTATTCTGGCTGCACATCCTCACTGCAAGAACCCCTGAACAGAAGCATTCGTCTTACGGTGGAGATGACAATAGACACAGAGCGGCCCTGAAACTACCCGTGACGGCATCTGTGCTGCCGACACAGACACATTGGTAGATTCCATCACCCTGTTCAAGGCCTTCCCTTGGAGTTCTGCCCAGCGCTCATTCTGTGAGACTTCATGTGCCACCTAAAACCAGTGAGAAAAAGCTTTCCTTCTACTTAATCCAGCCCAAAAGAATTGTGGTATCCATTACTGAATCAGACTGAAACAGAGAAATGTGGACTAAAGAGATAAGGAAGTAGCAAAGAGAGCAGTAACAAGGGAGCATTGATAGTTACAAGCACAGTGAGGAGATCCAATGGGAGAACCAGCACGCTGGCCTGGTAGACAGAGGCGCTTGCTGCCAAGCCTGACAACATGGGTTCAATCCTATGCAGGTAAAAATCAACTCCCTCATACTTTCCTGTGACCTCCATATACCTGCCATGACACAATCAATTCCCCATAATATACACACACAAAATAAAATGTGGAGAAAGGGGAACCCTCCTCCATTGCTGGTAGGAATGTAAATTTGTACAACCACTTTGGAAATCAACATGGTGTTTTCTAGGACAATTAGGAATAGCACTTCCTCAAGATCCAGATGTACCACTCCTAGGCATTTATCCAAAAGATGCTCAAGTACACAACAAGGACATTTGCTCAACCATGTTTGTAGCAGCTTTATTTGTAATAGCCAGAACTTGGAAACAACCCAGATGCCCCTCAACTAAGGAATGGATACAGAAATTGTGGTCCATTTATACAATGGAATACTACTCAGCAATTAAAAACAAAGAAATTATGAAATTTACAGGCAAATGGTGGGAACGGGAAAAGATCATCCTGAGTGAAGTATCCCAGAAGCAGAAACACACAGTATATACTTACTTATAAGCAGATACTAGACATATAATATAGGATAAACATACTAAAATCTGTACACCTAAGGAAGCTGAGCAAGAAGGAGGACCCTGGGGAGGAGGATCAATCCTCACTCAGAAAGACAAACAGGATGGACATTGGAGGAAGGAGAGAACAGGAAGCAGGATGGGAGCCTATCACAGAGGCCTCTGAAAGACTACCCAGCAGTGTATCACAGCAGATGCTGAGACTCATAACCAAACTTTGGGCAGAGTGCAGGGAATCTTAGGAAAGAAGGGGAAGATAGTAAGACCTGGAGTGGGCAGGAACTCCACAAGGAGAGCAACAGAACCAAAATATCTGGGCACAGGGGTCATTTCTGAGACTGATAGTCCAACCAAGGACCTTCATGGATATTACCCAGAACCCCTGCTAAGATATAGCCCATGGCAGCTCAGTATCCAAGTGGGTTCCCTAGTAAGGGGAACAGGCTGTCTCTGACATGGACTCAGTGGCTGGCTCTTTGATCACCTCCCGCCTGAAGTGGGAGCAGCCTTGCCAGGCCACAGAGGAGAACAATGCAACCAGTCCTGATGAGACCTGATAAGCTAGGGTCAGATGGAAGGGGAGGAGGACCTCCCGTGTCAGTGGACTTGAAGAGGGGCAGGGAGGAGATGAGGGAGCAGGGGTGGAATGAGGAGGAAGAGGCTACTGCTAGGATACAGAATGAATAAACTATAATTAACATATAAAAATAAAAATTTAATAAAATAAAAAGAGAACAACTGTTTCTGGTGTCTATCCTGTTTGCCATTCTGAATGAGGTTTAAACATCCTCCCTAGGGTTCTCCAGGCTGTTTAGCTTTTTCAGGTCTGAAGATTTTAGTATGGTTATCCTGCATTATATGGCTAATACCCACTTATAAGTTAATATATACCATGTATCTCTTTCATAGTTCCATACATTTGTCTGCAAATTTCATGATTTCCTTGTTTTTAATAGCTAAGTAGTATTCCAAGGACCATGTATGGAGAGGACCTAGACTCCCTGCTCAGATGTAGCCCATGGCAGTTCAGTCTCCATGTGGGTCACCAAGTAAGGAGAGCAGGGGCTGCGTCTTTCATGAACTCGATTGCCTGCTATTTGATCACTTCCCCCTGGCAATGTGGCCTTGCCAGGCCACAAAGGAAGAGCATCCAGACAGTCCTGATGAGACTTGATAAGCTAGGGTCAGACAGCAAGGAAGAAGAACTCCCCCTTTCAGTGGACTAAGGGAAGGAGATGGGGAAAAGAGGCAGAGCGTATGGGACCAGGAGAAGATGAGGGAGGGGCTACAATCTACATATAAAAGGAATAAATTGTAATAAATAAATAAATAAAATAAAAAGAACAACTGTGAAATGGAGGAAATTTTTTGAGAAGTGGTCAAAAGACCTAATTGATACTATGAATGTGTGTATACATGTCTATAAGTGTGTGTACTTGTGTGTGTATATTCATATGAGTGCTTGTGTGTATACATGTATGTGTATGTGTTTGTGTGTGTATCTAGCTGCATGTGCCTATGCTTGTGGAGACTAGAGAATAGCCTTGTTATTATTAATAAGACACCATCTACCTTGTACTTTTGAAACAGGCTCTTCCACTGGCCTGAAACTCTTGTGAGTTAGGTTATGCTGGCAAGTGAATGAGCCACAGGGATGCCCCTGTCTCCAGGTCCCTGGCAGTGAGATTGTAAGTAGCGCCACTTGTTGTTAGTGCCAGTTGTTCTTGTTAGTAGTGTTATTGTTGTTGTTTTGTGTTGGCTCAGGAATCTGAACTCATGTCCTGATTGCAAGGAAAGCACCTAGGAGACTAAGACATCACCCCAGCCCTGACGAAGTCAACTTCAACAGAGATGTGGAGGAAAGAAGGAGCTAAGTAAAGAATCCCACAATAAGACCTCCAGGCACAGTTAACATTAAATAGCCTAGCCTTTGGCTAAGGCTCCAAAGTAGAGAAAAAATTGCTGAGTATATTCCTTGGTGCATGGAAGAACATGGTTTGGGACAATGACAGTGAGCAGGGCCCAGAGCTGCTCCAAGTTGGCACACAGACTCATGACAATCTGTATACAACTTGCTGTTGACCACTAGATCAGTGCAAAGACTAAGAGCAAAAACCCCCAGACTGGAGAGATGGCTCGCCTGGTAAGGGGTTTGCCTCCTGAGAGTAAGGGCATGGTTCTGATCCCCAGAACTTTGCTGTTGCTGGGGTGAAAATATCCCAACAGAAAACAACCTAGAGAAGGAACGCTAACAGTTGCATAGGGGACTCAGTCCATCATGGCTGGGAAGGAACAGCAGCAGTTGCTGAGGCTCTTGCCTGACAGGAGGCAGAGAGATCAATTGTTATCCACGCGGGAAGTAGAGAAGTGGGGCCAGGCTAGAAGACTTGGACTCCCCAGCCCCGCCCAAATGACCTATTTCTTCCAGCAGTCTCCACCTCCCAAAGGCTCCATGATCTTTGCAAACAGCTTCAGCAGCTGAAACCAAGTGTTCGAACTTGTGAGTCTTCAGGGGACATTTCATTTTCCAACCACAGCGTCAAAAGCCGGGTACAGTGACACAGTGTGCATCTAGAGCCCCAGTGACAGTAAGAGAGGAGGCAGAGACAGGCAGGGAGGAAGACCCCTGTAGTGACAAAATACGAGGCCACCGAAAGACTCTGTCTTCAAACTTAAAAAGTGCCTGAGGAACAACATCCAAGATTCAGTCCCTAGAACCCTTCACAAATTTGAATCACATTTTAGAAAAATGACCCACCCCCATGCATGACAGAATGGAAATTCAAAACAAGGCCTGCCCTGGTCCACAGGTAGCTTGAGGAGCATCATTCTCTATGTCTAGCCTCTCTGACTTTTCCTGCAGCTCTCTGTAGCCACCATGACTCAACTCTGCTGGAACAGCTTGGAGGCAGCCACAGACTGTAAGTCAACAAACAGGTATGGCTGCCTTCCAATAAAACTTTATCTACACAAACACACAGTGGGCAGGTTTTGGCCTGATTTGTAGCTTTGTACTAAGCCACAGGAAGGAGACTGGACTTGACTTAAAGACAATAAACCATCTCCTGATCGAAGGTGTAACTTTCTTTTGATCCTCCTGTACACGTATATTAGTAAAATCTTCGTGCCCTGGTCCCTACTTCAGAAAGGCAGTTGGAGCTCCTCCCAGCTCCGAGCCAGGGATTTCTAATAACAATCCTGGCAGAAGTCCCTGTTTATAGAAAATATGAATCTGTAGTGTGCTCAGCCATGAGTGGGACATCTATCTATCACATCCACCCAAAGGGTCAGGGATCATGCAAGAAGAAGGATTACAAAGACCATGAGAGTCAGAGCTTTCAGAGGAGCAGACAGAAACTGTCCTCTGCATGACAAAACTGATGCAGTCCTCAATTTATAACAGCTGTGCTTACCTGCACAAGGTCTGCATAAGATCTAGCCAACCAACACGCTAGCACGGAGGGATGAGGGACTCAGGAATCCTCATCCTAACTGAGGAGCTATGGGCAGATAATGGCTTTTTGAGGAGAAAGATGTGTTTCTGTGTGTGTGTGTGTGTGTGTGTGTGTGTGTGTGTGTGTGTGTTACTTCTTTAGAGAGAGAGAAAGAGTTGGGGGCTGGAGCAGTGGTCCAGTGGCTAAGAGCACTGGCAGCTCTTGCTGAAGACCCAGGTTCTGTTCCCAGCACCCACATGGTCCAAACTCCAGTTCCAGGGGATCTGATCCCTTCTTCTGATCTTTGTGGGCACCAGGCATGGATGTGGTTCACATACTACATGCAGACAAAACAAATTTATACATAAAAGTAAATAAGATCTCTTTCTAAAGAGTGAGTATGTGAATGCTGGGCAAGGGTGGCACACACCATTAATCCCAGAACTCCAGAGGCAGAGGAAGGTGGAACTCTAAGTTCAAGGCCAGCTTCATCTACAGAGTGGTCAGCCAGGGCTACACAGAGAAACCCTGAGGGGGGAAAAGTGGCTATGAATTTGGGAGGAGAGACAGAAAGTAATGGTAGATCTGAGAGAGTTCAAGAGAGGGAGCTGGGGGAATCTGATCAAAATATACTGCATGCCTGTATGAAATACTCAAGAACTAATAAGAGTGTTTTAATAAGAAGTACCTTCATATGGAACATAGGTCTAAAAAGAGACTCACTCAGGAATACATGGCTTTCAGCCCACCTTCCAGGAACCAGCGTGATACCACTCCTCTACTCCAGCTCGGTGAGTACAGCAGAACATGAAGAAGCCAGCTGTTCCCACTCTGGGACCTGCCAGTCAAGCCCAACCTCAACTATTTCCATATATCACCTTGCCATTCCATTGCCCAAGGTTTTCATCTCATTATTCAGCACAACCTTGCATTTGGGTCCAAATGGACTTCTGAGGCCACCGCCTGTCTTGTTTGCTTTTGTGTTTGTTTGTGTTGGGGGTATGTGTGCGCGTGTGTGAAATCGTTGCATGGGACAGGCATAGGTAACCTTGTAGCCTTGTTTTCCCTCCAGGCTCTAACACCGACACAGGTGGGGAAGCCATCTGTGTTCATACATGCCTCCATTCACACAGCACCTACTTTGTAAACACATGTGCACACATAGCAAAGTGACTCTTCGCCTGCCCACTGGGGCGCAGAAAGTCCTGTGTACATGAAGAGGGCAGACTTTATCCAGTGAGTCCATTCAATGGGCAGAGAGCTGAGTCACATTTTTTTCCTGAAATTTCTTCTATTCACCGTTTCTTTCACTGACTCACACCACTCTAAATGGGTAAAACCCTGCTGTTGCAAGAACCTTTAAAATAACCCCCCCCCTGGGGCAACCACCGTTTATCTTGGCAGCAGGTAGCTCAAAAATTTTGGAAAGTCTCTGCTTGGCATGGTCTCTGAGCTACTGGCACGTTAGAGATTAATAAAGCACATTTAACGTGCTCAGGTCGCTGCAACACAATCCCTCACCGTGAAATGTGCGAGAGTCTTTGTTCATAGCAAACAAAGTTGAAGCCAGAATGGGCCAACCGTGACCAGCAGTGATAGGAAGCAGTCAAGTGCCTTGAACATCTTTCATCTGGCAACTGGTGGGCAGGAACTGATGCCCAGTGCTCAACTTTAGAACTGCTGGGTGTTCTGGGCTATGTAGGCTGGGCAGGGGCAGGGGTCCCCTGAGCTGGGGACTGATCGAGCAAACAGCAGCACTAAGATGTCTGTGCCTGTTTCCTTGAAGAAGAGGAAAAGAGTGACCCAAAACACAGTCCCATTAAGGAGCATCTCCAGAAAAAAAAAAAAAATCATGATTTACCAAGACATTTCCAAACCCTTTGGCTTTTCTTTAGGAAAACAAAATGCTTAGGCTTGATCATATGTGAGCCTAAGTGGGAAAACAATAAGCAATCAATTTGCTTGAATGTACAGGTGTGGGCTGGTAGTGCAGTAAGGGGCAACAGCAGCAAGAAACGGGAACTAAAACTCAAACAGGCATTAGATGCGCAATTACAGGTTCCAAGGAGGAAGCAGTTCACTGTCAGACCCCACACACCTGGATTCTCGCAAAGCAAGCACCGGAAGAAAGTAGCAGGGAGCCCCTGGCGCGAAGGCACCAGCACCGAGTGCCAGCGCAGCCTCCACGTGCTGGGTGATGCCTGTATGTGTTTACACTGACTCGAGAGTCCTCTAGAAACATTACACAAACCTGCAAATCCAAACTCCAGCACTGCTCTGCTTCTCCTCAGCACAGTGACCTTGACTCTCTACATCGACGTCACACGCAGCGGGACAAAAGGCAAAGCAAAGCAAACTTCTGTCCTTACCTAAAAGGCATAGCAGACAAGCCAGCTGGACGCTCCGCCACCGTTAGCCTGCTCCTGTGCTCTGTCTCATTCCATCCAAAGTCCTAGAGCTATCCAGGAGGGCTCCCGGGGGTGCTCGGGTCTTCCTGTAGGAGTTTTTGATCACTGGCTTGCTTAACAAACAAGCCTGTGTTCTGTGGGTGTTTGAATGCAGTACCACACTGGGCACCGGGCCAACACTCAGCTTCCACAGGCGACGAAAGAAAAGCTCACACCTCCCCAGCAAGCTCCGCTTGTGTCTTTTAAGGTGGGGATCCAGGTGTCATCTCTGGTTGGAGGCTAGTGTGAAAGGTAGCCCCCTTTGCTGACTTCTCTGCCGCCTTGTGGGAGCCCCAAAGTTTGTGTTTCTATCTCACTGCCCTCAAGTTCTGCTCGCGGATCGGGATCGCCCGGCTTGCCTTTCCACCAGCTGCACTTTAAATGTATTTTAATTGGCTGGAATGTCGAAAGAATCTATTTGGCAGTCGTTTACATGGGAAGCACGCCCAGGGCAGCTGAAAAGAGGCCCCAGAAGCGGACGATTACTTCATCAAAAGCGGCAGTTTGAACAGCACTGACTCCTACATAACTACAAGGAACGGAGTTCTGTAGCCAAGATGGAATAATTAATAATTTGTGGAGAAAATTCTTCATTCATCTAAAAAAAGCCAAAATGAGGGGGAAATCCCTGCAGGTAGGAGAGCTCTTTCTGAAAGGGGTGATTTATTAGGACCCCTGTCCTGCGCTCCACAAACATTGATTTTGTATAGCTTTACAGGAGGGACATATGCGTAATTTGGTTTGGCTGAAAACTTAAATCAAGTAATTTTCACTTTGAAAGAGCCCCTGAGATGCACAGTACTCTTTCACCCTTATGCATTAACCATATTCCACAGTAAATATTGTCCACGAGTGAAATGTATTTACTCATTGTCTTTCTTTCTCTCGGTTTGTTGGCTGGTTGGTTTGTGGTCTCTCAGCTAGATTCAGCTTCTAATAAATCCACTGTGAGTCAAAATAGATAATCATCAACACATAGAATTTACAAGGCTGATTGGAATTTAGAACATTACGGGGGGTGGAGCGTTCAGGGATGGCTCAGGGGGTGAGAGCACTTACTGGGCAAACCTTAGGACCCAAGTTCAAATCCTTAGAACACACATAAAAAGCATACACCTCTTATCACAGTAGGAGGATAGCTCAGTAGGAGCTGCAAGCCTACCTCTACAGCCAGGAGAGACCCTGTCACATGAGACTAAAGCAGAGAGGACTACAGGAGGACTCCTAACTTCCTATCTGGCCCATGCGTATACATAGGCATGCATATATTCAAAGAGGAGTATACCTTCTCTCTCTCTCACACACACACACAAAAGCCACCCAAAAATGCCTGGTTAGGCATATTCTGGCATCAAATAGTAGGTAAATGCACACACACACACACACACACATACATAAGGGTCTCAAAAATTAGAATAATGACAAAGCAAGCCACAAGCCAGATAAAACAACAGAAAAATGAAAAGAGCCTTCACAGTTTTCTTGACTACTGCTTTTCCAGGAAGCTCTTTATTGGTATATCTCAAATGGGCTTAAGGATCTGAAACCCCAAGGCCTTCTGGGTTACCCTGATGATCTCCTTTCTTCAGAGCTCCTGCCTTTAGTGGGGTGCCTAGAGCAAGGCAAGCACCCCAAGTTTGCCTCTCTGTGGAAAATGTGAGCTAGGGAACACTGACACATTCATTAGTCCACCTTTTCTTCATGTTAATAAACCTGTCTGTGGTTCTCAACAAGACGGAACATGAGGAAGGGTGATGTATGTGTGCGTCGTTTGGGGCGATTTGTTGAACTGCTCGGAGGCAAACCCCAGCACACTGGGAAGCTAAAGAGAAGACTGAACAAAAAAAAAAAAAAAAGACTGGGCCAGCACCGTGCTCTTCCTGGTCCTACAGAACCCTGGACCCTGTAGGGATTTGAGTGTGTATCAATGTCCCGCCCTATGACATTACACTTATTTATCTTTGTGTATATGCGTACCCATGTAGAGGTCAGAGGACGGCTTTCAGGAGTTAGCTCCCTCCTTCCACTGTGTGGGTCTTCAGGTCAGCAGCGTGGCAAGCGCTTTTACCTGAAGAGCTATCTTGCAGGCCTTCCTCTTGCCATTTTTGACTTCCTTTTCTTTTTATTAATTTATTTATTTAATCACTTCACAGCCCAATCAAAGCCCCTCCCTCTTCTTCCCCCAGTCCCACCCTCACAGCCCTTCCCCATTTCTCCTTCCCCTTCTTCTCAGAGAAGGGGAAGCCCACCCACCCTGGCACAGCAGGACTAGGCACATCCTCTCCCACTGAGGCCAGACAAGGCAGCCCAGCTAGGGGAAAGGGAGGCAAAGGCAGGCAATGGAGTCAGCCCCCACTCCAATAGTTAGGAGCAGCATCTGCAGCGTATGTGTAAGTGACCTAGGTCCGGCGTATGCATGTTCTTTGGTTGATAGTTCAGTCTCTGTGAGCCCCAATGGCCCAGATGCTTTGATTCTGTAGGTCTTCTTGTGGTATCCTTGATACCTCCAGATCCCTCAATCCTTCCCCCCACTATTCCACAAAACTCCCTAAGCTCTACCTATTGTTTGGCTAGGGTTCTCTGCCTCTGTTTCCATCAGCTGTTGGATGAAGCCTCTCAGAAGACTGTTGTGCTAGGCTCCTGTCTGCAGGCACAGCAGAGTGTCATTAACAATGCCAGGGGCTGGCACTCTCCCATAGGGCAGGTCTCAGGTTGGGCCAGGCATTGGTTGTCCATTCCCTCAATCTCTGCTCCATCTCTATCCTTAAACTTCTTCTAGGCAGGACAAACTTTGGATCAAAGGTTTTATGGGAAGGTTGTTGTCTCACTTTCTACACTGGAAGTCCCATCTGGCTAAAGGAGGTGGCAACTTCAAGCTCCGTATTCCCCCGATGCTAGGAGTCTCAGCTAGAATCACTTGGGATCCCCCCTTGCCCCCAAATCTTAGAGATGCCTCCTCCCTACACCTATTTCCATTCTCTCCCCGATTCTTGACTTCTTAACTGAACAAAGGGCCCTGTGATTTCACTTTTCTTTGGGACTGGAAAACAGCAGCTGCCTTGGGAGGAAGAGTAGCTATATCTCTGAGGTTAAACACAGGGTTGGTATTCAGAGACACAGAGAAGAGCCTACTACAGTGTGTATGATACACGCTTTCCATAGCATTGCTTTATTCCATGTTCTGCTCTTGGGAGCATGGTAGGCAGAGTTCTACGATGGAGAACAGCTACAGCAGACACAGGAAGGACAATGATCGGTGTGTTGTTGGCAGCTTTACCCTGGCTGAGCACATCACCACACTGCATATGGCGGCTTCACAGACTCTTTACCCCATACAATCGGTTCCTCACTGTGGCCACAGAGATCCACGCATAATCAGTGGTCTTCTTTTTACAAAATAATTCAGGCACAGTTCCTTTGGTTAGGTTTGGCCAGGCTGAAAGGCACTGCAAACCTATCCCTGTGAACTCCAGTAGCTCTCAAGCTCTCAGGGGAGCAAATACCCCTGGAGTGCTCTCCACAGCCTGCCCTGACTCCTGGACGCTAGCCTCCCTTCTGTTATCAGAAGGTATACGGAAGAGCCTTTTCTCTCTAAGAGAGCGGATCTTGGTCTCAGATGTTAAGTACTTCCTGTCTCTACTATTTGGGAGCCTGTTACCTGGACTTCTAAATGTTTGGCGTTGGTGTTTAATAAGAAAACAGATCAGCATTCTAGAAAGAGAATCTCAAAGATTAACTGATTCTGTTATTTTTAAAAGGACATTTAAAGCAAAAAAAATAATAATAATAATAACCACACTACAAATGTACGCACACATACACACTCACACACACAGGGAGGGGTCCAGTTTGTATGCTTTCTTTCTATACACATGTTCCTACTTTGTGTCTGTGTGTGTACATGTTCAGTTGTGCGTGCATTTGTGTGTGTGTGGAAGCCAAAGATCAACGTAAATCTTTTCCTCAATGTCTCTCAGCCTTATTTTTTGAAACAGGATCTCATCACTGAACCCAGGCCTCACAGGCATGATTAGGCTGGTTGAGCAATGGGTGATTTGAATATGAAATGCCCTCCCTCAGCTTGGGCATTTGAACACCTGGTTCTTGGTTGGCAATACTGTTTGGGGGAGTTTAGGAGGTGCAGCTTTGCAGGAGGAAGTATGACACCCACCTTGCAGGACAGTGGGGGTGGAAATGATGTAAATACAGGACTTGTATGTGAAATTCTCAAAAATATCTTAATAAAAGAAGTTAACAGGACACAGATGATTATTCTAGATGCTACTGTGATGTCTGTTTTTAATCCTCACAAAATGCTGTGGAATAAACAGTATTTTTTCTCATTTTCCAAATTTATTGAGATAAAGATCTGCCAAAACTCTGTCCACATTGTCACTTCCAGAAGTTGGCATGGTAGAGATTTAAACTCCATTCTCTATTTTTTCTTCAACTACCCACCTATTAAAAGCAAATTAATGAACAAAAAAAAAAAAAAGAATTGTGCTTCTTGTTAGCCTCTTTAACCCCCAAATTCAGTGCTGATGTTGGTCAAAGGTAAGGACAAGATATTGGGCTCCGAAACTCTCAAGGTGAGAGCGGAAGAGAGCAGAGAACTAGGAGGAAGGAAAGAGAAGAAAGAGAGGGAGAGGAGGGGCAAGGAGAGAGGGGGAGGTAAGGAAAGAGGGAAAAGGGGGAAGGAAGAAAGAGGGGAGGAGAGAGGAAGGGAGGGAGGAGAGAGTGACAGGAAGGAGCCACTTTGAATGTTCCTTCTGTTCACTGATGGTGCCCCTGTACCTAAAAGAAGTGCTTCAGAAGAGTGAGGGTGAAGGCATATCCTACTATGTGTTGGAAATCCAAAGAAAATTCACCACACACAATGCAGCTGCTGTGATCAAATATAATGTTAGAATTTCCATTGTACCTTGATCTTTGAAGACTTCAAATCACAATCAAAATCACAAGTGAAAAAATGATTAGTGCACAGCACTGGGATTTGTTCTTGCTAAGCACACTTCCTAGTTATTGTCACAGGCAATCATGATGAGACCTTACATCCTCCAAAACCCCTATCACTGCATTGTGGAGAAGCAGGTCAAGAGAATGAGCGATAAGCCACACACCATTGTTTTTGTGTGATGGGTCTTGGCCCAAGTCCTGAGGTGGATTAGCTTTATGGAAGTAGGTAGCATGATTACCCAGATTCTGAAGACGGATGGGTGGGGACATAGAGAGTGGACTTGTTATTTGCAATGACAATGAAATAATGGCACTTCCAGCCTCTAAACACCGTTCTGCCATTCACAGCAGCCCACTGCCCTGAGCTTTGGGACAAGCAGCTGAGGAGAAGCTCATCTCTGGCTCCCCTGACAGCTGCCCTGATTGTCCACTGTTTTCTGCCACAGTCAGGAGTGTTTCTCTTCCTCTTGACACCGGTCTGCAAGAGGCTCAGCTTGAGAGAGGTGTTTTATAAGTTTTTCTTGGCTTGGTGGAAAGCCATTGAAGAAAGAGGCTGTCCTCTGGCCTCTGCACACATTCACACATATGTGCACATAATCACAAGAACATGTCCACATATCAACATACCAACACACATGCACGCACCCATGAGCATGCACACACAAGAAGGACACACATAGGAACATGCATATGGCAAAGACAGCCTTCCATTCTGTTTAAGACAACGGCTTATGGTGGGAAGCTGGTGGTCCTCACAGTTGGGCACCTCTGACATCACTGTCACTTTGCCGTTGACAGCTATATAACAGTGTGCAAGTGATGCAGCCTGGCTCACGTGAAGTCTTCTACGCTGGCGTGCTGAGGCGGCGAGCCACAAGGACACCCCACAGTGCAGAGCCCTACACGTGCCTTAATTCCTCTTCTCTTCCGCCATTATCATTAGATTAAGGCTACTCTCAGCAAGACAAGCCAGGCCCACAAGCTCTTCTTGAAGACTTGGGACTGAAAGGAATAACCATGCTCTGAGATTCCTCTTGCCCTTACTATATGTGACTGCACAACTCAAATCAGGTCCCACCCCCCACAAAGGCTGCCAAAATAAAACAAAAGCCCACGAGGTGGGTGCCGTGGGGCAGCAGGGTGGTGGGCAGGGGGCAACATGGAAATTGTTTGGTATTGGCCAGCTACTTCTGGGCGTGAAGCCTGTTCTGAAGCATGGTTGATATACCAGTGACACTCCTTTGGAGAAAGCTGCTTTTCTCTTTGCCAGCTGGTATCAACTGCAAATACCTTCTTGGTTAGGAGTGGAGCCCTGTGTCCATTTCCTCCTGTCAGTGCTGCCACCCTGAGAGTCTTGAACCTGTGCAGGCCTTGTGCATGCTGCCAGTCTCTGTGAGTTTAGACGGGACTCTGTCCTGCTGTGTCTGGGAGGCACCCTTTCCTTGGAGTCATCCACCACCTCTGGCTTTTACAATCTGTCTGCCTCCTCTCCTCATAGATCCGTGAGCTCAGGGGGATTGGGGTGGAGGAGAATGAAGACTGCAAGCTCCAAAATCTCTCTCTGAACACTGGAGGACCTGAATTTGATCCCCAGAACCATGTGAAACCCTGGGTAGCCTGCGCTTGTAATCTAAGCATCAGGGAGGTAAGGACAGGGGTCCCTGAGGTTTGCTGGTGAATCTGAGGACCCAGGGAGAGACTATTTCAAAGAGCAAGGTGACAGCTGCTGAGAAATGAAACTTGAGGTTGACCTCTGGCAGCTATGAGTGACCCTCACACATAAGCACACCCCCCCAAGTGCCTACACACTCACATGGTAGGTAGCACCATTTCGTTGTTCTATGGGGCACTTGATCAAGGGGTGGGTGAATTCTGTCTCTGCCTGAAAGAAATAAGGAAGCATAGCTAGCCATTAACAAGACAGCATGAGCAACCTTAACTCCACACAGTAATGAATGCATGTAACCAACCATTCCAAACAGAGGAAGAAACAAGCATAGCTTTATGGTAATATCTGTGGTTATACTTAAAAACCTAATCTTCCACAGATGGCGTGGGTAAAGGGCCTTTCCCATCATGCAGCTTTCAATATCTGTTTTCCCTCATATCTACATTTGTAACTTTAATGCCGGGAAGGTTTATAAGGGAAAACAGACCAGAGAACTTTGAAGAAGAAAAAAGAAAGCAAGGAAAACTAAAACGCAAGCCCAGACAAACAAGAGCGTTTCTTTAGTGTGTTCATGGAGGATATATGTGCATATGTGGACATGTACGCGACATGTGTGTAGGTGCCCTCCAAGGCTACGAGAGTTTGGATCCCCTGTGAGTCTCTTGGTTTGGGTGTTGGGAACACTGGATCCTCTGGAAGAACAGCAAGTGCACTTAACCACTGAGCCATTTCTCCAGCCCTAGACTAATATGGTAACTTAAAGAAATGGATAGTTCAGAGCCATTAAAGTGATCTGGAAAATATAAACAAAGAAATTAATCATTGATTATTTATCAGTTTTATACTAAAATACTGACCTGAACAATGAATGAGAAAAAAGAACTGTATAGAATCATAGAAGTGAACAAAGACTCGACAAGATGGGTGAGAAATTTGACCCAGGAGCAACGACAGACATAGACACTTGCAAAGAAGAAATCAGCAGGTGACTGAGGGGAGGCCTCTGGCCTCTGGCCCGGAACCACAGCAGTGAGGGCTCGTTATAGGACATCACTTGGCACTTAGGCCCTCTTCTCCACTTTTTAAACTTCCTATTGATGGAAATGACCTTGGGAGTAACCAACAAGAAAATTACAAAGGACTTTGGTCAGTGTTGCAGAGTGCAACACTGTGAGGAGACTAAAGCCGCTTAGGAAAAAAAAAATCATCCACAGGAACTATGAAAGACCTGTGCTCTGAGATACAGGGGGAGACACGTACATTTAAACCAGCAAAGGCTGGCCCCGGCTTTGTCCAATTTCAGGTGAGTACACTTGGTCTTTGAGCTTGGCTTTCTTGAGCTTTCCTCGACAATGTAGGCACATTTCCCAAAGAAGCATACACACTCCAGCCCACAACATGACAGCCATTGTACTCTCTCTTTCTCTCTCTCTTTCTCTCTCTCTCTCTCACACACACACAACTTTGTGTATGTGTGTCAGTCTGTTTATGTACATTTGTGTATGTGATTGTGGACATATGTGTGCCACAGCTCATGTGTGGAGCCCAAAGGTCAACCTCAAATGTTGGTCCTCACTTTCCACATTGCTTGCACTTTTCACCACCTTTTACGGCCTACCTGGCTTCTGGGGATTCTCCTTCCTGTCTCTTCCTCCACAGGTGGCCATCAATTTTCTTTTAAATATCTTGTACTTCTCAGTTCTACATCTCAGAAGCTTTCTCTCTGTAAGTCAGTGCCTGCCAATTCTTCTGGGACTTTTGCTTCAGTGTGCTTTCTGTTTTGGTGGTAAAATACTGTGACAAACAGCAACTTATGGGAGAAATGGTTTATTTTACCCCACAATTTCTGGGTTCAACTCATCATGGCAGGGAAGTCTCAGGAGCCAGAGCTTGAAGAAACTAGTACATCTGGTCAAGGGCAGAGAGAAGTAAATGTACTCATGCTTAGTGTCCAGCTAGCTTCTTCTGCTCTGTGCTACCCAAGATCTCAAAGCAGGGAATGGGCCACTGCTTTCAGGATGAGTCTTCCCACAATGCTGAGGCCAAGCATGACAGTCTCCTGCAGATATTCTCACAGGCTAACCCGATCTAGACAGTCCCTCACCGACACCTTCTTACCAGGTGATTCTAGGTTGTGTCAAGTGAGCAGTTCAAAGTAACCATCACAGCTTTTCAAACTTGACAACCTCCATGCTGCTCTTCTTGCCCCTTACTAAGGGAATTAGTGTACTCATCCATCTCGTTGCCGTGCAAACATTCATTGACATCTATTCTGTAGGGTGACAGGCACTTTGGGAAGCTCAGAGAGCTTTGGTCTTTGCCTTCAAAGAGATGAGAAAATCGATGACAAGTGTTCTATAACAAGCGTTGTAAGTGCAATCAGAACGCCATGCTTCCTCCAGCTTTTCAAGTTCCTATTTCTTTGCTGTTTTATGAGACTCGGAATATTCTTTTTTCCCTTACAGTAGGCACATTCCTTTTTTACATTCTGATGTGTATATAGGCTGATTGAAGCCAGTGACTACATCACTTATTCCAAGGATCATCAGGGCAACTTCAAGCTCAGAATCTCCCTTGATGACTAAGACATAGTTACATACTGAGTTCTGAATTCTGCCAAGTCCTGAGCTACGATAATACTTTGCACATGAGAACAATTCTAAGCAGTTTAGTAACTAGGAGAACCAAAGAGGTATTCTTTCATTGTTTACCGTGTGTGTGTGTGTGTGTGTGTGTGCGCGCGCACGCGTGCACATACTGTGTACATGTGAACATCAAAAGCCACTTTCAGGAGTCTGTCCTCTTCTACTTTGTGTTCTTGGAGATCAAACACAAGTCATCAAGTTTAGCAAAAGGTGTCCCTACTTACTGAACAATCTCACCTGCCTTCCACCTTATTTTTTGAGACAAAGCCTCCCTTTTGTTTACCTCGAGTTCACCAGGTCAACTATTCTGCTGGCCAGGAAGCTCCAGGGATCCTCCTGTTTCCACCTTCCTAGCACTGGAATTATAGGTCCATACCTTCACACCTGGCTCTTTTCCTGTGGGTGCTGAGGCATCTTATGTTTGTATAGCAAGCACTTTATCGACTGAGCCATCTTCTCAGCCACGACAGGGTTCCTTATAGCCTGCCTGTAGCCAGATGCTAGCCACACCCAGACATATGACGAAACAAGGGGAAATTAGAGCTACCGTGACTCAAACCACTGCCAAATCCAGGCACAATCCAGCTGTGATATGGTCTCTGTTACCAGTTCTCACAGTCCTGAGGAGTTCCTGTCAAAGAGAGACTGTGCCAGAGTTTTGGATGTAAATATCCAATGCCCATGCTTTGGATGTCAGTGCTAATGTACATAAAGAATGGTTCAAGAGAAACATACTCATTTTGGCTCTTTGAGGAGATCATTGCTCTAACTATAACCAGACAGAAAAGAACTAATGAAAACTTTAAGCTCAAATCAATCCATGTACTCTAACAGGGATTCTTACAGAAAAAAGTGATTTAAAGATTTATTTTTTTATATTATGTGTATATGTGTGTCTGTATGTGGGTTTGTGCATAAGAATGTAGCACCCACAGAGGCCTGGAGAGGGTATTGGATCCTCTGGAAAAAGAGTTAAAGGCAATTGTGAGCCATTTAATGTAGGTTCTGGGAACTGAACCTGGATCCTCTGCAAAAGCTGTACATGCTCTTAACCACTGAGCCATCTCTCCAGGCCCAATGTGATGTGATTTAAAAGGAGGGAGAACACCAGCTTATCCCTATCACTCCATTTCAGCCAGCAAGATAGCCAGGCCCCAAGTGATGAGTGTTCTAATTTTGCAATTTTTTTGCAAGATAAATGTCCAGGATATACTTTCCATCATTAGCAATAATGATGGTTCACTTTCTAGAAATAAACTATTTATAAGAGACCAAAATATTCTTGGAAGCATGCCAGAATGATAACTGCATGTTTGCCTTGCAAACCTGAGGACCTGAGTTCAAGTCCCAGAACCCACATGAAAAGCCAGGTGTAGCGGTGCGTGTTTCCAGCCCTAGCACTGGGGAGACAGGTGTTCCCTGGGGCTCACTGCCAAGCCAGCCTAGAAAAATGGATGATTTTCAGGTCAGTGATGGACTTTATCTCAAATAGGGGAGGGGGTGCACAGAGGAACAGCAACTGGGACTGGCCTCTGGCCTCTACGTGCACACACAGACACACAGGAACACTCGATTTCACATTCTAGGTCCAGTGAATCACAGAATGAAATGAAAATATAGACTTGACGCCTTAGTTTGGACAAAACTGCAAAACTGGCTGCTACTTCCTAGGGTTGAACATACTATTGCTGCTTTTCTAAAGGAACACCGTACCAAACTTCCTTCTAAATACATCTCTCCACACATAGACTAGTACAGCTCTTAGTCCTGTTCATGGAAGCATCTCTGTGTGCAATGGGCAGTGTTTAATACAGAGAGTCACAACTGGTCAAAGTACAGAGGACAAGTGTCTGTGGAGAGCTCAATAATAAGTGCGAGAGCTGTGTCACATGGCCTCTCCCTGAGGCCCAGGAAACATGGAAGACGAGGCATCGTAAGAGAGAACGATTGTTGGGAGTTGCTGAGTGAAACAGAGACTTCTATTCTTGCCAGGACCACTGTATTCATCAACTCCCAGCAGCTGTGGTGACCTGCAAAGATCCGTACATCAAACTAGTCAATCGTCTACCATGGATGGGAGAGAGCTTCATAAACCCTCTCCCCTAGCTGAGAAGCTATTGACAGATGATGGTTACAAAGGGAGAACAAACCAGTTTCCTTAAGTGTGTGGGCCCATGTGGGCTCTTTATGTCCTAATCATGGCTCCACACTCATAGGTTTATGGACAGTAGTAACTGGAGTCAGTGATTCCTAAGGAGAAACAAGAGGGAATGTGAATTTGGAGGGAAATTCTTAGGGCGATCTGGAAAGTGTTAGATGGGGGAGTAGGGGGTGAATATAACCAAAATACACTTTATGCATGTGTGAAATTCCCAAAGAACAAACTTAAAATATTATATTAAAATGAATATTTTTACCTGGCCTTATATTAGCAAAATTTATTTGCAAATTAGCATTAAAATAATGTAAAAATGTTTAAGGAACAAAGGGTTAAAAAAACGTCTGCAACCATAACCCACTCTTAAATGTGTCTCTTTGCAATGAGATAAAGCCAACAACCAGACTCATGGTGTAACCACTCACCACACTCCAACCACTAGCTAACTACTGGTATTGGCTAAGCGTTCGGAGTCTCAAACGTATGCCCACCTACCCACAGGACTGAGGGAAATAACAAATGTTCACTGTTTAGAACTCGAGGTTTTGCTGGCAATGTCCACCAATGAGACACAAGGTACATGCTTATCCATTGCTGCTGCTGCATGTGGCTCTCCCCGAAGCTCTACTTCTTGGAAAACGAATAACTGCCCAGAGCATCATTAA
>CM053748.1:59328794-59382825 GCA_028658305.1 Pachyuromys duprasi
AAAGAAAAGAAAAGAAAAGAAAAGAAAAGAAAAGAAAAGAAAAGAAAAGAAAAGAAAAGAAAAGAAAAGAAAAGAAAAGAAAAGAAGTCCTTGACCACTGGAGCAGTAGCCAGGGGCCCTGATGAGTCACCGGGTTGTAAGATGCACAGTGCAGGGATAAGTCAACACAACCAGCTTCTTCTGGAAGTGCTAAGAATTCTCAGCCTCCCAGCTCACTGTCTGCCTTTCCCAAGCCCAGCCGCTCACATCTGCTCAGCATTCTCCAAGCATCATCCTCATCCCTGAGAAAGTCAGCATGTCTGACATAAAGG
The DNA here is from genome assembly GCA_028658305.1 of Pachyuromys duprasi. NCBI lineage: Eukaryota > Metazoa > Chordata > Mammalia > Rodentia > Muridae > Pachyuromys > Pachyuromys duprasi. The sequence continues at coordinate 59,329,106 of CM053748.1, forward strand.
TGCCACACACTTGCTGAGACCACAGAGCCATCCATACCCCTACTGGCTCCATCACCTCCCAGCCCAGCTCCTCAACACTACTGTTTCTCTTTCATATCCATTTCCCTGTTTGTACACACTATTGACCACCAAGTAAAGGAGTTTTGTCCTAGAAGTGGACACTTTCCAACAACAACAACCACAACACAGCCACCTTTCTTAATCTTCTGTGATTGAGGCCATATGGCAAAATCAGTGTTTGCTGAGCCTGATTTCAGGATTCCTTCTGTCTCTAATGATCTACCCACTAATCATCAGAATTGAAACATAGACTGGTTTCTACTGGTTCTCACTGTCCCAAGTCATCTTCAGTCACACGTAGTCATTTTGAGCATTGTTTCCATCGGCCTTATACTTCTGTTCTTTTCCACAGTTAAACACACACACATACACACAGACACACACACACACACATTTCTATGAAAATATACCCTTTGACAATACATCCCTATGATGGTGTATCCCTATGAGAGCACATCCCTATAACAGTACATCCCCATGATAGGGCATCACCTAACTATGATAGTGTATGCCTATGATAATAAATCTCTATGATACATAGATGCCTTTGAATTACTTACTTTTTACGTTGTCTCATTTTCTCCTCCATCATTTCAACTAAACTACATTTAGTTACTCATTTCGTTTGTGTGTTTGCCTATATGTGTGAACAAGTGTTAGTACATGGATACTACATTCCATGGCCTGCATGTAAATGCTAGAGAATGATTTGAGAGGATCAGTTTATTTGTTCTGCAACATGGGCACTGTGGCTCAGACTTGGATTCTCAAGCTTAGCAGCAAGTACCTGCCTGCTTTGCCATCTCACCAGCCCTATCTCAACTATTTCTAGTTTAGGTTGCCTCACTGTAATTCACTCTCTTTAGAAATTACCACATATTGTACTGGACCCAGTGACATATTTGTGTGACATCTTTTCTCTTTTGACTTGAAAGAATGCATTCTGTTCGCCTTTATTAATGTATTCTTGTGATTTCGCCAATCTTTCTAATTAGAACATATTCTAATATACAGTGAGTAGACACACATTCATTCTTTTTCTGCTCTTGACTGTGGATGTGATGTGACCAGCTCTTTCAAGCTGCTCCTACTGTACTTTCTACCAGAAACAGACCTGGAGAACTGTGAGTTTAAAAAAACAAAGTCATTCTCTGATAAGTTGCTTGTTGTCGGAGAGTTTTATCGCTGCAACAGAAGTAAAAGTAAGAAAATGACATGTCTTCCACATCTTTGACTGAGTACATACTAAATTAAAAAAAAACTGCCAAATTGAAGACTTCAGCGTGTTATCTCCCTTCATCCAAACAACCTCAAGCATTGCCTATAAATCTACCCAACATTCTAAGAGCAAGCACATATGTTCCCGGTGATTTTTCAAAAACCTTTAAAGTATCAGAAAGAATCTACTCTAGTTATTTCTCTGTTGCTATAATAAAATGCCCTGGCCAAAGCAACAACCAAACAAAACATCTTCTGAGAGAAGGGTTTATTTAGACTCACAGTTACAGAGGGATGGAATCATTCCTGTTAGGGGAAACATGGGAGTGTGCAGGAAAGGCATGGTGGCAGGAGGAGGAAGCTGGGTGATCACTGCACTCACACTCAGGAAGCAAAGAGGAAACAGCAAGTAGGACCAAGTTTTAGAGTGTCAAAGCCCATCCACAATGCCACGCTTCCTCATCAGAGCTCTGCTTCTGTTAGGCAAGGCTTCCAAACTGCACCACCAGCTGGGAGCCAACTGTTTAAATAATGAGGCTACAGGGCCATTTCGCATTCAAACCACAACAGGAACATTTCACGCATGAGAAAATAAAGCAAGAAAAGGAAATAGAGAGAAATAAACTATTTCTGAAACAGGGAGTCTATGTAAATATTAATTGTAATTTCATTTGAATCCTACATTTGAAAGTGTTGGAAAGGTGTGTTTGTCTATCGCCATTACTAAAATTAATTATTCTTTCATCCATGTTTTCACAGAATTTGACTTATGAGCTCAATTTAGTACTGCTATTCATTGGTATGGTTCACTATATTATTTCCTGTCTAGCCCTTCCAGGTGTATGCTGAGATTTTGCTTCCTTGCCCTACTCTGAGGCTTGCTATAACCACTTGACTTGGTTTAGCCAAAGAAATTTAAGTAAACATGCTCTACCATTCTGGTTGGAAGCCTCCTGAAGCTGATTTTTCTTCAGCCATGAGGTATAGGATGTGCATAGTAAGGTAAAGTCTCTGTTGGCTTCACTCCTTTGGATGTTATCAGTAGTAAAGCTTTGCTGAACTACTTTGAACTTGCACGTGAATGAGAAGACAGTGGTGCTGGTTTTGACAGCAACATGATCTAATCTATTCAAATGAATATGCAGGATTTGCTTATGTCTATGAGATGGAAAATTTGTGTCTCTATAGGAGTAGGGAAGATAAAGATGAATCAAGTGAGAAATATTAATGAATAAAATACACAAAATCAACTCAATGTACACTGCGTTACAGGAAACTAATGGCGCTTCAACTTTTTCTTTTATGTGAATCAGAAATGTCATTATTTACCTGCCAGTCAAGGTGCCACAGTGGCATGACTGTTCTGGGGGTAAGCAGTAGCTTTCTGGTTAGATCTGAATATTCTCATTGTAAATATGGTAAAAAAAAAAAAAAAAAAAAAGCCCGTGGTACGAAAGCAGGAAAGAAAGGATCCAATAGTAGTGGGATACGGATGAAAGAGAGAGTGATAGTAGGTTTATATATCAAAATAACAATATACATGTGTGAAATTATCAAAGAAAAAATAAAAAATAAATGTCAGAATCATTTCTGAGTATAACTGGAATTTATTTGAGAAAGTTGGGTGCCGGATTCTTCTACCCTTCAGTTAGAGAAAGGGTCTTGGTCATGACTGTGTTCTAAGACATGACCCCAAGTGGAGGAGCTAATCCATTCTTTTAGTAATACCAGGAATTCTATCCTTGGCTGTACCTCAAATCTCTTAGCAGGTGCTGCTGTTGCTGCAGGTCATGTGAGAACCAACCATTCTTGGAGTAGAAAGCCATGGTTCTCCTGTGGTTTCACCTGGATAATCCCAACACTCTTTTCCCAAGTTTCTTTAGGCGGCTGGTTTGGGGTGACATCAGAATGAAGGTCATTCCTGATGATCAGCTGAGAGTCCTTACCTCCAATCTTTTCTTTTCTTTTGGTGTCATGAAATGAATCCATGACTGTCTTTGTGATGGTATTGCTGATTGCTAACTTCACAGGATCTAGAATGGCTTAGGATGCAAACTTATGGGCACATCTGTGGGGAAGTTTCTAAATTGGGCTACTGAGAAGAAAGGACTTCCCTTAAATGGCAATATGGGCAGCAGCATCCCCCAGGGTTGCAGTGAATACAAGGGAGAAAGGGGCTGAGCTCTCATGCTTCTTCTGTACCATGCTTTCTGCTTCCCTTCTACGGATGCTGTGCGACCAGCTGCCTTGTGCTGTGGCTGCCAAGACTCCACCATGATGGGCTGTGTTCCTTCGGAAGCCGTGAGCCCAAATCAGCCCTTCCTTCTTTCAGGTGCTTTTGTCAGGTTTTACTATGACAGTAACAGTTAAGTAATTAGCCAAGAACTGAAGCATTTTGTTCCCTTTCATTCCCTGCACTTCTTCTGGCTCATTACAGCCTGCCTTCTGTAAGAGTTCATATGGGAATCCCTTTCCACACTAACTGCAAGTTTTTTCCCCGTGCCGTGGCTGGACTTTCCCAGAGACGGTGGTCTTTGGAGTATGTGAGGAGGGGCATACTTTGTTTTGTGATTGGGACAGGGTGATGTTAGTGTACCCTGAATATATTCAACACATTCTCAGACTTCATTTTTGCCCTCCTGGTGGAATAGTTGCTAATTATCTCCTTCTATACCTATTTTATACCTTCTCTACCTATTTTATACAAAATCTAAATGTATATGTTTTTTTAAACTCACGTACTTCAATAAATGGAAACTTTAGACCTGACCTGATCAGCAGCTTTTGGACTCTTCCGTCCTCATTGTGATACAACCCTCTGTCTGCAGTTGAGCTGGTCTGAGTTTATTCTTCTTGACACTTAAGCCCTGAGCTGCCTAGATTTCAATCTTCTCTCTATTTACATCTCCAAGCATTTAAGGTCAAGAGAAGTCATGATCCCTTTAACAAACAATATGCTAGCCAGTGCTTGAGATGAGAGAAGGTTATTCGAATGAGAAGGTTATAAAAAACACAAAACTAAGAAAATGGGAGTTGGAGACGTAGCTCAGCGAAAGACTGTTTGCTGTGTACATGTAAGGCCCTAGGTTCAACTCTCAACATTGAAAAAAAAATTTTAAGCAAAACTTTGAGCACAGAAATAGGGAGAGCTGATCATTAATACATATGACAAGCTGCCACCTCTTAGTTACTCATGAGATCAACTAAGTTCTTCTGAGGCCAACAATACCAAAGAGGAGAAAATGTCAGCATCTGTGTGAACAAGACAGCTCAGTGAGTGGCGGATCTCGCTGGCAAACACAAAGACCTGGTCTTTATTCGCAGATCCTACAAGGTGAAAAGAAAGAATTGACCCCTGCCAGTTGTCCACATGCACGCACGCACGCACGCACGCACACAGGCAATTATTCATCTAAATGGTGTCAGGTAATGTCTGGCCTCCTACAAGACATCTAAATGCTATTTACCCTGTCTTTTTTTCTCCTGATAACCACCTCTTTTCTCTCTACCTTTCTGATGCCCTTGCATGTCTCCCTCTCCACATAAAACCAGTATTAGTCCAAATGACACAGAAAAACCCAAGAAGTCTAAATCTGCAGCAAGCTTTACATTCTCCCATATCCACTACCATAGCTGGCTTAAATGCTTTTGTGACTAAAGATGCTCCAACCAAGGACCATTCATGGAGATAACCTAGAACCCCTGCTCAGCTGTAGCCCATGGCAGCTTAGTGTCCAAGTGGGTTCCATAGTAATGGGAACAGGGACTGTCTCTCACATGATCTGATTGGCCTGCTCTTTGATTGCCTCCCCCTAAGAGGGGAGCAGCCTTAGCAGGCCACAGAGGAAGACAATGATGAGAACTGGTAGACAAGGATCAGAAGGAAGGGGAGGAGGACTTCCCCTAACAGTGGACTGGGGGAGGGGCATGTGTGGAGAAGGGGAACGGAGTGTGGGTTTGGGAGGGGAGGAGGAAGGGAGCTACAGAGGGGCTACAAAGTGAATAAACTGTAATCAATAAAAATAAAAATTTTAAAAAGTGTGTATCAGTGTAATCAAAGACAAGCAGAGTGATTTCACTAAGTGCCTATGGAGAAGCAGAATCTCCGTGTGGAGAAAACTTCACTTATACTACAAACAAACATTTTGAAGAGAAACCCGTTTTAAGTGCATTCAGGAGACTCCCTTTGGAATTGCTAGTCTTGCTCAGTACCCCAAATGCTACTGTTAATAACTAGTCTATCAGAGCGGCCCTGAGCCTCTCATTGTTCCCAGTCAGCGCCCTCCCTAATCTTTTCACTCTTGCCCTCCCGGAGGGCTTGTCAAATAAAAGTAAAAAAGTTTGAAGGAACAAAGCCAAAATCAAGAGGGAGAGATGGTAAGCCTCAGGAGAGAATAAAGAGGGAGAAAAAATGCTACAGATTGGAACTCCCAGGGGGACAGGAGAACACAATTTGTGGGAGAGAGAGACCCCAAGGAGGAGGACAAAACAGGTTCAGACCAGCTTCAAAGAATTCTTCCTGGCTGAGCACAGCAGGAAAAGGTTAAAACAACACAGGCTTCTCTCGGGGAAATGCAAGAAAAAAAGACAGCGGGCGGGACCAGGGTTTTGTATTCATCTGGCACCTGCTCCATGCACAGGACCTAGCTGACCCTGGGAATTGAATTCTATATAAGCGATTACACTGATTGGGCAAATTAATAGTTAATATAATAGCACATTTAATCAAGAGACTGCGACAACTCTAAGGGCATTTATAATGTGCAAGTTTATATGAAAGACCAAATGATTTATAAGAAGCAACCAAAGGGAGAAAGGGTATATTCTTCCTCCCAGGGTACGGTTCTCCGTAGTAGAGAAGTGACAGTGGCCGGAGTATAAGGGACTGGTCACTGCATCTGCCGTCAGGATGCAGGGGAGGTGAGGGCTCATGCTGGGCTTGCTTTGTCCTTTTTGTTCAGTCCAGGACCCCAGCCTATGGGCTGGTGCCGTCCACATTTCCCTACTCATTTAAACCTTTCCGGGGTGCTTCTGTGCTGAGTCTACCTCTAATCAAGTTGACACTGAAGATTAGCTAGGGCAGGTAGTATTTACTACATGCTCAGCCTCACCACTTCTAGGTTCTAGGATTAGAACTGAACTTCCCTAGATATTCACCAGGACAGACACTGGTACAACTTGAAGTCAAAGGCAGATTTTAGTCAAGCTTTCTATTGTTAACAGGCTTTAAAATTCACTGAGACCCATCCCTTAAAGTGAACCTCCACCTGGATTTTAAGACACCCTGTATTGGACCCAGAGAAGCATTTGAAATTCTTTTTTATTTGTTTCTCTCTCTTCTCTCTCTCTCTCTCTCTCTCTCTCTCTCTCTCTCTCTCTCTCTCTCTGTGTGTGTGTGTGTGTGTGTGTGTGTGTGTGTGTGTGTGTGTGTGTAAGAGAGAGAGAGAGAGGCACAAGCCACAGCACAAGTCTCCAGATCCAAGGACTATTTTATAGAGTCGGTTGCCTCCTTCACGTGGGTTCTTGGGATAGATTGCATATCACCAGGTTTCACAGAAAGCACCTTCGTCCCCTGAGTCATCTCATCTGCCCTCAGAGAAGTCTTCTAACGGTAAAAAGATAATAATCAAAATTAAACATGTGGCCAATATATTTATTAAATAACCTTTAAAGCATCATTAAATGATGTAAGCCTTTCCTTTCACAAAATAAACCATAGCCAAAGGTCTTGACTCCCAAACAATGCTTCTTACAGGCAATCAGCTTGCCAGCTATCAAGATGTTCATTTTCTGCTCTTGGCCTCTGTGCGTTCTATGCTACTAGGCGTCCAGTTCCCCCCCACACCCCCAAGGAAGCAAACATTTACTGAACACATAATGCAGTCTGTCATCTTTTATATAGCCCTGTGTTTTTTTCTAACCTTGTATCTTCACAGAATGGAGGGGTGTCTCAAAGAAATGGCCCTGGAAAGATTTGGAAGGGGGACTGAGAAGTGGATTTGGTCAAAATAAAATGAGTTCATGTAAAACAATGTTTTTAATAGAAAGACTTGGTAATTTATATCTTCTTTCTATATTTGTCTGCACATAGAGGCCCCTGACAGCGCCCTGACACGTCAAGGGATGACTGTGTGGGAAGAGAGGCAGGGCGCTCCCTAAGTCTCCTGGGGAAGGAGCTGCTATCCCTGCATCCCCAGGAGCTAATCTCCACCAAAATATTCCCCAATTGCTCCCTCTTTCACCACGGTTACAAACACCGTAAAAAATTTAAAGGAACAAGACCCAAATAGAGCTATAATGTGAGAATTTGTGAGCTAATTATCTTCTAAGAGGAAAGAAGTCTGCTTGCTCCAATTGCAGAGATTAGAATTTTGTTTGTTGTGGCTGAGTCCTTTTTCATGGAGTGTAAGAATTGGTAGGACTTCCTAAAACAGGTTGGCCAGGAAGAGAGTGGTCTGAGCCTGCTGCATATTCCAAGTATCTTATCATATCAGAACAAACCAGTAGCTCTCCCTCCTACGTATATGAGTCAGAAAAGCAAAAGGTCTCAAAGAAGTGTCTACATTATCTTGTGGGTAGGAAATTCCATAGCAGGATACTTGTATTAGGGAGGCACTACCAGTTGGCAACTTTCTATTAACCTCTTTATTTAGCATATAAAGTTTGGCTGAGAGACAAGCACTCATCCAGAGGAATGACACATGCTACTCACACCGTAAAAAGATTTACATATGTATGTGTATTTGTGTGTATTGCTAAATGATGTGCCTATTGATTCGTATATTAATAAATGATGTCCTGTATGTAGCAGATATCAACCCAGTGCAGAATTTTAAACACTTAGGAGCACGGTATGTAGTACAGTTAAGATGCTGATTAGGTGCTGGGGAGATGGCTCAGTGGATAAAGCACCTGACTTAGAAACATAAGGGCTTGAGTTTGGATCCCCAGCGCCCACATAAGTGCTGGGTGTGTAGGGCTGCCTGCCTGTAATCTTGGTGCTACAGAAGCAGAGACCGGCTGCCTGGAGCAAGCTGGCTAGCAAGAGTAGGAAAGCAGTTCAGGGAAAGACCTTGCCTCAGTAAATAGTGGGGAGCCACCAAGGAAGGAACCTGTTTCAAGTGCTGGCCTCTATGTGCACGTGCATCTGCACAAGTATGTGATCCACACACATGCTAACAGTACATCTCACGCACAAAGAGAACACAGAGCTCAGTCTTCAAACAGATCCAGTGGGATGAGTGGCTCAAAAAGGAAACCACAGTGGGCCCAGGCTTAACTAGTTACTAAAACATGTATGATTGCTAAGTACATTAGAATCAGAATAATTTCCACTCATTTTGACTTTTAAACATAAGAATCCAATTTTAATGTATGCAAATACATTAACAACAAAAACCAGTAACAATCTACTGTGTTTGAGAAATTTTCCAGTTCTTAATCAGATTTTTGAAAATTCAATCTAAACTCCAATAGACAAAAAATTGACCCAATTAAGCTAAGAAAACAATTGTGGACAGCATATTTTACATTTAGATCAGTTGAAAAATTTGTGATCAACTCTCAGCAAACTCCTGACCTTAATTATCTGTGGAACACATTATTTTTAAAAATTCATTGCTTATTTCAAGGCACTGACTCCATTTAATAATCAGAGCAGAATGGGGGTAGCTTCTTAACTGACAGTGAGGAGATACTTTGTTAACTAAGTATTCAAGGGTCGGGGAGGTGGCTCAAGGCAGAGGGCAGGGTCAGACTGCTGCCATGTATAAGGACCTAAGTTTGATCCCTGGAAGTCACAGGATGTACGAAGAGAGCAGACCCCCCTGCAAGTTGTTCTCTGACCTCTGCACATGTACCATGGTACATACATGTGCACCACCACTCCCAAACACACACAAATTAACTAAAATGAAATAGCATTTTTAAAGAGAAATTTCAAAAGAATTAACGAAGTCTACAATAAAAAAGTGTGCGCCGCCGTTAGTGTTCCCATGTGAGCTTGAAGTTTGAAGAAGGTGATCAACTGGGTAGTTCATATTTTCATATTCTTTATTCTCACTCACTTTAAAGGGCTGAATGGGAGGAAGATGAGATCTCTAACCCTAGTCTCCGCACAACCCACCCTCGATGCATTCTATTATTAGTAATCAAAAGACACAGTCACCACCTGGGAGATTTTAAGAGCAGCCTTCTGAGCTAGGAACCAAGGAGGGAAAAAAAAATCAAGTATTTGCTTTTCCTGACACTGCAAGTTTAAGGCAGAAACCACTAGAAGAGCAAGGAATACTTCCTACAGAGCAGGAAGGAGGTTTGGAGACCTTGACATCCGGGGGATGGACACCAGAGCTGTAAAGGGGACAACTGGTAGAGTGCAGAGTCCCAAAGGATCTGCCAGAGAGGGGACATTGGGAATCCCCATCCCTTCTCCAATGATAATTAGTGACCTGTGGAAAGTATCAAAATAACAGACCAGAACAGAAAAGTCAGTGCATGTAAAACACCCCAGACCCTGAGGGACTGAAACATTCTAACTTACGTTCATTTTTTCCAAGGAGCTTATTGTAACCATCATCGCTTTGGAAAATAAATAAGGAATATAATACAAGCACTTATTTAACTGTGTCAGAAGTCAGTGAGCTTAATGAAGGAGGGGGTATAATATGAATCCTTATTTAAAACTTTATAAGTCAGTGAACCTCATGAGAGAGGAATAAAGTATGAACAGAGGTGGGAGGCACAGAAAGAGAGAAAATTAAGTTTTGTAGACCTGAAGAGCTATAAAGAGTTTGAGCATGCCGCCCTCTCTGTGTATGTGTGTGCTTGTGCAAATGCATGCATGTGTACATTTCCCTGTGTACACATGTATCTGTGTGCACAAATGGATCAGAGGTCTGTGTCTGGTGCCTTCTTCTATTACTCTCAGTCTTATTTGAGACACGATCTCTCGCTGGACCTAGAGCTCGTGGATGCTGCTAGAATGACTGGCAAGCAAGCCCTGAGCATCCTCCAGTCTCTGCCTCCCCAGTGCTAGCATTGCAGCTTTCTATGTGGGCGCTGGGGATCTGAGCCTGGGTCCTTATGCTTGCAGAACAAGCATTTCCCAACTGCCATCGGCCTGAGAACTTGGGCACCTTCTAACTGGACACATCCTTTGAGCCAGAAGGCTATAACTAAGAGAACTGAGTGACTAATTTGGAGCTATTATTTTAAATGACATACAGCCACCAAGTCTCTTGAGATTCGTGGAGCTCATAATACTACTAAATAATAATTGCTGTCTTCAATACTCTAAATACTAAATGATAACGACTAAGTAGTAAAAGAAATGTGGTACAAAGGACCCCTGGAGTGTAAAAGTGTACTATCCCTTACTCAGTAGGAAGTCTCTCTCAGTTTGCAGTACTCATTCCTTGGGGAGTATATGGGAGGAATTCTGTGCTGTACCTCTCATTGGAACCAGAGTGGTTATCAGAAGCACCTCCAGGATCACCCGATTTTGGCCATTCTGAAAGACATCTTATCCCCAAATGACATTTCTGTCCACTTGGTACCTTTCCCATAACTCCCAGGTGTATATTGAAAATGCAGATTCCACCAGTAGAAAATTGTCAGACAGCCACTGTTTGAGGTCCCTAAGGCTAACCACTACCCAAACAGTGACTTGTGCCTTTGAGAGGAGAAGCAGCATCTCCTGGAGCCTTGGATCTGGCCTCTACAAACTCTTGCACTGAAGTAAACAGAACTCCTGTGTCCCATGCTGTTTCCTCAACTTGCAAGCCGGATAAACCAAAAATGCGTCACCCCAGGACTCCTGGTTCCCATGCCCCTTTCAGCTGCCAGCCCGTGATCTTGGCCTTCTGCCTGGGAGCATCCTCATTTCAATCACTATGTGCTACTAATTCGAAATTTATTTGCTGTGTGTGTACATGTGCATACCATGGCTCACATGTGGAAGCAGAAGGACCTTGGGTGTCTCTGCTCAATGTCTACCTTGTCTGAGACATGGCCTCTTGGTTCACTGCTATGTAATCCAGCTGGCAGGAAAGCATCTAGGGGTGTTCCTGTCTGCCCCTGATTTCTCCATCAGAATGCTGGGTGACAAGCAGGCACTCCCACCCTCACTTGATATTTCTTATACAACTATATCCTTGGCTCGGGTTTGCTCCTAGGAAGTGGGCAACATGAATAGAATATACACAAACTGACCTACCCTTCTTACAGGGACAGAAGAAGCCTGGAGGGTCCAAGGTATCCATCTTTGTACCAGCCAGGCCTTCATATGTACTTGCAGTTTAGTAATTTCTCATTTTATACGTGGCTTAATCTTAACAACAACAACAACAAATTGACCTGCTCTTGCATGTAGAACAAACTTCTGAACATCAGAGAATTAAGCTGCTTCTGACATTAGCACTTACCAAGCAGTGACTCTGCTATAGTCGGTGCACCAGCCAGAGTGAAGCACCCCTGCTTTGATATCATCCATTTCAGCTGCCTACTCACCCCAGAGAAATGAAACAGCTTGTTATGCATGCTCCCAAATCTGTGAAGACAGGAGCTGGAGGCTCACCTCCTCCTTTCTGAGGTTATGAAGGTCAGCTAAACTCTCCTTAATCCTGTTCCTTTAGGGAAAAAGCACACTTAGGAAGGTAAATTTGCTCATCATTTAGGAAACGAATAGGAAAATGTGCCTATGCTCTAGCAAAGAATTAAATCAGAACACACAGGGAAGGAATATTACCTCAGGGATTATGGTTGCAATTATGCAATTGGTAAACAAACCCAATGAAAATTGGGGTATGGACTGCAAGAAAGAATCAGATTCAGGGAGGCAATGTCACTGATTCTTAACCAGCAGCTTCTTCATGTATCCACTTGTAGCTTCGGAAGCTTTTCTCTGTCCATCAGAGATGACATGGTGGAAAAGCTCACATCACAGCAGAAAAGGAGCCAAGAAAAGTGGATGCCAGCTCAGCTGCCTTTCTCCATCACCTCCTTTTGTTTTTTCACACAGGGGAGTAGCACCTACCTTAGTGTCCCCTTAAGTTAATCCCCTCTGGAAACATCCTCCATGTAGGGCGAGGTAGATTCTGACAGGTGAACAGGGCCAGGGGAGGTATCAGTCTGGTTGCTGTACCTGAAGGCCAGAGAGCAGGGCATGTGAAAGGCTTAGTGCGCGTTTCACTATGCACAGTGGAGTCTGCTGGGGAGCTGAATATAGCCCAGTCATCCAATGCTAGCAACTTGACGCTACTCTTCAGGCCCTGGAAAGCTGTCAGAAAAGGTTGAAAGTAACAAGATGTCACGCGCTGCCATATGCATTTGTGGTTCTATTTTTTAATATGTGTGCAAGTGTGTGTATGTGTATGGCTGTGATATGAATGTGTAACAACTATGTACACATATGTGGATGACAGACGTTGATGTCATGTTCTACCACTTTCAACTTATCCCTTTGAGACGGGATCTTGTCTGTCACTAGGTCTGGAGCCAGGCTGGCAGGCAGCAGACACCAGCAATCCTCCTGTCTCCACTTTCCACTGATTTGGCATTACAGGTGCATATTTGGCCACGCCAGGTTTTTCACATAGGCCCTGGGACATGAAGCCATACCTTCATGTTTGTGTGGCACATGCCATGGCCCACAGAACCCTTTCTTTAGCCTCGCATTTGTGGTTCTAAGAGTATAATATGCAACCAAATAGACCTAGAACTTTGGGGGGGGGCTCAACACAGCACCTCAAAGCATGCTTCTTTCCTCCCACAACACATACACCAAAGCCATCTGGAACAAGAATTCTTCTCTATGGCAGGTCACGGAAACTAGAACTCCTTGCTCCATGAGAAGTGCATTGAGAAGGAAAGGTCACCTCACCTTTTGCAGCCTCTCATTCCAAAGGCAAACTGCTTCAAACTCTAAACAGAGTGACACACAGAGAGATCCTGGAGAGTGGGGGCCAGCAGACCTTGCGAGTTCCCCTGTGCTTATGGCTTTCCTCTGTTCTGTATAATCATTTCTACAAGGCTGGCCATTCTTCTCAATAGACACGCATTGAAGAAGCCAGCTGTCTCTGCCTGTTGGTCCTCATTTGGAAGGCTCCCATGTGATATCAAAGCTTGATTAGGTAAATTTGTTATGCTTTTGTCCTATTAACCTGACTCTGGTTCTAGAGTGTCCTCCTTGCCCTCTGTGGTAGGCGAGGGAGAAAACCGTGTCCCTTTAGCCCATGTGGACCTCAGTCCTACCACAGATAGATTCGGGTCCTCCAAGCCTGGCATTTGTGGTTTTAAAGGTATAATCCACAACCAAACAGATCTAGACTTGAACTTTGGAGGGTTCAACACAGCACCTCTAAGTATGTTCTTTCTCTCTCTCCAAAGCCAAAACCATCTAGAACAAGAATTTTCCTCCATGGCAGATCATAGAAACTAAAATTCCTCATCACAAGAGCATTACATCTTTCCAAAGAATAGGAAAAATTGTGGCATCTGGCTAAGGTTTTACATATGTTCATGTGCATGTACGCATGTGCACATGGAGGAGGAATGTAAACCTCAGGCATCTTTTCCTCAGGCAACACTACTTTCTTTTTAAAACAAGATTTCTCACTGGCCTAAATCCCAGTGATTTAGCTCTGCTGGTGGGTCAGGGAGCCCTAGGGACCCACCTGTTTCTGCCTCCTCAGCACTGAAATTACGAGCATATACCATATGCCAAGATTGTTCACATAGGTGTGGCAAGGACTTCATCTGTTGAACGGTCTCCCAGTTTGAGTTGTGGACTATTCATTAAGATGCAATTAAGATGAAGACAGAACAACATTAATACATCACTCGTATATGATAAATATGTAATAGATGATGAGGGTTTCAAGAGTGCTATAGAGTGGAAAGAGGGAGAGAAGGAAGATGAGGAAGGAGAGGAGGGAAGGGAACAAGAGGATAGGAAAGAGAAGAAAAAGAAATCGGGAGGAAGGAGAAGATGGAAGGAGGAGCGGAAAGGAGGAGAAAGAGGGAGTTTGGGGAAGGCGGGGTGGGGTGAGGTAGTGTTAAACTCATTTCTATGCTCAGAACTGGCAGGAAACATGGCATATTTGACTGGAAGCACTTGTTGAATTAAAGAACACATTTATCTCAGAGAGCCAGATGTGTATTTGTTTCTTATCTTCACCAGCTTCAGAGAAGTGGCTGGGGACGACAAACTGAGAATAGCAGGAGTCCAAAGGATGCCCAAGGAAGAAAAATATAGACTGGATAATTTGTGCTGCCTACAGGAAAAAGTCTATGATGATGATAATTACTAAGGATGTCAACTACACTTGTTATCTTTCTATCACATCGGGAAGAAAAATGCCAAAGTCAGGGCTAACTGGGAGTCCTGGCGCCCTTATACGGTAATTGGGTGTGCTTGCTGGGGTCCTTCTCATTAGAGTTCATGGAACTGTTTCTAAAGCGCCAAGGCATAATGACATGTCTGGCTTTCCATACATCACTCACACAATAACGAGATGGGTACTTAACACCCACAGCATGATTATACCCCATTAGGTCTGCATTAACTGCCCGTTCAAAAGGCTAAAACTAACCTGTCACCTCGCAATGTGCACATGCTGTGTGTCCGTCATAACTGAAGCATGTCAGCCCTTGCTCATCTATCTGGACACAGCTCTGCAGGCTCATCTTAACAGGGGTCAGGTGATACACATGGGCCAACAATTTTCCTGTGGTGTCTCTGGAGGCCTAGCATCCATATCATCCAATCAGGAACAGGAAAAGGGACACATGGATCATGCAACTGGCAGCCAGATGCAGGCTGTTAGTAGGAGCAGGTTTAATGTGTCTGGTTTTATGTTGAGGTCTTTGAGGAAGACAATGAAGCCAGTCCTGATGAGACCTGATAGGCTAGGGTCAGATAGGAGGGGAGGAGGACCTCCCCTATCAGTGGACTAAGGGAGAGGCATAGGAAGAGAAGAGGGAGGAAGTGTGGGTCTTGGGGGAGACAAGAGAGGAGGTCACAGCTAGGATACAAAATGAATAAATTATAATAAATTTAAAATATTTTTAAATAGAAAAAAAAGAGTCTTGCTGCTCTTGCACAGGACCTGAATCTGGTTCCAAGTACCCATGCTCAGAAACTCACAGCCACCAGGAACTCCAGGTCCAAGGGGCTTGACACCTTCTTCTGGCTTTCTTGAGCACCTGCACACGTGGTATACATACACATGTTAATAAAAAATAAATCTTTAAAGAAATAAAAAATAGGAAATCATTGCTTCATGAGTTCAAGCTCTGCTGCTTGCTGTGGCAAATTCTGTGGGACCAGCCCACCTCTGCTAGCTCAGATTCCTCCATCTAGCACAATGTAAAAACTTCAAAAGAAGACTCCCAATTGAGGCTGGCCTCACAGAATTAAAATAATGTTTGTCCCCCTTGCCCTAGGAGGTCCAATGTGATAGCTGTGCATCAGGAGTCTCGGGAGGAAATGGCTTTGAAAGGACAGCCATCAAATGCTGCTGGAGTAGAAGAGAAAGGAAGGATTCCGAGGGAGGCAGCTGGACCATCCAGCTGCGGGCTAGAAGAGGGAAGATGGATGGCTTCAGCTGAGGACAATGGCTGTCGATGCTTGATAGGCTTTTGTCCTTGGGTTCCTGTATGCTCCCGCTGACCTGTGAGCTTTACACATGGCAGGGAAGCTCTGTCCTTCTCCAAGGAAAGCCCAAAACAATCCCCTCAGGCGGAGGCCACTGCTGGCGGCCCCTCCCCCTCCTGTTTCCACACAGTCTGGCCAGATGGTGACAGGGTCAAATGTGGACTTGTGCACCATGCAGGACAAGGCTTCCAAATCAGTGAACTCCTTCCAGGAATGACACAGATCCATGGCACAAGCAGATAAAGCTGGGGGACCAAGATGAGGGCTTGTTTCCTCTGGAAGGGGAAAGGCAACAAGCCCAGTCAGGCCAAGGTGGTCACTGAGGGTGTAATTAATTCACATTCCCAGAGATTCCTTTTTCTTCAATTAAAATAGGGGTGGGGGGATGGAGGTATGCATATTCAAAAGTTAGTGAGGTTCAAAACATGTTTTGTTTTGTTTGTTCTGCAAGTATATAAACTAGTCAGGTTTGTGGTGAAAGGAACAGCCAAAGCTCTTGGAAGACTTAAGATCTTTCTCTATAAAGCAGGTTGATACCTCTGCCTTGATTAGGACCCCGGGACAAGCAAACTTGAAAATATTATCTGTGCAAGCATGGTGGGAGGGACGCCCTCTAGTCTCTTACATTCACATTTTAGTGACTTAAACTCACATTTCCCAAGACCTTGTATTCACTTGTGAATGTTGAAGTCTGGTGTTCATGGCATCTATCCGCCTACATTGTGACATGCAGATGACACGGTTACTGAGCCTCCAAATGCATTACTCATCTCACTTTATAGAGGAGAGCCAGCCTCACTCTAAGTCAATCGGCTCCTTGAACAGAGGAGCCAGTCATTTGTCCTAGCCTCTGCCCTCCTTCCCCTGTGCCTCGCTGTCTCCATGTGAAACCCCCAAGCTCTGAGGTTTTCCTGGAGACCAAGTTCAAATCTTGCATGCAGCACAGAGACTTTTCTGCCCAAGAGCACCTGAGTGAGGCTGTGCCAGTACAGACACAAGGTCCTCCTTCCTCCCCAGGTCCACATGTGCAGCTCAGTGACTCTCTGTTGCTTTCAGGAATGAGATCTTTCCATCTGGAATTATCGTGTCAGAAAACACAGCTGTCTGTCTCTGAACTCTACCCATAAGCCAGCTTATTCAGCGACTGTACCTTTCTCAGTCACTCAGAGTTGATGTGTGCATGTACGGGTGGGCGGGTGTGCGCGCACACGTGTGTGTCTGAACATACGTGTATCAGCGTCAAAGAACAGCCTCATCTGTCCTGGGGAAGCCATCTGTCTTGTTTTACTTTTTGAGACAAGGTCTCTCACTGTTCTAGAACTCTCATTCAGTTACGCTAACTGACCAGTGATCTTGAGGAATCTTTCTGTTTCCATGGCCCCAGGGCCAGGATTAGAAGTATTTGCCACCATACCCAACTTTTCCACGATGGAGTCTGGGACTCAGACTTGTATCTCCACGCTTTGAAACAAGCGCTTTGGTGACAGAGCCATCCTGCTAGCCCTGGCTCTTGTTTGCCTTGCTCCACAGCCCCCCTCCTGCAGTTCCCTACTCAGTTCAGACTCTTCGATTCCATCTGAACAATAAGCTCTCATCTAGTCCTATTTATCCTATATGTGGGCCGAACTTCCTTTCCACATCAGGGACCTTGTTGTTGTCTTTCTCAGAACACGGTCACTTCCTAGCCCTCCTTAACAAACCTGAAACTCTTCTTTAAGCATTCAGGAACCCCGTCCATTCTGGCATGCACTTGTCTCCGCAACTAGGCTTCAGCCTCTTCATCTCATATACGGATGTGCTAGCAGAGCCAGCTAGTCGGAACTCAAGTGGGCAGGATTTACTTTGTCGGGATGCTGGCCCTGAATGGATCCTGGCTACCCACCCATCTGTAGGTGGCCAGAACACACGAGGAGTCTCATCTGACACTGACACTAGATACTGGGCCGCATTCCCTACCTGCTGGAAACAAGGTGTGTTTCTAGGACTTGATATTTGAACCCCAGGCAGGATGCAACAGGGACAGGATGAGTGAGGCAGGAACCTGAGACAGGAAATGCCCTTCAGTGAGGCAATGGAATACAAAGAACACCAGAGTGTATTGTGGCCTAGGAAAAGCAACTGTAAAAATGGAACAGGAGCACCAAGCAGCTGCCAGGCTGCTCAGAAACTTTTTCTTAAGTTACTGCTTGGTGCAACCCACATTTTTTGTTCTCGATTTTAAACCTCAAATTAGATGTATTATAATAAAAGACTCAGGAGACAATCAGTAAAGTGCTTGATATGCAAACATGAGGAGCTGAGTTCAATTCCCAGAACATTCGAAAAAGCCAGGTATGGCAGCACTAGGGAAGTAGAGACAGGTGAATTCCTGGGATTCTCTGGCCAGCCAGCCTAGTGGACTTGGTGAGTTCCAGGCCAGTGAGAGACGCTGCCTCAAAAAATAAGGTGAACGGTGCCTGAAGAATGATAGCTGAGGTTACCTCCTGGCTTCCATATGTATGTGTATAAAGATACACACACACACAAGGGAGGATTCCTAAAACTAACAGGCCTACTTAATTTCTTTCCCTCTTGACAGCTTAAGATACTTCCATCACCCTCTGTGAGTAGAGATTTGGGAGCTGAAATATTCATATTTGGTTCCTTCTGTGTTCTGTTCCTCAGCCTTTACCAGGGATTTTTGTTCTTACTATAATAAAAAAAAATTGAAATACTTGCAATTTTTGTGTTACCCTGTATTGGCAATATTTTGTTACAGGGAGTGAGTTCTAAAGTAGAGGAAGATGCTGGCTTGCCTATATCTTTCACCTACTCCTACCACATTCCACATCACAGTTATTCTTGGGGCTAGGAAGACAGCTTAACAGCCTGCCAACCAGAGTTTAGGTTCCCAGAGCACATGTAAAGCTCTAGGCACTTGCCTATTTGCTTATGGCAGATAACTGTAATCCCAGCACTGGGAAGGTAGAGATGCCAGGCAAGCCAGCTAACTAGACTAGCTAGAATGAATGAAATCCAGGGCAACAAGAGACCTTGCTTCATAAAAATAAAGCGGAAAGTGACTGAGGAAGACACCTAACATTAGCTGTGGGCCTCCATTCACACCTGCACAGACTTTTATGCACACACCAGCAAGCAGCTACTTTCTCTCCCTCTGCCTCTCTGTCTTTCCTTATTTCAGAATTTATTTTCAGTTGCTCTCAACAAATTCTTTTGTCTTTTTCATAAAACTCAGACTCGGAGAGCTGTATAAACATTGCTATGTCCAAACGCCTTCTCTTGGGGTGCCAAGATGCATGCTTTGTGTGCCAGTCTCCTGTCTAGCATGCAGGAAGCATGGCAATCAGACAGAAGCAAAGCCATCTCTAGCATAACTAAGGCCGTACAAAGACAGTCTTGTCTGCATGGTGACACCAGCCAGCCCTCCACTACCCACAGAGACAAGGACGGTTCGCAAATGCCTTTTTCCAGACCGTTGTAAATTAGACCATTTCTGAAGACAGGTCAGCCTGGAGTAATTTTCCAGCTGACTTGTCGCATAACCAGGGACAAGCTCCCACATCATAAATGCAGATGATCAGCCAACCCTCCCCCCGTCCAGGACACACACACACACATTTCACCAGGGTGTCTATGATCCCTTGTTTATGGTGTGGAAAGTCACCGGTATGTGGCTGGACAGTGGAGCTGGCTGGTGTGACCCTCTCCATGGCAATGGCTGGCACACAGAGGGCACGGTCATTTGTCTCCAACACGCCACAGAGGAGTCTCCTATTTCAGGCACTCCAACAGTGCTGCCTCTCACCCCCCACACCCGCACATTAACTTTCCAGCCAAACTGGCACGAAGGTAACACTAGGGATTGCGTTCACATTAGAGAAAGTGGAAAAAACCGACTCAACGCTTTTTATTTCGCACCATCTACATATATTTATCAGTTCTGAGACCTGGTCACCATTTAGCATGCCTTGTTTCTGCCGCCCTTTAATCTCTTCATACAACAAAAACACCCCGTCAGCTTGGCCCAGCTTCCCTCACAGTTGCTAAGTTCTCTTTTTGAAAAAAAAAACAACAACAAAAAAAACACAAAAAGAAAACAAACAAACAAACAGCTTCAAGCTACAGAGCTTAGAGCAGTGGTTCTCAGCCTTCCTAGTACTGAGACCCTTTCCTGCTGCTCCTCCTGCTGTGGTGATCCCCAACTACAGAATTCTTTTTGCTGCTGCTTCAAAGCTGTAATTTTGCTACTGTTACAAATCATAATGAAAATGTCTATGTTTCCCAATGGTCTTAGGTGACCCCCATGAAAGGGCCGCTGGCTTAGAGGGCAATGCGTTTCCTTTACAAGCATGGGGATTCCCATCCTGGCCCCTGCATAAAAGTGCAGTGGCAAGTGCCCACAACCCCGGCACTGGGGGGAGGGGAGCAATGAAGGAAGACTGTGGGTCATCTTCTGTCCTCCATGTTCATACACATGAGAGCACATCAACACACACACATGCATGTACACACACGTGCAAAACACACACAGGCACGTACACACTCAAGCCCACACACATAATTACAAAAACGAAATGCGGCCCCAGTCTCCAGGCATCTACCAGAAACGACAGCTAATCCAAAGAGAATGACATTTTCATGTTTGTTGCCTCATTATCTCGTGTTTATATAGGTACATGTACTTTATTACCTATTCATATTTATGATGACTATACATTTATTTTTTATTTGAAATAAAGGTAAGTTACCCCCCCCCCCAAAGTGTATAACGTTATAAGCACTTATATACAGCAGAAATCCCAGAAGCACCACCAATAACTGAAGTTTGTAAGACACAGGGCTGAGATTAAGATCCCCATTCTGTCCTTACACTCAGGGGGTCCAGCTTGGGGCTGTTCATCAAAGTCAGAGCACTCTGTTCAATGGTATTTCACTTTTAAATTCTCTTTCTTTAAAGACTTTTTAAAATAAAATTGTGTAGGGTGTGTGTATGTGGTATAGTGTGTGTGTGTGTGTGGTGTGGTATATGTGTGTGGTGTGGTATGGTGTGTGTGTGTGGTGTGTGGTATATGTGTGTGGTGTGGTATGGTGTGTGTGTGTGTGGTGTAGTATATGTGTGTGGTGTGGTGTGGTGTGGTATGGTGTGTGTGTGGTGTGGTGTGGTATATGTGTGTGTGTGGTGTGGTGTGTGTGTGGTGTGGTGTGTATGTGTGGTGTGGTATATGTGTGTGGTGTGGTGTGGTGTGGTGTGGTGTGGTGTGTGCGTGTATGTGGGTGTAGGCAGGTGTATGTGCATGCATGCAGGAGCTCACGGAGGCTGGAAGCAGGCACCAGGTTCCCTGAAGCTGGAGTTTCAGGCAGTTGTGAGCTACCCAGGGTGAGTGGCGCTGAAAACTGAGTCTGGTCCTCTGGAAGAGTAGCTCCTGACTGCTGGGCCAGCTCTCTAGAGCCCCCTGCCTTTTTAAAACATTGTTTTTGTCTCTCATCCCATTTCCTCATTATGGGTTTAACTTCCTGAACACAGATGACGAATCTCCACTCCTCACTTCATGACTTGCAGCAGCCAGTGCAGCATGGGCCCACACAGTGTGTACTCAGTAAATTCCCTGACCAGCATTCAGCACTTAGGCGAAACCCACAGCCCTGTGCACACCAGACACTGCAAAAGTAGATCCTGTCTTTGGAACAGGCATCATGGCTCATCAGGACAGGGTCTAAGAACAGTGCAAATTAACCAAAGTGGGGGGAGGGGAGAGGAAAGGAGAGGAGAGTTATGGGCAAAGATGCTAGAAGGTCTCAGAAGGCTAAAACCTGGGGATTTTCCACAGAGTCTTCGAGTGGCTTAAATAATTAGAATGAAAGCCCCTCGTGAGGTCACTCACAGTGAAACAAGAGTGGGTCTGGGTCACGCTTAGCCATGCACATAAAGAGAAAAGCCTCATGCTAACAGCAAAGAATTAAAGGAAGGAAGGAATCTTGCAACCTGCAGCCAGAGCAGAGGGCAGACCGAATGCTGAGTCCTTTGGGGCTGGGCCTAAAGAGAAGGCTGCAGAAAATGCAAGCACTGTGGTGAGGGTTATTAATCCAGTTTTATAAAAGGGTTCAGTCTATATGGGAGGCATTTGGGGTATTTATTTTAATAACATTCCAAGTGCAAACTTTCTCTCTGGTGATAGAATTTCTTTCCATTTTTATGAAGTCGAAAATGAAAACTAAGCGAAAGCGAAAGAATCTAATTTCCTATAATAAGGTTTTGCTTTTAGTCGCTTATAAATGCAAAATCATGGGGCCTTGGACACCAGAAGGCATATGTCGAAATAAGAAAAATAAAATAAAACCTTAGAAACCCACTCATAAATATTGACCTTCTCCTTGCCACCTCCGGCTCCGGCTTGCGACTTCACACCTGTGTGCCCACACGCACACCCCCACGCCCCAGAGACAACACCACGGGCTTTCAGAGCCGTGAGAGGCTCACTGTGAGCTGACCTCTTACCCAGATAGAACACAGTTGTTCAGTGCCTTCATCACCTCCGGGTGGAAGCCCTTGGAATTCACCTCACTACTGCCAACACCCCAAACTCAGAAGTGGTCAGGGATCCCAGGAGGTCCCTAGAAGCCAACTGGAGGCTGAGGGTCTTCAGGCCCGCTCTGACTAAGGCCTCTCAGAATTACACACAAGCTCTGTTGTGTGAGCCTTTCCTGGGGAGATGAACGAGCTGTCTATACACCCCAGTAGGGTCCAGCAACAGACCTGTAAGAGCGCCATCCACTGCCAGCCTCCAGAGTGAATGACGCTCCTGATGGTGACTGACAGGGGTGTGGGTGAGGGGCTGCCTGCGGGAGTCCTGGAGTGCTTCCCTCTGAGTGAAGCCGCCATCCTAGCTGGAGGAGCTACACTGTCACAGCCGCAGCAGGCCTTTGTTTAGGGCACCCCCTCACAGGAAGAGGGGGGAGGACTTTGGGTTCTCCAGCTACTCTTTCCAGTCATTTGTATGTAATTCTGCCCTAACTGCACATGGCCTCGGCGACTTAGGAGGTGCTAGACACAGACACAGGCTGGGGAAGGTTAAATGAGCGGGCTCCCTCTATGCGGTAGTCAACCATGCTGGGGGAAGACTTCAATGTGGCTGCTTTGAGGTCACCCAAGCTCCCCAAAGCCCCTGAGAAACAACTCTTCCACCTGTGAAATTTAGAGGGTATGCGTAACTGCTCAGGAAGGCTGTTTTGATTACCAAATAAGTTGACAATGGAAAATAATCCAAAACAATCTAAATACTGGAAAAAGCTTTTTAAAACCTGAAACTGGATTGGAATGGTTACTTTCTTCATCATCGTGAGCAAGTATCTGAGAAGAAGCAACACCAGGGACTGAGAGCCTGCTTTGACCTGGATTAAAGGAGATTCCTGCCACCGTGGCAAGGGAGGCTTTGGGACAGTAGTGGGAGGCTGGCTAATCACACTGCACCCACAAGTAGGAAGGAGAGAGTAAACAGGAAGTAGGGCAGAACTTTAAGACCTGCCCCCTAGTGACTACTTCCTCAAGTGCAACTCCACTTCCTAAAAGATTTACACCCTTCCAAAACAGACAGACAGACAGACAGACAGCTGGTGGCCAATTGTTTAAACGTAAGTCTCTAGGACATAGCCCACATTCAAGAAAGGAGACCTGAAATTGCACAGAAGGAATGGCCCCTGCTTTTTGGTTCTGACATCATGAGGAGGTTTGATGTGCTGAGGGTATTTTAATAAATGTCACTGCCTTAATTTTATTGCAGAATCTCAGTCTCCAGGGATGGAGTGAAACATTTTTACAAGCTCCTCTAAGTTATATTTATATGCAGGCAAGGTAGAAAAACCTTAATAACGGGATAATTTAGTAAAAAGTAGCTATTATTGGTATTCATCTATATATGTATGTAGTGTAGACTCTCACAAAGAGAAACAAAGTGCCCTGGTTTGTAAAATGAGTGTGCACACCATCAAAATATCCTATGATTATTCTGTTTGCCTCACATTCCACCCTACTCTGAATTCATTTATTAAGCAGGAGGCATCTGCTAGAGAATGCTGCAGACAGAGGGAAGCTTCAGGAGCCACATGCTAGACACTAAAAGGCCTTGCATGCTGCCAGGGCTCCATGCTTGTTTACTAAGCTGAATAGACTATGGTGTAAGCCAACAGGAAGAGACTGATGAGGACATGATCATATGGTTTAAAAAGAACAGACATGTGACTCCAAATTGAATGTCACAAGCCTGTGCCCAACAAGCCAAGCCACCCATCCACAATAAACCAATTTAAAATAAAATAATAATTAAAAAACAGATCAACATTAAAAAGAAGAAAAAGATTTGTTTAATGCAGCCACGTTAACAAGAGGGGCAAAGCAATAGTCTTAAAAGTAATCCGAATCTAAATCATATTCCATATGACTTAGTTAACAGAGCAAAACAATAGCATATGTTAGAAGACAAAAAAGCATGCTTTATACGCCTGCCTTTTCAATTCCAAGGGTGTTTGTTAATGTGGCCAGCCTCACTGTCTAGCGATGGGGTAAGGCTGAGGAAAGCGACTTTTGCAGGGTCTGTGGACCCCTGCCACTTACCCCACTGCCTGAGCTGGCTGGAGTGCATGGGAAGGACAGTCCTTCCCAAGAGCACAGCCTGCGCGCTCTCTGTACCCATCACTAGCCCAGGCCACGCTGACATCCCAGCCTCCTGACGTGTACTGCCATATGGGTTCTTTGACTGGAGGAGAGGGGAGGGAGACATGACGAGCTCAAGGATAGGCCAGCCCATCTGCTTTGTTTGTGTGTGTATGCACAGGTGTAGGGGAGTGCACAAGTGGAGGCCAGAGGTTGCACTGCCTGTCTTCCTCAATTGCTTTCTATTCATTGGTTGGTTGGTTTCTAGACACAGTCTCTAACTGGTCTAGATCTTGCTGATTTTGCTGTGCTGGCTGGCCAGCAAGACCCAGGGGTCCTCTGGCCTCAGCCTTTCCAGCAGGAACTACAAGCACACACAGCCGCCCCGGCTTTTTCTATGTGAGTTCTAGAAGAACAAAGATCTTCATGTTTGTGTAGCAAGCACTTTCTTGATTAATCTATTTCCCAGCACTGTGTCTTTCTTGAGTGTGGTTATAGGCAAGTATTTTCACACTATGAGGAAATAACTCCTTAATTACGGAGACTGGAAGAACATAAGGACCAAAAAAAAAAAAAAAGAGCCTGGGCCCATGGTGGGGTTACACAGCTCTCGAGTCAACTCTGAACTGTTGACCTTTTGATCTCATGTGATGCATAATGACCAAATACTTTCTTGCTCAACACATCATTAGTAGAGTATCTATTATGTGTAATCAAAAGAATTGTAACTGGTCTATCTGTCAACTTGAAGGATCCCAAGTTTCTACTAGGTCTTGGCTTTCTGATCACACCCATCAGTCTCAGGTTTGGCTTATAGATGAGTACAACTTACAAAGAAAAAAAGAGGAGTAAGTTAGGAAGTAGCAGCCCCAGAGCTCCTGTGATGGTTCTATAATCACAATAACTCATTTTAACCTTCTTGAGACACCATCTTTCAGCTGCCAGCCTCAAGAACACCTCATTACCCAAGATGACTACTAGCTTGCCTACATGGCACATTCACGTTCCAAAGCAAAGGAAAGAAGAATATAGAAGGGTATATTGGTTACTTTCCTTACTGCCCTTACTGCTCTTACAAAATAACACTTGCACAGACAGACGGACAGTCTATCTACAACCATATCAAGTGCTTTCAAAGGTCTACCTTGTTAGTCTCAATCACTCCAGACTTACACCTTGCTTGTTATTTTGTCAAAAAACATTGAGAAGTGGAGTTGATGGGCTATTAGATCCAACAAAGTAGCAGGAGTTTCTCTACTAAGGAAAACAGGATCTTAATAAAGAGGCCAATGCTAGTCTCTACATATCTGCTTTTAAGGAGGAATGTTAAGGTCTTTGGAGAACCAGAACCGATATGTTATACAGAGATTTACTATGGAAATTGGTTTAATTGAACACAGAGGCCCAAAACTCTAGCATGCTTTCTTTAAACTGGAGAATGAGAAAATCTGATGTCTCTAAGCTTGTGACTGAAACCCTGAGAACTAGGGAAGCCAATCATGTGACAGGGATCTATGACAGTTAGCTTTAACTGTCAATTGCCACAACCTGAAATCGCCTGGGAAGAAAGTCTCAATGAAGCATTATCTACACTGGGTTGGGCTGTTGACATGTCTCTGAGAGATTGTCTAAATTAATATAATCAGTATGGGAAGATCCAGCCCACTGCAGGCAACACCATTCCCTAGACAGGGTATCTTGAAATGTAGAAGGGTGAGAAATTAACCTCACCACATAGAGTCAAGCAACGAAGCATGCATATATTCATTCTGCTCTTGATTGTAGATGTGATGTGACCATCTGTCTCAAGTTTCCTCTATCTTATTTCCTTGCAATAGACTATACCTTAAAATTGTGATCTAAAATAAGCCCTTTCTTCCCCAGGTTGCCTTTTGTCATAATGTTTTATCATATTTCGTAAGGTTATTATTGCTGTGATGAAACAACATGAATAAAGCAACTTGGAGAGAAGAATGTTTATTTGGCTTACACTTCTGTATCACTATCCAACATTGACAGTCAGGACAGTTAGGAACTCAAACAAGGCAGAAACCTGGTGGCAGGTGCTGATGTAGAGACCATGAAGAAGCATGGCTAACTGGCTTACACTTCATGGATTGCTCAATTTGTTTTCTTATAGAACCAGTACCACCAGCCCAGGGATAGCACCACCCATGATAGGCTGGTCCCTCCACAAACAATCATTAATTAAGAAAATACCTTACAGGCTTGCCTGTGGCTCTGATCTTATGAAGGCTTCTTCTTAATTAAGGTTCTGTCCTCTCCGATGTCATTTGCCTTCGTCAACTTGACACAAAACTAGCCAGCACATCACACTAACAGAAATGAAACAAGGACAGTGTCCAAAGACCTAACAACTGGGAGCTGTGATTCTCAGGAGAGGTGAAATTGAAGGCCCCAGTGCCAGAAAAGGACTGCAATTTTTCACCATTTGTTCTGTGTCCTCAACAAGGTGCAGGATATCTACCTACATTGGTAAGGGTGAATTTTCTTTACTCGGTATACTGATTCAAATACTTATCTTGTCTAAAAAAAAAACTATTCCAAGGACATGTTGAGTGCAACCTGTGTCCAGCTGTGTAGGTATCCTGAAGCCAATCAAGTTGGCACACGTAGCTAATCATACAGCTTGTTTTTGCCTCAGTTGCTCCATGTTCTCCAAGCTCCAGAGCCATGCCAGTATCTCCTGTCCTCTGTTCCTAAATCCATCACTTCTCCAGGTGTCTGTCAAGCTCCATGGAGGGAGTCTGGATAGGAAAGACCAGAGTAAACCACCCTTCTCTGCTGTGCAAGGGGAGTTATTCAATTGGTTATCTGACTCTTTGTTTTTGGCCCTGTCTCACCAGGGCCATGTTTGTTTGAATTACAGAAATAGTAGATCATGGTTCTTTCTCAAATCACCAGCACTGTTTCACTAGAAGCACAAATTAACCACTGCATGAACTAAGCACCTAATTAATTTAATTATAAACTATTTCTAACTCATTCCTTCTTAATGAGTTTGGATCGATTTTTCTCTTGCTGTTCCACTTTACTCATCATCAGATCAAGTTCCTCTGTGGCAGATTTTCCATTCGCTGAACATTTCATCTCAACAAGGGGCCTGGAGCTCTCAGGGTTTACACTTCCTCTGCCTAAGCAGATGCACCAGGCAGATAGAGCACTCCCCTCTGGCAGGAGACACGTGCAGGCTGTGGAGTCATCTTGTCGGAATCAAGGAAACAGACTAGTACAGAAAGAACAGAGGTGTGAGTGGGGGTGTTCTCTAAAGGCACAACGTAGCTGGGATTGGGACTGGCTGCCTCCCAGCCTCATTCTATGTGACAAAAATTACACTGTCACCAGAGTTTGGTAATCCTTGGTCAGATTCCAAGAGTTCTCAGCAAATGGCACTCATTAGCCATCCCCACAGCCAGGAGCTCTGACTCAGCACAAGGCTTCTCGGGAGGTAGCACCTCATCCTGCAGCAATAGCTTTGATTCAAGTGTCCCTAGCCTCTACTGCCATCACTGAAATCTCTGACACTGCCGCTACTGCCAAGCCTTCTCCAGAGCCCATCTGTCCCCATCCATCTCCCACAAGGGACAATAAGTTAGTGGTGCATGGATTGTCAATAATGTGTATTTTTATGAATCTTCAAGTCAGTGGAGGGAGGACAGTGAACTGCAATGCTTGGAATACAGAGAACATAAAGTTACAGATTATGAGGGTCCATCCTGTTACATCAGCCTTATTAAGACTCACTATAACCTCAGCATGACAGACCTTGGAAAATGGCTTTCATCACAGGATGTTTCATCTAGTCCTGATATGCTGAGAACAAAACACAAATCATTAAGTCTCAAAATCCAAGAAATACTTCTCCTTAATTAAGTGTAAAAGTCTCAGGAATAGCCCTTCAACCATCATAAATATTTCTCTGCCCCTTAGGGTGTTTCTGAACATGTCTGTCAGTGTCCTCATAAGCCTAGAACCAGGTTATAAGGATGCTAAATGCCAAGAGTAGGAAATCTCAGGGCCACATTAGTTACCCAACATCCCAAGCTTCTAGAACAAAACCAAGAGGCAAGCAAAAGTCCCACTCCTCACCTTTCAAAAGAGGCTCTCAGGGGGCTGGAGAGACTTCTTAGCAGGTGAGAGCCTTAATGCTCTTGTAGAGGATCTGGATTTAGTTCCAAGCACCCATGCCTCACAGTTTCACAGGATTCTCACCATCATTGGAGAGGGCATGGCTGAAGAGAGCTACTCACATTGTAATCGACAGGAAGCAGAGAGAGGAGATAAAGAAGAGACCATGACAAGATACCGTTCCAAGGGCACACAGCCAGTGATGACTTCCTGAGTCCCCACCTCCTCCATTTCGGGGCCTCCTGATAATTCCATCATATTATCAACCTATCAAGGGATACCACTCCATTTATTTGGACAGAATTCCAGTGAGCTCATCATAGAGAGCCCCCAGAGCGCACCTTGCTAACCTTCTAGACCGCTCTGATTACAATCAAGTTGACTGTCACAAAAGCCAGGAGGAAGCTGGAAAATCAGACAGTGCCGCTCAGGGTAGGCTGATAGCGCAGGAAAGAGGATAGGTTTTAAGGTTTCTAGTTTTCTTATTTTTATTTGTGTGCACATGTGTGTGTGTGTGTGTGTGTGTGTGTGTGTGTGTGTGTGTGTGTGTGATGTAGGTATGGGTGCCCACAGAAGCCAGAAGAGGGTATCAGATCCCCTAGAGTTAGACTGACAGGCATTTGTGATATGCCAGACATGAGTGTTAAAAAATGAACTCAGGTCCTCTGGAAGAGCAGAAAGCACTCTTAAGTTCCGAACCATCTCTCCAACCCTATGAGTATAGATCTCATGAGTTACCTGACATGGGTGCTGGGGATTGAATTCTGGTCCTCTGGAAGAGCAGCATGTACTCTTAACCATCCAGCCCCAGGAGTACAGATTTAACTGAAGAGCAATGGGACGGAGCTGGTAAGTTTTAAGTAGCAGGGGTTTTCTGATTTTTCTAAATGTTTTTTTGGTTGCTGCAGGACAAAGGAGGTCATATTATAAGAAGCAATCATACATTGAAATAAAGAAAATAGTCATGAGGACTATTAGAGTTCAAAATTAAGCCAGGAAAGGCTGTTGGGAAGAGACACAGTGGCTAAACTCAGAGTTCTACTTTTTCTTCCATTGTTCCCTACCCTCTGCTGCACAGAAAACATCCACTGGACCTTCCATGACCTCCTCTGCCCTTTGCTCCTGGCTGAACTCGGTGGAACAAAGAGCAGAGGAAGATGAGGCGGGGACACATCACCAAGTTTCCTCTCTGCTGTGTCACTGCAGACTCCCTGCTGGCCAGAGGGCTTGTCTGATGTCCCTTCCTACAGCTTTGCAATCCAGGGCCTCATAGCAGTTCTGACCATGCCCACTCATACTCAAGCCTCGCTCTGTCTCATCGTTTCTGATTACTGTCCTCATAGGTGCTGTCTGTTTCCTGTTGAGACACAGATAGAGGTTTGAACTCTACACAGTATTATGACGTAGACCAACACTGAATGTGTCAGCATGAGCCAGAAGAAGGTGTCACTACTACCATTAATGAAGCAAAGCAGCGCTCTAGTGATCTTTCAAAACATCTCTAAAGGAATTACTGTCAAGGGGCAAATGTCAGTTAACTGCTATATTTGTAGATGTACAATATTTCATTCTGAGATAAGTCTAAACAGATGAGTTGATTTGTAGCTTTCAAAAGTTTCAGACCTGGGGAGATTGCTGTACAAACACTGAGACCTGAGTTCAAATACCCAGTACTCATGTTTAAAAAAATAAAAGTTTTAGTTGTATGTACACTTGTAACCTCAGTGCTATGGGAGAAGAGGAAGAGATCGAAGGCTCACTGGGGCTTGATGGCTGCTAGCCTAGCACCAGGCTCAAGGAGAGACCCTAGCTCAAGAGAATACAGTGGAGAATGCCAAAGCAGAAAATCCAAAGTTCTGTGTGTGCACAAGTCTGTGTGAGATGCCATCTGTGCACACACATACCTATTATATTTTGCTTCAATGGCATCTCTGATTACTTTTTATTTTAAAATTTTGTGCCCATCATTCTGACTACACTTGGCTCCATGGAAGTGGAAGAAGATAGCCCATGAAGAAGACCATTTCATTGCTCACTACAAGACCTAGAACAACACCCAGACATAGAATTCAATAATTAGATATTGTTGAAAAATAGAACTGGAGGAATAAAGAGAAGAGAAAGGAAAGAAAGAAAGTAGAAGGAAAGCATGGACATTAGAGTCAGAAGACAAAGACAAATAAGATACCTTTCTCCTTAAATCACTAAATGGCTGAGCTTTCTTACACACCTAACTAACCTTTCAAGCCTCTGTTTTCATTTAGATATTGACTAAGCTAGGCTAAGAGATCCTCTACTATTAGTAACACAACTGTTCAAAACGCAGAGAATAAGTTACTGTGGAGTGCCCAACTCCAAATGGGATATGCATAACACCACCCCACCCACGGCTCAGGAAACATCATGGAAGAGGGGAAGGAAAGACTGCAAAAGCCAGAAGACAGGAGGTCTGCTGTGAAATTCGCCTTCTGGATAGGGCAGGATGCTGCCCCCATGAACTCTTCATGCTATGGTTACCTACACAGGACCCACAAGAACACACTAATCAACAGTCTGGCATAAACAAGGGAAGAGCACACACTTAGCTGAGGGGTTGATGGCTGCTGGGAAATGGAGAGTCACTTTACTTTGGGAGGTGGCTGCTGGGAGATTGTGTGTCAGTGGGTGACCTCACACCAATGCACACCAATGGGAGCACTAATTGGACTCATTGGGTTAAACTTTAGATAATTAAAAATAAAGAATTCCAGTAGTGATGAGACCTGATAGGCTAGGGTCGAATAGATGGGGAGGAGGACCTCCCCTATCAATGGACTAGAGGAGGGGCATAGGGGGAGAAGAAGGAAGGAGGGTAGGATTGGGAGAAAATGAGGGAGGGGGCCACAGCCAGGATACAAATTGAATAAATTGTAATAAATGAAAAAAATAAAGAATTCCTCTCCCATCTGACAATGGGGGGATCAAATGAGATGATGTGTCCAAAAGTGAAGGAAGTGATCACCCTGGGATGTCATTATGACTATTAGGTCCCAGTCTGGCTTCTATGTAGCATGGCTCAGTATTTGAAGGATATGGGACGATGTTACCAATTTTACTGTTTTTCATTCAAAAATAGTTCAGCTTAAGAAGCTGCCAAGCTTGGAATCTGGTAGCATGCATCTTAGTGTTAAGGAATGCAGACAGCCGTGAAGGAGACATGACAAGATAACACATACCTTATTCTTCCTGGTTCCTGAAGCGGTAAGGCAAAGCCAGAGGCCAACAAATGCAATCATTTCAGGCAGCTTTGGGAGCAAAGTACCAAGTTCACGTGTTTTAAATCCATCACATACAAAGCATCACCTGTGTGAGAGCTAGGCAAGAAGGGATAAAGATGAAAAAGAATTAAGAAGCAGTGAGTTGACAAAACAGAGAAAAGATCCAATAGTAGAGTTAACCCTGTGTGTGTGTGTGCACGCACACACAAGCGCAGATGTGATGGGTGTCATAAGTTGATGTTGGCTATCTTCCCCAACCATTCTCTATGTTACTTTCTGAGACAGTCTCACACTGAATCTGATCACTGATTCAGTCAGACTAGTAGGCTGGCAAGATCCAGGGGTCCTTTTGTCTCTGCTCTATCCCCAAGCACTGGGTTAGGTATGTACCACCATACCTGTTCTTCATGTGGGTACTAGAGATGAAATTCAGGTACTCATCCTTGTATGCCAAGCACTTCAGTGAGCCACGACATAGCAGAGTTATGCGTGGGTATATGCCATGTGCATGGGGTTTTCTGAACAGCACAGAAGATGCCATTGTATCTTCTAAAGGCAGAGTTGCAGTCAACAGTGAGCTGTCTGATGTGGGTGCTGAGGGCTAGTTCCAGAACTCTGGAATAGCTCCTAAAGCTAAGTCATTTCTCTAGCTCCTATAACCATAATTTTAAGTGTATCTATAATTCATATCTAACTGCGAAGGAACCTTCTCGATTTCTGTTGAATTCTTGTGAGTTTTCTACTGTGCTCATGAGGATCCTTCAGAGAAATAGAATTGGTAGACAAGGTTTAAATATACAGCCATTCTGTAAGAATCTGTGACACCGTCTCCAGATCACCCAGGTCTACAGATGCTCAAGATCCTTTGATAGAGTGACAGAGTTTAGCATAGGATTTACACAAACTCTCCTGCAGACTCTAAATCACCTCAATGTTACTTTAACACCTAATAAAATGCAAATGCTGTTTTGATACCTGTGAGATTAATTGTGTATGGGATAATGACAAGAAAAATACATGTCCAGTATGAGCATATTTTTTCTACTATTACTACTTTCCATCTGTTTGGTTGATATATATGGACATAGAATGTTGCACTATGGAGGGCTGACTATGTGCACACAGAGGGATTCATTTTAAGGGATTGTCTTACACAGTTTGAAGGCTGACAAGTCCAACATTTACGGAGTGAGACAGTAAGCTCTGGATGATACAGAACTGAAGCTGTGATCCAAGCCAGGCAGAGTTGTTTTTCTGGCTCTATAGATCAATCTTTGTTCTATGCAGACCTGTGGATGGGCTGGGTTTGTCTTATTCAGTGTCCACTGATACCTAGAATCACTGTGCTCCAGTTTTGTTTTTGTTGACAAATATCCTGACAAAGTGTTGTTTATTTCAGCTTACCATTCTAGGTTAGAGCTCATCATGTTGTAAAATAAGGCAGAAACATGAAACAAGTAAGAGCAGAGTGAAACAAATGCTTGCATGCTCAGTAGTTTATCTGCTTGCTTGTGCTCAGCTCAGTTTCTCCACTAAGTTCAGAATCGCTATGTAGGGAATGTATCTACGTATCTATCTATCTGTTTATGTTTCATTCATTCATGAAATCATCTTATATCCCAAGCTGCCCGAAAAAATCATGATGTCCCTGTCCCAGCTTCCTGAATGTTTATAATACAAACATTCATTATCATCCTGGCTTTTTTTTTAATTTCTAGTTTATACTCTAGTATCTAACAGACTATAACAATTTATTCGACATTTATTTTATACATCTATTTGTCAGACAATGAATACAGTTATTTGGTTTGCAGTAAGTTCATTCATCGGGCTCTAATTTGATGCTAGGCTCTATATAGACCATGACTGCAACATTTCTGATTTTTAAACAAACACGAATGCGTGTTTTGATCCCATCTTATAAATGGCAAAGTTGAGTTCAGATAGATTGTTTCCTGTAAGTATTTAAGGTTACAGTCTAAATTTCAGTATGCAAGAGTCAACTAAATGCCCTATTGTTAAGAACACAGCCCATACCCAAAGCCAAACACATTTAAGTACTAAGTACTCCTTCTAGGTGTCATTGACTTCTCAGCCTTGAAGGGCAGAACTCCTTCCTCCCTTCCTCAAACAAGCACACATACATATGATCGTTCTTTAAAGTTTTTACACATAAAAAATTAAGCTCTTGCCTGTTCTCATTTTGTACTATTGAATATGAAGTGTTTTATGGATTAATGAAATTGAGAGATGAGTAGCTACCAAATCATATAAAAGGATAGACTTTGGGTCATAAAGCTTATTGTATGCATCTTGGCAGTTGCAGTTTAAGTATTTATGGTATTACTTAGTAGTAAATACGTCCAATTCATGACAGCTAGGTCACATGAGACCTAACTTTGGAAATGTGCTCAAGTTTTTGCTATTAAAGATACTTGAAAATGGATTTTGTCCGAAGAGTTACGGGTTGCATATAGGAATGATGTGAAAATTACCCATATCTCACTCCATTAGAGAGCATGGCCCCCATTTCTGTGATCACCACTACTGTCAACTCCACCACGCTTGAATTTTACAAAGTAAATCAACGAACACACCCCTGCTGTAGGTCATCTGAGCTGAAAGTGAGAAGTGCTACAGTGAGGAGCTGGTGTTGTGTGGAAAATTATTACTGTGGGAGCATGAGCTTACTTTAAAAACCATCGGCATGAAGAGCAAGTTCTTTAACAGAAAGAATCACACATTCTTGGACAGGTGAGATGGCTCAGGAGGCAGAGCTTGATGATCCGATTTCAATCCTGGGATGCCACGTGATATCAGGAGAAGCCCAATGCTCACAAGTTGACCCCTGACCTCCACACATGATGTGACATGCCCCCCCCAACAAATAGATCAGTTACTTTGAAATATAATCACAAGCTCTTATATCAATACTGTTCCTACTTGTAAAAGAAATCATTGATTCTTACAGAAAAGCCATATCTTTCTGTCAACTGATCTCTATTCTATATAAACAGATTTATCAGTGTTCATGGTGTGTGTATGTGTACATACACATATATTTGAGGGATTAAAATAGGAAATTGGATTTTAGATAATGAACATCTTAATA
This sequence comes from Pachyuromys duprasi, assembly GCA_028658305.1. Classification (NCBI taxonomy): domain Eukaryota; kingdom Metazoa; phylum Chordata; class Mammalia; order Rodentia; family Muridae; genus Pachyuromys; species Pachyuromys duprasi. Next base: position 59,364,202 of record CM053748.1, read on the forward strand.
TAACTACAGACATGACTCTGACCGCCAACTATGAGGGAAAATGATCTTGGGGTCAAATAATCATAAAGAGTTTGGATGTATGAGAAGCTGAAAAGGTGACCTAAGCCCTAAGGTGCTGGCTGCTCTGCAGAGGACCCAGGCTCAGTTCCTAGCATCCACTTGCAGCGCAGAACCATCCTTGTCTTTAGCTCCAGTTCTAGGGTATCACACGTCCTCTTCTGGCCCCCACAGGCAGCAGGCACACACTTGATGCCCAGACATACAGGCAAACACTCATAAATAAAATGTTTTTAATTTATTATTATCATCATTCATTACAATTTATTCAGTTTTTATCCAAGATGTGGCCCCCTCCCTTGTCTTCTCCCAAATCCACCCTCCCTGACAATTCTTTCCCTATGCCCCTTCCATAGTCCACCAATAGGGAAGATCATCTTCCTCTTCTATTTGACCCTATTCTATCAGGTCTCATCAGGACTGGTTGCATTGGCATAAAATGGTTTTTTAAATTAATTTATTTTTTATTAATTACATTTGATTCACTTTGTAGAGACGTAGCCCTCTCCTTTTCCCCCTCCCAATCGGACCCTCCCTCATCTTGTCTCATGCCCCTCCCCAAGTCCACTGATAGGGGAGGTCCTCCTCCCCTTCCATCTGACCCTAGCTTATCAGGTCTCCTCAGGAAACCTCTGTGTCTTCCTCTGTGGCCTGGTAAGGCTGCTCTGCCCTCAGGGGGAGGTGATCAAAGAGCTAGCCCATGAGTTCATGCCAGAGACAGTCCCTGTTCCCATTACTAGGGAACCTACTTGGACACTAAGTTGCCATGGGCTATAACTGTGCAGGGGTTCTAGGTTATCCTCATGAATGGTCCTTGGTTGGAATATCAGTCTCAGAAAAGACCCCCTTTGGTTCTGTTGCTCTCCTTGTGGAGCTCCTGTCCCCTCCAGGTCTTTCTATCTCCACCTTCTTTCATAAGATTCCTTGCACTCTGCCCAAAGTTTGGCTAAGAGTGTCAGCATCCGCTTTGATACCCCGCTGGGTAGTCTTTCAGGGGTCCTCTGTGGTAGGCTCCTGTCCTGTTTCCTGTTTTCCCCCTCACCTGATGTCCATCCCATTTGCCTTTCTGAGTGAGGATTGATCATCTTACCTAGGGTCCTCCTTCTTGCTTAACTTCTTTAGGTGTACAAATTTTAGTACGATTAGCCTATATTACGTGTCTAATATCCACTTATGAGTATATACCATGTGTGTCTTTCTGCTTCTGGGGTACCTCACTCAGGATGACTTTTCTAGTTCCCACTATTTTCATGCAAATTTCATGATTTCCTTGTTTTTAATTGCTGAGTAGTATTCCATTATGTCCATTGTGTAGATGTACCACAATTTCTGTATCCATTCCTCAACTGAGGGACATCTGAGTTGTTTCCAAATTCTGGATGTTATGAATAAAACTGCTACAAACATGGTTGGGAAAATGTCCTTGTATTCTTGAGGATGTTTTGGGTATATGCCTAGGAGTGGTATCGCTGGATCTTGAGGAAGCACTATTCCTAGTTGTCTGAGGAAGCACCAGATTGATTTCCAGAGTGGTTGTACAAGTTTGCATTCCCACTAGCAATGGAGAAGGGTTCCCCTTTCTCCACATCCTCTCCAGCATGTGTTGTCATTTGCGTCTTTGATCTTAGCCATTCTGATGGATGTAAGGTGAAATCTCAGGGTCATTTTGATTTGCATCTCCCTGATGACTAAGGATGTTGAGAATTTCTTTAAGTGTTTCTCTGTCATTTGATATTTTTCTATTGAGAGTTCTCTGTTTAGCTCTGTTCCCCATTTTTTAATTGGATTGCTTGATTTGTTGCTGTTTAACTTCTTGAGTTCTTTATATATTCTGGGTATTAGCCTTCTGTCAGATATAGGGTTGGTGAAGACCCTTTCCCAGTCTTTAGGCTGTTGTTTTGTTCTAAGGACCTTTGCTTTACAGAAGTTTTTTCAGTTTCATGAGGTCCCATTTGTTGATTGTTGATCTTAGAGCCTATGCTGTTGGTATTCTGTTCAGGAAGTTGTCTCCTGTGCCACTGAGTTTTAGGTTCTTCCCCACTTTTTCTTCTAACAGGTTTAGTGTGTCTGGTTTTATGTTGAGGTCTTTGATCCACTTGGACTTTAGTTTTGTGCAGGGTGATAAGTATGGATCTATTTGCACTTTTCTACATGTAGACATCCAGTTAGGCCAGCATTGTTTGTTGAAGATGCTCTATTTTTCCATTGCATGGTTTTGGCTTCTTTATAAAAAATCAAGTATCTGTAAGGTGTGTGGGTTTATGTATAAAATGTTTTTGAAAAAAATAATAATATTGAGAACTTGGCTACAAGACCTGCACAGATTCAAGCCAGACCAAATCCAAGCAGAAAAAGACACAGAAACAATGCCTCTAGCCCCAAACAAGAAGCTATTTGCAATTGATACCTGCTGTGAAATGGAAAATAAGTTTTCTTCAATGGAGTGTCGCTGTGAATATCAACGACACACAGGGCAGGCTCTGTGCCCAGGAGTAGTTGGCCAATGCAAAATGAACTCCATGCATTTTGTGAATTTTTCTTTTGTCATAGTTGTTTTGTTTTTCTGTCTGATTTTGTGGTTGGCTCTTTTGATTTTGTTTTAGTTGTTTCTCACTTTGGTTTTGAGATAGAAAGAACATGGGTGAGGAGGGAGGTAAGGCAGATCTGGGAGGAGTTGGGAGAGGGGAACAACATGATCAAAATATATTGTAAGACAATTTTTAAATAAAATTCTTTAAAATTTTTTGGCTGTGCGATGAAAATGTGACTCCTGGTAGTGTTTGCCTACCATGCTTGGGGTCATAGGATCAGTCTCTAGCATGGCTATGATTTATGGAAGATGGTCACAGATATTTCAGACCCTTTTTACCTTCATATGTAGTTCATAGCATGAAACTTCTGAGCTGTCTGTGTTGCTTGTATGTCATATCTTGAATTCCAAAGAGAAGAACCTCATAGCCCAGGAAAAAACAATTTCAAAAAGCCAAACCAAAATTAAAACCAAGGAGCTGAGTGATGGGTCTGCTGGTAACATGCTTGCTGTGCCTGCGTGCCAGCATGCCAGCATGCCAGTATGGCCTCACTAAAATCCCCAGAACCCACAGAGAAGCTGGCCATATGGTACAGCCCTGCAATCCCAGCACCAGGAAGGCAGAGAGAGGAGCCTCAGAACTCGTTGGCCAGCTTGCCAAACCAAAGCAGTAACCTCCAGGTATGAGACAGAGTCTGTCTCACAAAATAAAGTGAAGAGTAATTGAGAAAGACAGGTAACATTGACCTTGGGTCCCAACACATGCACAAACCTGCACACACATGGACACGCACACACAAAATAAAACCAAGGGGAATCTTGATATTGTAGTTCTGCCATGTCAAAAGTCAGGAGACACAAGGAAGACAGACAAAGCTGCTGGGGCTCCTATGTTTCATTATTCCATTCTGGTCTAAATTGCCATGGGCTTTGTATCCCCCTCTGTGCATCAGCATGAGAGAAGCATCAAGAAACTTCCAGCATTTCATCACTGATTGGTGATGCAGGCAGATTCACATTTGGCCCTAGGGACCAGTATTGTGAAGTATTGGTTTATGATATGTAAACTTGTTTTTGTTTTAATCCCAGGTGTGGAATATGGGACTGATTCAGATTGTCCACAGCAGCAGGCTATTTGCCTTATTCAGACTCTGAGAGGTACTCTCTGCCAGCTGTAGATAGTTCTACTCTGAGGACTCTGAAGAGAGAATAAATGCCAGATCCCAGAGAAGAAACCAAAATAAAATAGTATAAAAAGTAATACCAACAGACAGGGCTGAGGCCATTTTGCTGCCTTTTAGAGCTGGGGAAGCTGGGAGGATTTGTGAACTCAACTCCATCCTCACTTGGAAACCTAACATGATAGGACATGTTGGTAAACATCAAAGGATACGTTTGTGAGCTAGAACTGGGGGTCCTATCTAAAGCACAGTGTTTGTGGGGTTCGACCATAGTGTTCTCACATACTGTTCTCACATCACAAAAAGTAAAAATTAAAAGTAAACAGCCATTTCCGTGTAGAGCTGAACCAGAAAAACTATTTGGTCCATGCTTAGTTCTCAAATGACTTTTTTGATCTCCCCTCCCTCCGTCTCTCTATCCTGTGGGTGTGTGCATGTGTGTACATGTTTATATGAATGCATATGCATATGTGCATGGGAGTGCACATACGTGTGTGTGTGCATGTGTGTGTGTGTGTGTTGGTCCTGGACCTGGCAGCTAGGAGTTGTTGTGGGGTATCTTCCTTAATCATGCTCCACCATTTTTGTTTTTTGAGACAAAGTCTCTCACTGAATCTAGAGCTCTCCAAGTTGGCTCAGCTGGCTACCCAGAGATTCCCAGGGCTCCTCCTCATGCCACCCCTTCCCAGCGCTAGAGCTGTCGAGTACCACCACACTGGAATTTTTATATAGATGCTGGGATTTAAACACAGCTCTTCAAACTTGCATGACAAGCAATTTACTGACTGATCCATCTTCTTACCTCTTCTAGTGGCTTTGAAATTTTGACTCAACACTATATAAAATATTATACAGGTAATGATTTGTAGAAATAAACTAATAGGATCAAAATGTCAAGATGATAGACATCTTTCATATTTTCTGCCAGATGGATCATAAGAGCATTCATTTCTAAACAATATACTGATGCATAAAATAAATCTTGTGTCTATCATTTGCATCCACAATTTTATATTTATGTTTAAATGTATACATGGCTAAATGTATTTAAATATTCATTTTTCATTTTGAACTTGTAAATATGCTATGTGCCATCATTTTCAATGTACTAAAGGTTCAAATGTTAAAACACTGTGAAAGGAAAAATGAAAACCAGAAAGCGAAGAAGGAAGAACTCATATGTCCACTCAGACATTTTTCAAGGGGTTTCATTTTCATTTCCGTTGCTGAGATAAAACACCCTGACAAAAGGCAACTTTACGGAAAGGGGGCTTATTTCAGCTTTCAGCTCCGCCATGATGGGGAATTCAGGGCAGGAGCTTGAAGCAGCTACTCATGTCATATCCCACAATGCAGAGCGCAGGAGATGTATGCATGCTTCCTTACGTGCTCGCTTCTAACTTCTCCACTCTTCCACAGCTCAGCATCCCCTGCCTAGTGAATGGTGCGACCGACTGTGGTCTGGATCTTCCCATGTCAATTAACGCAATCAAGACAATCCCCCATCCACAAACTCTCAGTCAAAGCCAGTACAGAAAACCCCTCTTTGATGCTCTTCCCAGGTGATTCTACCTTATATCAAATTGACAATTAATGCTAACCAGGACACACCCTGTAGAGAAAATCCTTCCCCTCTCTTAGTTACTTAAGTCAGCCTTCCTGCCCTTCCCTTCCACAGCTCTGAGGCACATATTTCCTCTCTGCCTCCCAAATTCCCACTGCACACGGCCCCACCCTTCCTGACCCTTAGCCACTTTGATACCAGGGTCAGGTAAAGAAACATTGATTTCTCTCTCTATGCCCTCCATTACCTGATAGTTACTTTTCCCATTGTTGTGATAAAACTCTCAAGAAAGAAAGTAAATAAATAGTCTCATCATAGTGTTTAAAGTATGAGAGCAAGAATGTGAGGCAGCTGGTCATTTTGCGTCCAAAGTCAGGAAACAGAAAGAGGCTGGTGTTTGATTCATTTTTTTTTTTCTTTTTATTCAGTCTAGAACCCCAGACCATGGATGGTGCCGCCCACTTTCTGGGTGACCTTATCAGTTAACCTAATGTGGAAACTCCCTCACATACATGGCTAGAGGTTTGCTTCCATGGTGATTCTAAATCAAATTGAGGTAAAATTTAATACTGTAAAGAATCACACTGGTAAAGTCCTGCCTATATTTTAGACTAGGTATGTTCACCTTCTCTGAAAATTCCCGAGATGTAACTCCTTTTATTTTGCCTCATCTTGCTCAGCATGCCCCAACGTGTGTTTTTACTGTTCGGGGACACCCTGCCTCTGTCTTTGCCAAAGCATTGAGATGGCTTGGTATGTTGTTCCTGCTTTGGCCCAGGGATATGTCTTAACCATGTGTGCCAGCAGTTAATTCAATGTGTGGCATAGAGTTGAGGTCTGATTGATGTTGTTTATCTCCATAAACTACTTTGAATTAGTTTTCTAATTAATTTTTTATCTCCCCTACTTCTCTCTGATTCACAAGGATGGGTCAGGTATGTATCAATCTCTTCAGCTCCTAACAACTTGCTTCATCAAGGACCTTATAAATATTTGTTGAATGAGCAAGTGAAGGTGCAGTGACCCCCACTTTCCACTCAGGTTACAGCACACTAGAAATGAAAATAGAAAAATCCCATCTGTAAAAGCCATGTGTGGGGTTTTTTATTATTTTCAACTTTTTTATCTTTAAATTCACTGTCAAGAAGAAACGATAAATTTCTTTTCTTTGTTTTGTGCCAAAGGAAAACATCTGGTGGGCCTAAAACAAAACAAAACAAACAAACAAACAAACAAAATGTATGGTTAAGGTTAGAGAAGAAAACAAAAAGCTTTCCAGATGTTTCCAGCAAAACTCAGGTCTTTAAAGGTCTTGGGGAAAAGCCATCAAGGAGATGTAGCCAAGTAGAACAAACCCTCCCCAATGCTAATTCATTCATTCATCATTCACTCATTCATTATCATGATGTGCATACATATTTTTACATGGTCACTCATGCATTTATTATTCTGGTCATCTATTCACTCATCTATTCATTCAAGTCACATGGTCATTCACTCGTTCATTTACTCATTCTCATGGCCAATCGTTCCTTGACACTGTCATTTATTCATGCATACATGTATTTATGGTCGGTCATTCAAAAGCTTGCGCTGAGCCTCTTTCCTGAGTTAAGTGGGCCTCCATGCTAACTGGCAGGGAATAAAGGTGAAGAACAGACAAACTTGCCCTCCAAGATTTCAGACCCTAATAGGTAAGTGACAATAGTTGACAAGCAATTCTAATGCTATGAGACACATGCTAAGGTAGCAGAGAATGGGAGCAAAGCAAAGGCCAGAGTCATTGCTACAAAGGCTATTTAGTTCATGGAGTGTGGAGGTCTGTGGTCATGTGACATGTGACTTTGACTGAAAGGAGGAAGCCACTGGGTCTGGGGACAAATACTGGAGTGGTAATACTAGGAAAAAAGATCATAAATTTTCTGCATCACTGAGAATCTTTGTGGTGTGTGTGTGTGTGTAACAGAAATCAAGCTTTGGTGTCATTCCTCTGGCGCTGTCCATCCTTTTTCCCCGTTCAAATTTTCTCTTCAGCCTGGAACTCCCCTGTAGTCTAGACTGGTTGACCCCTGAGTCCCAGGAACCCCCTCTATCTAGATCCCCAGTGTCAGAATGGCAAGCACACACCGCAGCCAGCTCTTCCTGTTTTATATGTGTTCTGGGTATTGAACACAGACCATCCTATTTGCAAGGCAAACGCTTCTGACTGGGCCGTCTCCTCTGGCCCATTTGTTGTAAGTCCTCCATGCATGAGGACAGATTTTCACACATACATGAGTCAGATGGAAATCCTACATAAGCACAAGTTTCAGTTCAGTGGGTTTGAGGTGGAAACTTGAGGTTTTGCATTTCTAAGTTCTTGGTTTAAGGTGTGCTAAAGGACAATGGACCCCACACAGGAACACCGGTCTCATAAATTGGCAAAGAGACCTGCGCAAATCCTAGCTTAAGCGGTTCCCACCTGTGGGTTCTTGGTGACTGGCTTTGGCTTCCTGATCCAGGGGTGCAGTGTTTGCGATGCAGGGTGACACAGTCATTCCTGCATAGTCATCCCTGTGCTGGGAGGGTCAAAGGGAGGGACCGGACTCCACTCACAGTGCTAACTGCCACTCAGCTGATTGCCACTCTTTCTCCAAGCGTGTTTGGAGACTTTCTGAAATGTTTCTAAATTTTTCTAGTTGTTCTCTCTTTCCCTCCCCTCTCCCAGTTCCTCCTATCCCCCACACTATGTTTGCATATATGAGCATTGCGCATAGGCACTTGTGAAGGGGTGTATGTGTGTGTGTGTAACTGACAGAAATTAGAATAGAGTGTCTTCCTCAATCTTTATCCATCTTATTTTTGAAGCAGGGCCTCTCACTAAACCTGGATCTCACCACTTTGGCTAAACTTGCTGACAAACAAGCCTGCCCGCAGTATCTACCACTGTTCCCTGGCACTGGGGTTCATCTACTATGCTGGCTTCCTATGTGGGTGCTGGGGGTGAAACTCAGATTCCTGTGCTTGTGTGCCAAGCACCCTACCCACTGAGCCATCTCCCTAGCCCAACACAAGAATTCCTCTGGAAGTCTCAGAGCCTTAACTCCTCCAGGCCACTGCATCCACCTTCCCCCATGTGGGCCATTGTCTGCTGGAGTTTCTTTTATTCCCAGCACCTCGCAGTTTAGTAGCAGATGCTGTTCATGAACTAGATGGCCTGTTTATCTGTGTTATTAATGAAGTTGTTAAGTGAGGTTGGAAGGGGGAGCCAGAGGCATCCTGCTCTCCACCTCTCCATGAATCACCACCCTGAGCGGAGATGGCTTCTTTCACTTGTCAGCTCCTATCAACCTACTTATCTCTATGAATTTGAATGAAGTTCATGATGAAAGTTTCATGAGATGCCATGTTGTGCTTTCTCTAAGCCTTGGGTCTCATATGCCTGTGGCTTGCTTTTTGTCTTTTCATCTTGCAATTTTATCACAAAATAGCACATGGGTACACCTTGTATTATGAGGTTTCTCCTATAGGCACCGATTACCATTCCTGGGGAGCCTGTTATCTGCGTTGAGGCTGGGGAGACTTTGAGCAATCTGTGGCTCTGCAGAGGCGGCATCCCTAAGTCCTCCATAATTAATCTGGTGGCTGTATGCCTGACAACCTGCATATTCATACTGGCAGACCAGGTCACCACATCCCCTCCCTCTGCTCCTACACAGGCCCCTTCCCCACAGTCAGCCATTTTCTCCCAGAGCCACAAGAAAAGCCTTTCATCGACTCGAGTCATTTTGGAATTACATGTTCCACGGCAGCACAACAGTCCCATTTTCTTTGGGAAATGAAAATGTAAGTTTCCCCTCCTCAAGGCTTCCTATCATGCAAATACCTGTGCGTGTTAACATCATCACACACTCTTGCCCCGGGACCCCTCTGCTCCATTCAGTATCCATACCACAAACAGCTGTGACGGCAAACTCTTGAACCGCGAATGGGCCCTACAGAGAAGAGCGCTACAGACTGAGAGCCCGCTGTGCTGTATGGGTGTCTGCTTGGGCTGGTTTTGTTTTGTTGTTGTTGTTTTGGTTTTTTGTTTGTTTGTTTTCTTAGAGGGAGAAGATCCCCTTCTGTGTGAGGGGAGACTAATATAGAGGAGGGGGCCCTAGGGCTCACACCTGTGGAGCAGCTCTCCCTTCATAAGAGGCGAGGGTCGTGCAGAAAGAGCTGCTGTGTGGACTGCAGGCGGGGCCTCCACACAAGCTGGCCGTGGGAGAACTGTGGACCCGCCCGCAGAGCCCAGCATCCGAGGACGAAACACTTCCTATCTTTAATCAATCCAACCTCAAATCACAAAAAGAGGCAAAATTAGACTTTTAAAAATCTTAGCAAAAAATTCTAAATGGAAGTATCTGGCTGCAGCTTCTCATTCTTACATTCGTGATCTTTCTCACAATGCCTATGTGTGTGTGCACGTGCATATATGTCACAAGCCTACATATGCTCATTCACATGCTACCCACACATGCACACACATACAGATAAAACTACACACAAATATCTGACTTAGGTGAGTGCACACATGCACATAAACAACATGCTTATGTGTACACGCATGAACAAACATATTATTAACATATATTCAGACACATGCATACACATAGAACACATATCAAAGTTTGTGAAGACATACATGTAACCTATTTGCCTACATGTGAACACATGCTATTCATACATACATGTGTATATATACAGGCAAGATACACACCACATGTTACAGAAATTTATGTACGCTTCATGCCTACATTTGAATATATGTGTATGCATGTGAACATTCATATACATGCAAACTTTATATCCACATGTGTGCATACATATATTTATGCTATATGTCTACATATGCACATATGCTACATTCCTACATGTGAACACAAGGTGAACATATACTTGTTCATACAAATACAGGCCACATGTCCACAGGTGTCCATGTGTGTTCATGCACTCAAACTACATATATATATATATGTATGCATGTATGCATCCATTATATGTACACACACACATTTCTATGTTGTGTCACTTTTGGCTGTACCTATGCTGTCATATATGATTCTCTCTTTGATGGCCAGATTTGTCAATTTGAAACAACTTATAGCCACCTGGGAAGAAATCCTCAATGAAAAATAGACTAAACTGGGTTGACCTGTAGGTATGCCTGCAAGGGATCGATTTAATCGAGTTAATTGATATAGGAAAGCCCAGCCTACTGTGGGGGCACCAAGCCATAGGTAGAGGGTCCTGGGCTATATAAAAATAGAGAAACTCTAAGAACAAGCACACATATGTGCCTTCATTTCCACCATGCTCTTGACTGTGGATGTGAGTGACTAGCTGCTTCAGGTTCCTTCCTTGACTTCCTGATAACAGTGGACTATAACCTGGAACTGTGCGCTGAAATAAACCCTTTCTTCGACAAGTTGCTTTTTTTCTGGATATTTTTACAACAGCAGCAGAAATGAAACTAGAACATCTTCTCAAAAGAGAAAAACGAAACAATTGGCTTTTAAAAAATAGTCAAGTGAAAAGATGAACAAAAGATTAAGACTAATTCAGAGAATGGGAATCATCATTTAATTCATTACAAGAGCCTAAGCTTACTATCAATCAAAGAACTGTAATTAAAACAGCAGTAAGAAGTTTTCCACCTCACAATCTGATAAGGATTTTAAAATGTCTTTCTAATTAGTGTTGACAAGATTCTGGAGAAAGAGACACATGCAGCCTTGGCATTCTTCGTTCTAGTTATGTGGCCTATGGGAGGGCCCTTCGCCGGTGCCAACCAGAATGTTAAGCGTGTGTAATCTTCGTCGGCTACTCTGGTTTCAGAAATTCCCCATAGGACTGCTCAGACAATGGCACACAGATTCATGTACCTAGAAATTTATGATAACATTGTTATATGTGTGAAAAACGGAGGGATATAAAAGTCTGTGAACAGATGACATGCAGCTGACACAATATTGGGTCCTTCCTAACAGCAGCTTTGTATTCCTGGAGTAGCACACTGTTCAGTCAAAACTCCAAGACACAGAAGGGTGTACACAGCACCCTGTATGCATTAATACATGTGTAGCAGTTAATCTGCACTGTCAGTTTGCCGGATGTAGCAACCTGAGAAGCTGGTGTGTCTGTGAGGGAGCTTCTGGAGAGGAGGCACACCAGCCCTGGATGTGAGGGACACCGTTCAGCGGCTGCAGAGCGCTTCCTCTCCACCACAACGGGAGCTGCTTCATGGTGATGGACTAAACCTGCTGAAGCCACCAGCAAAACAGATCCTTCCATTCTGCCAAGGACAGTGGTGAGAAAAGCAACTAATACCCGGCCACCATGCACACATATACGCATGAAGATATTGCACATGAAGGGTTACCATAGACCTTTCTGTTGCAGCAGCTCTGTTTGTCTTACATAACTTCTCCTGCACCGAAGCTGTAGCTAAAGCTGTTGTCTATAGTTCACCAAGAAGTATCGTATATTGTAGCGAAATCACTACCAGAAAATCAGGTGGTTCACAAATGGAAAAGTCACTATTGGATTCCAGATCTTCCTCCAAGGCTGTGTTTGCATGTGTGTGTGTGTCCCATCATGCCACTGTGTGAATGCATGCCCTTTCACACATGTACTTAATGGTACATCATTGCTGTATGTGTACAGCTGTGCATGTGTGCATGCATGTGTACCATGAATGTGTGCATATGTATGTGTATGGCATGCAGTTTGCATATGTGAGTGTATGTATTTGCTATGCATGTATGTATGCGTATAGATATGTGTATAGATAAAGAAATAGATTCAAAGTTTATTTGTGTTAAAATCTGAGAAGTGGAATTTGGCTTAGAGGTAGTTGGATGAAAAAAGTACAATCAGGAAATAAAAGTAAGAAAGAGAAAACCTCGTTTATTTTAACTCTTTAAGTTTATTTTTTATAGTAGGCATTATGGCTCATTGGAACAAATAAAAAGCATAAACCTGAAAAAACACATTCCATCTCATTTTCTGCAAAGATTAGAAATACCGCTTTATATTTGAGACAGCTGAGATTGCTGTGTGGAAACTCTCCCTCACCTCAAGGATATCATTCATCTGGTGAAGAGGACAACAGAGGAGGGTCTCTAGTCTCCGGGAACTTGCAACACTTCAGAGTCAGCCATCTGTGCTTCGAGCCCAGTTCTGCCACGCAAGCATTTCTGACCTTGGACTGTGATTTGGCCCTTCTCAGCTTTGGTCTCCCTGCCAAAGAAGGAAGAGATGGTTAGTTCTGCCCCCAGAGGCTCTGCAGGCCAGAGCCACAGGCTTTGTGTAACGCCTGGCATCTTGTTTGTCTCAATCAGTATTGTCAGACAGAACACTGTGGTGATTTAATTGTCAACGTGAGGAAACAGAGTCACCTGGGAAGAGCGTTCCAATCAGAAATAGCCTTCCCTGTGTTGGCCTGTGAGAAGGTCTGAAGGGGACTATCTGTCTTAATAGTTAATTAACACTGAAAACCCAGCCCACATTAGGCAGGACCATTCCCAAGGCAGAGAGTCCTGAAGAAAAGAGATCCAAAGACAGGCAGAAGAGTCAGAGACAGCCACTACTTCCATTGTTAGGAAACCCACATGAAAAACAAGCTACACATCTGCTACATATGTGTAGGGGACCTACACTCAGCCCATGCATGTTTTTTGGTGGTCCAGTCTCTGTGAGCCCTGCTGGCCCAGGTTAATTTATTCTGTAGATCTTCTTGTGGTGTCCTTGACCCCTCCAGTCAATCCTTCCCCCAACTCTTCCACAGCACTCCCTGAGCTCTGCCTATTGTTTGGCTCTGGTCTCTGCATCTGTTTCCATCAGCTGCTGGATGAAGCCTCTCAAAAGACAGTTATGCTAGGCTTCCATCTGCAAGCATGGCAGAGTATCAATGTTTTCAAGGGTTGTCTCTCTCCCATGAGATGGGCCTCAATTTGGGCGAGTCATTGGCTGGTCTTTCCCTCAATCTCTGTTCCATCTTTAACCCTGCACATCTTGTTGGAAGGACAAGTTTTGGGTAGAAGTTTTTGTGGAAGAGTTGATGTCCCTTACCTTCCCCTGGGATTCCCACCCGGCTACAGGATGTGGCTATTACTTCAGGCTCCATATCTCCTGCTGCTAGGAGTCTCAGCTAAGATCACCTCTGGGGGCCTTTTACAAGGGCAACATGATGTTTAATCTTGCAACTTTATGGGATTTAGAGTCACCATGGAAACACACCTCTGGGAGCATCAGTAGGAGTGTTTGCAGAAAGGTTTAATGAGGCAGAAAAGACCTGCTCTGACCACGGGCAGCAGCACGCCACGAGCCGGGGTCCTGGGCTGAGTAAAAAGGAGACAGTGAGCTGAGCACAGCATCCATCTCTCTGCTTCCTGTGACCATGTGATCAGCTGCCTCTGCTGCCCTGCCTCCCCCACCAGAGTGTACTATACTCAAACTGTGAAATGCCTTTGTTGGGAATTTTGTCACAGAACTGAGAAGAGTAACTAATACAGGTTCTAATCCCATCCATCACTTCGCCCCATCTAGAGGTCCCATCGCCTCACACTACCTTAGTGAAAAACCAAGATTCAGTCTTTCAACCCACGAATCTGTGCTTGGGACACAAAGAAAGCACAGTGCACACCTTCTTATTCCCAAAGCGCTTGTTTTTGGTTCATACCTTCTTATTTTTACTCGCAAGGAAAGAAAGGGGGGCATGGTGGCACACACTTGTAATCCTGCTGCTTGGGGAGCCTAGACAGAAAGATAAGAAGTTCAAGGTCATCCTCAGCTGCATAGTGCAGTGTAGGCTGTAGGAAACCTGAAAAGAGCGAAAAGAGCAGAGGAAGGGCAGAGCAGGTGAGAAAATGCCAGTCCAAGATTCATTTGCCCTGTGATTTTTTTCAATGTAGGTTTTCTTTCTCTTTTTTAAAAATTTTATTCATGTTTGTTTTTGGTTTTTTGAGACAGGGTTTCTCTGTGCTGTCTTGGCAGCTTTGTAAACCAGGCTGGCCCTGAACTCTTATCAATCTACCTGCCTCTGCTTCCCCGTGTGCTGGGATTAAAGGTGTGTGCTACCACGCCTGGCTGTTTTCTTTCAAATTTAATTTTTAAATAATTATGTGTGGCTAGGTGTGAGGACATGCATGTCATCTCTCACTTCTGACAGCCAGAGGACTACATGTGAAGTCTATTCTTCTCCTGTGTGGCTCTTGGAGATCAAACTGAGGCCGGGCTCTTCTATGCAGTTTTATGTGTATGCGTATTTGGCCCTCATGTATGTGTGTAAAGCGTACGGATACCTGGTACCAGTGGAAGTCAGAAGATGTTTGATACTGTGGGGATTGAAGTTACAGACAGTTGAGGGCCGTCATGTGGGTGCCAGGAACAGAATCCTGGCTCTCCGGAAGAGGAGCCAGGGCTCTTAGCAAACTGCTAAGCCATTTCTGCAACCCCTTGCCCTGAGATTTAAACGTGTCATTTTGAAAATGAGTGCATCGAAATACCACAGTCTTTAATGTCCATTCAAGTACTTGTTGGCTCCGGGTGAGACACTTACACATTTGTAAATATGCATAGCTTGTCTCCTCCAATGCTGTTTTGAAATACAAGGCACAACCAGGTTAATAAAACACACCCAAGGCTATGTTCTATTTGCTCATTAAAGTATAAAGCATCTTAAACCTACAATTAATTCTTGGTAAATTAAAGTCATGACATAGCCGTGGTGAGATTGCCAAAATGTTTGTGCTAACATCTTCCATCTCTGACTCAGAGTCACCCCCACTGAAAGGTTACAGCCATTTATATTTAGGAATGTTCTCTAGATTTATTATTATTATTATTTTGCCTGCCTCAGTTGTGTGAGCATTTACAAAAGTTTAAGGGAAGAATTGCAACTCTGAGTTCTTTTTCCGTGAGTTACTGAAGACTCCACACAACAAGCCCTGAATGTGTTAGCAGTGGCTTTTCAAGACTATTCGTCCTTGGAATATAAATAAGTGACCAGTTAAGAATGTTAATGTTCTGTTTTGACCACAGGAAAGTTCTTGATAAATGATAGGGAATTACCCTCCTTGGACTCTTAAAGTTGTCCTCTTTTTCTATTTAAAGGGGTAAGTCAAACCAAAGCACCAGACTAAGTGATCACATGATATGCTGAGCTCATTCTTCTACTAGAGGGACAGAAAGAAAATCAGATCTAATTGTTTGATTTCCGAAGTCTCTTCTAGGTGACAATTTCCACTGGAAGAAGGCCCCGTGAGGGTCACCAGTGAATCTAGGTCATGTGATATTGAACTGTAGCTAAAGACACTGAAAGTCAGATATAGCCACTATCCCCTTGCAACTTGGCACACAGGAAGACACAGAAGCTGAAGTAAGAAAGGACAGAGTAGGGGTCAGACAGGAAAGACTACAGAGGAGAAAGCTTGGTTAGAATGGAGTGTGCCCCTGGAACCTGAAGTGTCCAGGGCAGCTCCTGGGAGTTTTGTTTTGTTGTTTGGTTGATTGTTTTGTCTTGTTTTGTTTTTTAACTAACATGCTTTTGGTCATGGTACTTTACCACATCAACAAAAAAATTATTATTACAAACTGACTCAAAAAATTTAAGCCACCAAAAGAGCCTAGTGATTAATAACCCTTGTGTCATCACCTATTGCTATAAATAGCATTACAGTAAATAAAAATGTGTATGTGCACTTAAGTGTTGTCTTCTAACATGATCCTGTATTCTCTGCATTTCCTAGTTGGTGATTGCCTCGAGAGGCTGGGGCAGACCCAACTCCATCCTCTGGCAAGAAAGACTACCCAACAGTTGTGTGTTCTTTGCTGAGGAAGATCACAAGGTCTTGAATCTGTGTTTCTGAGGCTGGACCCACATGGTGAATAGTTTCGTGTAGAAAGCAGAACTTTTATTGCAGTGGCATCGCAACTCTCTCCTCTCCGATGAGCCAGGCACTTTCATAAATATGGATTCCTCATGGTCTGCTGTTTGGTTACCTGTCACACAGTTTATACAGTAGAGACAAGATACATATTGAATTCTCTCTCCTCAGTATTTACAAAGAGTTAGTTCCTCAACCCTTCATTGCTGAGGTGTTGACTGTTTTGTTTTCCAATGTCGTTTGGAATCCACTCACTGACCCATATTTGATGAGCACCAGTTTACTACTTTTACTGTCAATATTTGATGCCCAAACTGATTTGTCTCTCACCAGCGCTACCTAGATCAAATTGGCTCCTGGGTCCTTCTGATTTAACCCTATTAATTGATAACAGTCATTTCAAGACAAAGTAGAATATTTATGGGATAAGAGAATTTTCATGAAGAGAAGTGACCCTCTCCTCTTTCAGATGGTAAAGGTAACAAAATGCTAAGCCATCCACTGAAGTCTCTTGGTTCAGAGCTTCTCTACATAACTCTCCAGTAACCAAGAAAACAGCACCTTCCAGACACAACAGGACTGATTCACATGTGAGCTCTCAGAGGATAGAACAGCACACACAAGACTTGGTTCAAATCAGACAAAACCCCAGCACTGGGAAGAAGTGGACACCGCGTCCTACCCCTCACTATTTGAAATTGGCAGCTGTTGGTAAAGGGGAAATCTGTTTTCTCCAGTGGAACCTCACTGCACGCAGCAGCCGCACTCCAGCCAAGCTCTGTGTCCAGGAGCAGCTGGATGGACGCCGGGGTTGTTGTTTGTTTGTTTCTTGTGAGCTTTCAGGTTTTTGTTGTTGTTATTTGTTTGTTTATCTTTTTATTTGTTTTCCTGTTTTGTTTTTGTTTTTATTTTGGTGAGGAAGAGAAAGAATATGAAGTAGGATGAATAGGGTGGTGGAAAGGATCTGGGAGAAGTTGGAGAAAGGAGAAATCTGATCATAATACATTGTATGAAAAAAGTTTGTCTATTTTTTAAATTATTACTGAAATTATTGATTTAATATTTAACCAGATTTAATAGACTAAAAATTAGTTTCACACAATTTGAAAAAGAAAAAAAATTGGCTTAAATTCTTATTCACTTCTAATTGTGTCTCTGTGTGTGTGTGTGCATTTGTATGCAGCGGTTCTCAGAGGCCAGGTGTTAGGTTCCATGATACTAAAGTTACAGATAGTTAAAAACTGCTTGGTGTGTATTGGTAACGGAACTTACATCCTTGCAAAATCTCTAAATGCTCTTAACCACTTAAGTTTTCTTCATTCCCTTACAAAAGTTTTCCTAAATGATCATTATAATATCAATAGCCTTTAAAAAACTACAGTGAGTTTATTGAGCTTCCTAAGCATACATTGCTGAGAAATTGTTTACAGAAGCTAAATACACCTATATCACAAAAAATAGAACAGGCAAAAGAACACGTTAGCATGGGTGACACCTTCATCCCCAGAGTTCCCTGTGAGACATGAGGCAGCTTGGCCGGTTAGAGCATCTCTTCTCCCTAGTGATTGTTACTAGTCATGTAACGTTGGAATGGGCTTTATGAATCTTGTAAGTGTCAGGAGCTTCCTGGAGCTTGTGAAATGTTTACATTCTGACTCTTAAGAGTATTCCTCCACCAACCAGGAGGGATGGTTAAATTTAAGAAAATAGTTACATACCTTCAGCTTTACTCCAACATAGATCTCTAAAGACTGTAAAAAGAGCCTTCTGTTTGAGTAGACAACAGTATTTGTTCTTTAAGCAATTCACATACACAAAGAGCTAAGTCAATTATGCATATGTGTGTATGTGTGTGTGTGTGAATGTGTGTGTAAAACTCAATAATAAAAATTGTTCCTTCAACCTCAATGGTGAGGTAGGTATATGCAGAGAATACTTTGGAATAATCAATCCTTTTGGAATCTTTTAAAAGAACTGTCTAATCTCTGTTCTCTTTAGTTCTCTGGTAATACACAACTGAAGAGGTATCGCCATGCCTTTCTTTTTTAATATTGACACTTATTAAAGGTTCACATCAATGTTTGCTTAAGACCACATGGCTGGGTTAGATTTGATAATTGGTTTTTGAGAGTCTATGATTTCAGAGATCAACTCTGCAATGACTTTATTAGGATAAAAATAAGCATATAATGGGGGAAAGCTCAGGCAAAGCAGGGTGAGTGAAGTGCCACCTCTCTGCCTTCTATCACTCCATGCTAGCCCAAAGCCTCAGCTGTGAGGTACAACTCTGGCATCAGGTGGTGCACACTGACTCTCACCCTAGCATAGACCTAGCAGTGAGGTGGATCAGTTCTGAGACAGAAAACCAGAAGAAAGCAAGTT